>LN483422.1:420316-623238 GCA_900002565.1 Culicoides sonorensis
CTGAAATAACTCACAATGTTATTGGAACCCTGTGGAAAAAAATTGCCTGAAATTTACATGATTTGTCTTGAAAAAATTTCTGCACTCTAAGTTGAAAACGCCCCGCAAATCACCCCGTAGTGTTTGGCGATAACCCCGCATGCGGGTTGATTTGCGGGGTTAATTTTTTAAACATGCCGGTATATAAAAAATAAAAAATTAACCCCGCAAATCAACCCGCATGCGGGGTTATCGCCAAACACTACGGGGTGATTTGCGGGGCGTTTTCAACTTAGAGTGCAGAAATTTTTTCAAGACAAATCATGTAAATTTCAGGCAATTTTTTTCCACAGGGTTCCAATAACATTGTGAGTTATTTCAGTGTACATTTTATTTGGATATTCGAGACAGACAGACAATGTTTCTGTTATATTTCAGATGGTTTTTGTTTATTATTACTCTTGATGCTTTCATTTTATTTATTAAAGTAGCTTGTGCTTACAATTTAATCTTTGTTGATGATGATGATTATGAAGATTATTTTTCCTACTTGTCTTGCAACAGGATGTTGATAAAAGATTTTTCTTTTAATTTTCAAAGTAAAATTTTATCAAAATTAAATTTTTTCAATAACGAGAAAATTTAATCGAGTTTTTCTTATTTCAATATCTGAAATTGAAATTTTTCTATGGATTTAAATCTAATTTGTATTCAGATAACATCCTCGCATAGTATCATGTTATTTTTTGTACATTTTACAAGGTCATGGGCATCTTCTAACATTTTTTATTACAAAAATAAAATAAATTCAAGAAAGACAATGAAACTAAATTAAATATAGAAAAAAATTTTTGACAACATGTTCCTTATAAATTTATTTATTTTTTTTTTCTTATATTCATCAAATTTTCCGCATACACACATAAATAATTCGTATTCCATTCATGTCGAATTTGACGACAAAATACTCCCATACATACATTTATTATATGATGTGTCTCTAATGCTTATCTTCAAAAAAAAATATTCAATCCCACTTGAGAAACTGTCACAGAGCGACACACACTCATAAGACAGAATATAAAATTACATTAACTAGATGAAATGTGTTGATAACGATAAGTTGATTTGATAGCATCTGTTTATGAGTGTGTGTGCCTGTGTGTGTCTGATGTCTATCAGTCTAACTTGATTTTATTTTGCTCACTTCAAATATTTAATATTGAGTGTCTTAATCCAAATCTACATATGCTAATAAATGTTTAGGGAGAATTGAAGAGTACTTTTAAGAAATTGAATTAAAATAAAATACAATGACGAGAAGAAAAATTGAAAATTGAATTGTGGAAAATAGAAAAGATGTTAGATGCTTTGGGGCTGTTTTTTTTTTCTTTTTCTTAAGTTAATGGATTTTAACAATGCCTACGCACTTTGAAATTTTTTCATGAGAATTTTGTCTATCTGCACGGCTTAATGTTAGTTATGTATGACAATAAGTAAGATTGGCACTCAGATTTACTTGTCAGTCATAACTTTCATTTCATTTTTATATTTTGATGGTACGCTAAACGAGAATTATGATCAAAAAGTGTGTGATGACAAAAAAATATTCATTGGATGAGGAAATAAGCGAATGTCTCTAGGGCCTAGATATTTTATCGAGAATTATTACAGATTCAATTTGATTTAGCTGTTAATTAAACGTAAAATTTGTATATTTATTTCAAATTTTCAATTTTTTTTTTTAAATTGAACTGAATTCATTCACAATTTGTAATCTTTTGTGTTGAGATATAAATAAATTAAAGATCCCGAACAGAATTTCACTGAAATCTGATAGCAAAAAACAATTAGATTGAATGTTCAGTGACTTGATGACTCATCTTCGTACGTGCTTTGATTGTAAAATATTTTATTTGACTTTGAGTCGCCGTTTCATTAAAGCACAAGATTTGCTATGAAAAATCTATTTTAATGTCATGTTTTGTAGTAAAATTGTTATCAGTGTCTTAGAGCCATTAGATTTTAGTAATATGTCTATTTTTATCTTTAAAAGGCCGCTTTTCTTACGTCAAATAGAAAATAAATTTGTATTCAAAACATACACAAAATCTCTTTTCATTTTAATAAAATCTTTTTGTCTATTTTGACTCAAATAAAAGTTTTTATACTTTTACTTATCCTTCGGCACCCAAGTCGATTATTATTTTTCCATTCATATTTATGACCAGAGACAAAAATTCCAACACACACTTTTTTCAAATTTATTGTATCACTCACATACATTCAGCACTTTTCTGAATGAAAATCCCTAAAGTGAATTTAATAACATACCATTTTAATCGAATTGCATGTGTGATGCCTATCAAAAAACGTAACACCTATTCAAGTCATACAAAGTAAATCTAATTTTTAATCAATCAGTGCAGTATTTCACTGGAATAACGATTTATTTTTGGATAGATACCCTAAAAACAAAAAAAATCTTTTAATTCAATTGAAAATCGAGTGTAAAAATTCTTTGGTGTAAACGTGAAAATATTCAATTATTTTAAAAACTATTTTATTTTCATTTCAGTGTTACTACACTAAAATGAAATGAAATGAAAATAGTTTTACAATTACGAGTGCACACAAAAACATAACAACGCGACCAACCGTAAATTCTAAATCCCTTTCATTTCATTTTATTATTGTGTGTTTTTTTTTTGTAATTAAATTGATGAACTTTTTAATTAAACCAATAATTGTAATTAATTTAATTGTATAAAAACACAATTTTGGTTTAAAAATCCATAGAAATTACGTTACCTTTTGTATTTTCGTACCTTTTGTTTGTGAAAATTTTACAATAAAAAGGGAAAAAGGAGTTAAATTTAACTTTGTTATAAAATATCTAAAAACCATAAAGAATTTTGATTACCTTTTAAACTTTTTGTAACCTTCGTTAAATATTTATCGTTTAAATTTTGAAAATTTTCCATACACTCATTGTGATGTGCATGATGATGTAAATGATGATAAAAAGAGACGAGGAAAATCTGAATTGAAAATTGATATTCTTGACAGAAGGTTGAACTTTGAAATTTTAATTGGCTTAGTGCAGGGAAAATTGAAAATCAATTGTTTTGATTTTAATTGAATTGAAATTCAAAATATAATAAAACTGAAAGACTTTTTGTAAACACACCATTCAATGTTTTTTATTTCCATTTAGAATATTAAAATTCTATTTTTTTTGTTTTGCATAAAATTCTCATTTAAAACTTAAATATTTTTTTGCAATAAAAATCTGTACTTGTATGAAAAAATGTGAAGAAGCAAAAATTATTCTTGCATTTTTTTATTCATAGATGCACTTTGACTAAATTATTGTGTTCATTCATCACCTTGGCACATCATCAACATCATCATGATAATGCTTTTTCATTTATTAATGATTGAAACCCCGTATACCACATAAAAGGGAAGGAAAATGAAGTGTTATTAAAATAAAAGGAGAAAAAGGAAAAATAATATAAAAAAATAATACTTGAAAGTATGAGCTGCACACAATACACAATAAAACATTTTCTTATCTATCTACCAGATATTTAAAAGTACATTGTTGTGTTCATTAGAAATGAAAATACATATCGCTTGTCCCGTTCATAAAAGACACAAAGCCTATGCTTATACACAGGCAAATTATTTTCGATAAGCTCTAAGTTGAAAACGACCCGTACCGCCCCCTACGGTTTTTGGCCTCATTTGCGGTTTTTCTTGCGATTTACGGTTTTTTTCGCAATCCGCAAGTTTTTTCCCGATTCATGATGGACGGAAAGCATGACCGCGCACAAAACCGAAATTTTTAAACTACAAAAGCGCTAAAAATAACTTTTAAGAAATAAAAAATAACCCTGCAAACGCCTCGTAATGGTCCCGCAACTCATCTCGCATGCGGGGTAAGCCAAGCATCACCCCTTAAATGCGGGGTGTTTTCAACTCAGACTTCAACATTTCCTTCGAATTAGTCTATAAACCATGAATTTCTTGTCTCACAATCATGAATTTGAACAAATTCAAGTCAACTTCACACGCTAATTCACACAAATGCATTCTGTATCAAAATTCATAGAAACATAAGACAATAAAAATGTTTTACTATGCTTCAACGATCCACAATGCAATGCATTTTAATGTTGCTTATATTCATTAAAAGGTCTTTTCAGAACCGTAAATAAAATGTTTCTGGCTTAAATGCACATAAAATAATACATGGTTGTGAATAGAAAAAAGATAAAATAAAAAAAAACACTATAATACACATTGAAATGATGTGGTTTTCACTCTTTTAGATTATAATTTTTATAGTACTCTTTTGAAAATGAAACAATGTGCATTGAATTGAATGAGTCTAAGATTCTACAATACCTTAATTTATATACGGGATTGTTATGATTTTCATAGAACTAACATTAAATAAAAACTTCCGAAATGTTTCTATTCAATGAAATTTTAATATTTTAAAATCAATATGATAATATTTTATTTATTTTTATGTCATTTCAGATTAAATCATGTTTTATTTGGACTTCATTCAATTTGGTTTCATGCGACAAATGTATTCTTGCATGCAGTTGCTTGTGTTTTATTTACAAAAGTGTGTTCAACCATTGCGGGATTACGTAAAAATTTTGCAATTTTTGCTGGAATTCTATTTGCTATTCATCCCATACACACAGAAGCTGTAAGTATAAAATTTATTATTCCAGTCTGATTTTTCGATATCATTTTTTTTTGTTTGTAATTTAATGCGAAAACTAAACTTAAATATACAAAAGATAATTAAATATGTTTTTTGTCTGTTTTCGTTAATTTTTTTTTCTTCTCCTCTCTTTCTCAAGGTTACTGGCATTGTAGGTCGAGCAGATGTCTTAGCATGTATATTTTTTCTAGTCTCAATATTAGTTTATCATGGGTAAGTTTGACATTTCCTTTAGTTAGATTTCAATGCTCGTGTAGTGATTAAAATTATGTATTTAATATTCAGCTCAAGAAAAAAAAATATATTAAGGCATTTTCATGATAAGATAAGAAAAAGCGTATACACAGAAGGAAAAAAAATAAATTAATGAATTTTTCTCTCGACTGATGCTTAATTTTTATGTATTTTTAAATACGAGAGCAAAAAAAATGCCGGAAATAAATGTTGAAAGGAAAAAAAAACAACATCAACAAAATGTGCTTTGAAAGTTTTTTCTTATATAAAATCGCGAATTAATATCCCAACTTATCTTTTCTTGTCTTCATCTGAATAATTTTATTTTTCATCCGCCTTATTCATGTCAACATCGTTTGTTTTTTCAAACTAAATAAAATTAAGGAAGCAGCCCCGCACTATGACAGATATGAACAAGTTGTTGAATGATAATGTTTAGTAATTTAAGAAGCAGAAAATTGTAATTCGTATGTTAAGAAGAGACAAAGATTCATTTTTACAGAAAAAAAAATCATGGGAAGCTGTGAACAAAATTCTGAGTGAGGAAAATCGATTTAACTACACTTGCTTTAACTTTAAAAATTACCGAGATTGATTTTATATGAAAATTTCCTTAATTTCAATCACTTTAAAAGTCTTTTAAGGAATTTTTTTAAATTTAGGCATATCATTTGCACACTTTTGGTCGGGACAATTCCGATTACCGATTTGTCCTTCATTTATCCCGATTTTTAACATTGAAAAATATTATTATCAGGAAAGTCCAAAAACTGACCTTAATTAGGATGGTGTCGTGGATTAGTGCGAATGAGTGTTCTAATGCGAATTTTTTATTAAATCTATAATTTTATAAGATTTTAAAGTTTTATATATATTTTTTTGGTGTTTATATATAAATATAAACAAAAGGAATAATTTTATAATTTTATTTCATGTTTATATTAATCCCATTATTAGAAATATGAAGAAAAAATTGCATGCAATTTTTCAGTTGTGTTTCTTGAAAAATGGCGGATGAGGTATGATTATTTTCATCATTTTAAAAATGCAAAATAAATATATTATATATAAGAATTAAAGAAATTTATTGAATACTCCACGTAATATATGTTTTTTTGTTTTATTTAAAGGACATAAAAAATTAAAATATTTAAAAATAATAATAATAAAGTCATTCGCAGTAGATAGATACAAATCACGCTAGAACAAGAATATTCGCGTTAAATCAAAAAAACATGATTTTCAAAATAAATGCATTATTGTGTAGATATTGGCTATTTAATTTATTAAACTATGTGATTTTCACGGAATTTAGTCTTTGGTCTTTTGATTAACATGAACATTTTAACAAATAGAATTAAATTTCATTCATATTTTTGCCAATGAAAATTTTAATATTCTTAAATTCGCACTAGACCACGACACCATCCTACACAAAACTTTCCGGAAATATTTTCCAAAGATAATTTCGTTGATGAGTATGCAGATCGATAGAAAATCAAAAATCACAGCGTTTTATATCTGGGTTTTTCGATTGGACTCTCCAGAGGGCGCTGAAAGTTGATTTTGTGATTTACATAAAGAAAAATCTATAAAAACAGTAAAAAAATAGAAAGTCTGGGTAAAAGTTGTTGATGACCTGCGAGGGTGTCGAAGAGGGTCCTGGGGTCCGAAAAATCCTTCCTCGAGGTTAAAAAGCTGGTTGATGAGGTCGTTGATAAATTCAGTCTAGTAAAAATTGAATAGTTTTTAACTGTCCCGCTTTTTACTTTCAAATCCCAATTTTATATTTCACTAGTACTGATTTATCATCAAAAGTACCTGGTATGCCTTTTTAAGTTGCTTTCTTTGCAATTCAATTTAATTCCTAATGGATACCGTTATTCCAAAACTAATAAGGAGTTTACAGAACAAAACCATGACAAGAACTTAAACAAACACACCCTCTTAAAAGTAGTTCACCATGAAAAACATACTTCAAAATGACTATGTTTTGTAAGAAACAACAAAAAAACATTAAATTCACAAAAAAAAAGTTAAGGAAGAGAAAAAAAACTACATTAAAATTTATAGCATTTTATAGCTTATGTTCGCCTTCTTTTTCCCAAAAAAAAAAAAATAAATAAAATAAATTTATATAAATATAATATTAAAGTTAAAAAAAAAAATGATCAGACACTAGAAATAAAAGTACCACTATAATATACTTGAATAATAATAATAAAATAAAAAGCAACAACATGAAAAAACAAGCTGATTGCAATAAATTAAAATTTCATGGGAAAATATGTTTTGTACTGTACAAACACACACACACACAGTTATATGATGGTCGTCGTCACAGACAGACTTTTACATTTTCGTAAAGAAAGGGTTTCACATAAAATCAAATGAAAATAAAATAAAAAGAGGATTAGTGAGGAAAGACTTTTTTATACAGTACAATTTCAGAGAGAGACGTGTATTTTAAAGTGAAGGAAACAGACGGGCGTGTGTTTATAGTGAAATAAGTGGAGAAATGAATGAATAACGAAACGAAATATAAACAAAAAAAAACGAGTTAAAAACATTTTATGGTCGATGTAAATTGTTTTGAAAATTGGTGTGTTTTTGATTGTGTGTCTACAGAAATAAAAACTTCAAAGTTCATTAGGGCAAAACCATTTCCGTCTTTGTTTTTGCCATGCTTGTATTTTGTATGAATAATAAAAAAAAAATAATAAGGTTGTACGACATATTCTTTGATTATTTTAAATTCCTTTTTTTTAAATTTAACAGTAAAATACGTTTTCCAGGCCACTTGATTTTTTTTGATCATCTCACGTAGTTATCGCAAATGATCAGGAAAACCTCAGGAGCGGATTGAAAATTACTAACGGCCTTGGCATTCTGTACCCTGTCGGGAGTAAACTCCTGAATTTCAGGAGCTACACTCCTGAAGAATAGGAGTTAACTCCTGAAATTCAGGAGTTAACTCCTGATGATTAGGAGTTAACTCCTATTCTTCAGGAGTTAACTCCTACTTTTCAGGAGTTAACTCCTAATATTCAGGAGTTTAGCTCCTGAAATTCAGGAGTTATAAAAAAAAAGTATTATGAAATTTAAAACGTAGAAATTCAACATAAACAAAATATAAATCAATTAATTAATTAATTTTTGAGTTATTTTGAAATTTTCACTTTTTTGAAATTTTTGAATTTTTTTTGAAAATTTTGAGTTGTTGGAAATTTTTGATTTTTTTTAAATTTTGGAAAATTTTGAGTTTTTTGACTTTTTTTTGAAAATTTTGACTTTTGTGAAAATTTTTAGTTTTTTGAATTTTTGAATTTTATGAAATTTTGAAATTTTTAATTTTTTCTGACTTTTTGAGTTTTTTGAAAATTTTGAGTTTTTAGATTTTTTATTTCCATAAATTTATTAATTGATTTATATTTTGTTTATGTTGAATTTTTACGTTTTAAATTTTATAATACTTTTTTCTATAACTCCTGAATATTAGGAGTTAACTCCTGAAAAGTAGGAGTTAACTCCTATTCTTCAGAAGTTTAGCTCCTGAAATTCAGCAGTTTACTCCCGACAGGGTATGATTTCCTTTTAAAATTGACGATAAACCTTACTTTTACAAGACGATCGACTGCGGCCTTTCAAGTTTTGCCAGATTGCCCATATGACCAATTCATTACTGGAAATCCTCCTTTTAAATGCGCTTTGAAAAGATACGATTTCAATTTTTCCATTCTGAGGTTTTCAAAAACATTGAAAAAACAACACAAAACACTGATAAGTAAAATAAACAAAGCATAAGTTACATTTTTTGTTGGTATATCCAATGAATTTGGAAATAAACTTTCCATGTTTTTGTGTACATGCTAAAAGTTGTATACAGTTGAAAATTTATTTAAAGTTTGTTATTTCTCATTATTATTATTATTATTTTTTTTATGTTAAAATGTACATTTTTAGTAGTTGAACTAAAAGGACATTGATTAAATTTGAATTAATTTCTTATCCGATCTCATTTGTCTTGCATTATTCTTCCTTGATGTTTTTTTTTTGTTTGATTTTATTAAACTTTTAGTTTTAGCAAAAATAAAAAACTTTTCATTTGAAACATGAGAAAAACAACAAACTACAACTTTTTTAATGAATATTTTATGACCGTAATAAATTTAAATGATAAATTGTGTGCCAAAAAGCTGTTTCCCTTGATTTAAAAGGATAAACACAAAAAAAAAGAAAATCTGTTTTTTAATGATTATTCGTGATTATGGTTAAATCGATTTTATAAAGTTATAAAATGTTTGTTAATCAAAAATAGCTTAAAAAAATTAATTATAACTCAATTATAATTCACTTCTGAGAACTTAATGTACACAAATTCGATTTAATAACGATTATTCTGGTTTATTTTATTTTACAAGTAAAACTTTTTAATAAAAAACCCATTTTTAATTGAGTTTTACTTGTGTGAAAAAATTATTATTGATTGGATCACAATCCAATTAATTGTTCCTTTGATTATGGTATTTTTTAAATATTAATAAATTCAAGGGAAAACATTATGTTTAATTTAATTGATCGTTTTAAAATTAAGCTGATATTAAATACAATTAAAATTAAAAAATTAATTTTTCACTTATTTTTTGATTTGCAGTCAAATTGATGATCCAGATAGTACCTCAGTGCTGCTCAGTACAATCCTTGGTGGACTTAGTATGCTAGCAAAAGAAACTGGCATCACTGTGTTATTAATAAATTTAATGTTTGACGTGTACAAAAATTGGCCATCACTTAAAAGGACAATTGTCGATGTGCGATGGAGTGAGGAAACGTACCAATTTGCGAGAAGATTTTCTCGTGTGCTGCTCTCAATGGGCGTTCTACTAGCAATAAGACTTGCCTTGTTACAAGGATCCCTGCCCAGATTTTCACAACAGGACAATCCAACTGCATTTCATCCAAATATTTATGTTAGGTATGTTGAAATTATTTTTTGTTGCTATAAGTGTATGTGAACTTAATGGATTTAAATTAATAATTAACAGGATGATGACATTTTGTTACCTGGCAGCATTCAATTGGTGGTTGCTTTTATGTCCATCTACCTTGAGTCATGATTGGCAAATGGGCTCAATACCGTTAGTGACGTCAATTGGTGATATAAGAAATATTCTAACGTTTATAACATTTTTCACACTACTTTTGTTATCTTATCGAGCACTTATGGATTTTGAGGTGAGTGTTACAAACATGATTTATTTGCTTGAAGTTCATTTGAAATTCATTTTCAGCATCATCGTCACATACCTTTAGTTTTGGGTATCATGTTGTTGATTACACCATTTATACCCGCAACAAATCTACTTGTCACGGTTGGTTTTGTGGTCGCCGAACGTGTACTGTACATTCCTAGTGTAGGCTGTGTATTATTAGTTGTATATGGAGCACAAAATTTATGGGAATCTCTGCCTAAATCCAGATGTATCATAATTATTATGAGTATATTACTGCTCACAGCTGGTTGTTTCAAAACACTAAGTAGAAATAAGGACTGGAACTCGAGAGAGAGTTTATTAAGGTAAAATATTGAATGAATATACGAATCACAATATGATAATTTATTATCTCAACTATAAACAAGATGAAATATTTCATTCCATTTAATTATTTTTCCCCCTTATTTTCTAATTCCATGCTTCTTCCTTCCACATTATAATAATAATAATTAACATTGTAAAAAACGGAACAGAGCTGGATTGAAAGTTCTTCCACACAATGCCAAAATGCACTATAATTTTGGAAATTTTTTACGAGATTCAGCAGAACCCGAATTAGCAATTAAGCATTACCATGAAGCGCTACGATTATGGCCTAGTTATGCAAGTGCACACAATAATCTTGGCACACTGCTTGACAGTCCTGAAATGGCTGAACAACACTTTTTAGCTGCAATACGTTATTCATCAGAGCATATTAATGCTCATTATAATCTTGGCAGGTTGTACAGGTGAGTTTTTTTCTCAAATATTTATATTTTGCATTATTATTTTAATTTGTATTGAGTTTGGACGTTTAAAAATAAAATTCACTAGAATTAGTGTTGATCATTAATGGAATGTGCAAAAAAAATCTTACAAAATTCCTCAATTCAGCTACACTCTGAATTGAAAACGCCCCGCAGTACAAATTGATTTGGTTTGCAGACGGAGATCTTTGATTGACGCTTACAGAGGGTTTGATGAAATCAATTTTAACCGCGTTTCCTGTTAATTTGAATGAAATTTTTTTGCATATTATGCGGGGTGTATTCAGCTTACAGTGTGGCAGCGAATACATAAAAAAGAAAAAAAATAAGGAATAAGTAATTATAGTTAAATTGAGGTAGTTATTCGAATATTTTTTTCCTGGTATAGTGCGTTTTTTTATTTTTTATTGAAATAATTATAAAAGTACTTCAATATACATAGAAAAAAAATTCTTTTATAAAATACTTTCCCTTGTTATTTACTTTTATTTTTTTATCCTTTTTATAATAAAATTTATTGTTGTCTTTTCTCATATTTTAAATTAAAAACGTATTTTATTGAAGAATTTTCTATTTTTTCTATCATAATGAAATGAAACGAACTTTTAAATAAAGTATCAAGCAAAGTTTTAATAAGCGAGTTAATAAATTTTTCTTTTTATTATAAACTTTTGTAATTGATTACTCATTTAAAATAAATTTTTTCTTCTTCATTTTTTTTGTTGCAGAAAATGCAATAAAACAGACGAGTCAGTGCATTTACTTGAAAGATGCATTAAACTCGAACCACGCTTTGTACCTGCTTATCTAGAGTTAGTGAAGCTGTATCGAGGTTGGGCCGCTGGTCAAATACTTCATCGTGTTGTTCAAATTAATCCAAGAAATTCCGACTTACGAGTCCAATATGGAGATTGGCTCTACGACAATAGTAAGTAAAAAAAAAATATTTTTAAAATCCAGACACAATGAAAACCAATCAAATAATATGGTGTTTGAAATGTTTTCAAATATAAAATATTACACCTTTAGGGGAATTAATAAAACTCAATCATTTATGGTATTATTTTATTATACATGATGATGATGCATTCAAATAAAATGTTGTGAATTTTATACTTTCAGACATAAAAGGCAAACAATATACCCTCGAAACAAATTACTCCCAAAAGCAATTAAAAGTTTGAATTTTGATTGATGAAACAAATACAATAATAAATACATATAACCGAGTTATTGTGTTCTTTCATCCAGTTTTTTTTTGTGTTGTTTGTTTGTTTGTTGTTGAGTGAAAACTGGCTTCATATTTAATTAAAATTTCAATCAGTGTCAGCACCCAATCTATTATTTATGGACAATAAATATAAAATTTCAGGATAAAGTACTTTTTGATAATATTGGTTTCGAATTTATTGAATTATTAATTTCATCATCATACGTCGATAACCTGAATTTTGTGCCATTCTTGAATTTAATGTTTTCCTCCTGCAAAATTACATCAAAACGATTAATTTCGAATTTAATGAAGCACAATGAATTGATGCTACACATCTGATTCAGCACAACTTAATGAAATAAATTATCTCAACAAAATAAAATACTGAAAATAATTACTTTTTCTTACTGGGCAATAATTTAACGATTTATGAACTTGCCTAACATCTTAAATAAATATACAAGAGAGAGAGAAAAAAAAACCTAATTTTCTTGTTTCTTTGTTATATATTTATATTTTTAATATAAGTCCTATTAAAGTACAACATCTGTTTGGACAACTCAAGACCTGAATTCACTTCATTTTAGCTCATAAATCAAATGAAAATCTAATTCAAGTCTTTTCATACAATAAACGTTCGTATTGTAAATTTATTGTGCTCTAGTGGATTTTTCTTTCTTTATATATTGAACACGTGTGTTTTTCTGTATATTTGATCTGTGTGTTTAAAAAAAGAAGAATGTAAGAAACGTTTTATATTAAAAATGTGTATCAAATAATTGCATCTCATCAATTACCTATTTATTGAGTCAATTTATATACAAATAAGAAAATATTCAGTTTATTCTTTCTTCATTTCGTTCCTTCTATCACCTTGTCAATTATACAATGTTTTATTTTATTTTTTTTATTAGATATGCTGCATGAAGCACTTTATCAGTACCAAAGTGGATTGCGAATAACAAGTGCCCATCAAACAGCACTAACAAGAACGTGTCGTACATTACGTAAACTTGGACAAAGTTCTCGACTGCACCAACTAATTTTAAGGTAATAAATTATTTTCCTAACACATCCAAGTGCTTCTTTGCAGACATTTTATATATAAATTTATCTGTGAACGTGTGTATGTTAAAAGCGAAGAATTTCTGTCGGCATTATATGTCAAAACATAAGTTGTCTTTGTATTTAATAGTAAAGTAGTTTTAATAAAAAAAGTAAAGTAAAGAGAAAATGCAAGCAAATGGTTTTTTTTTGTTCATTCTCTTTATTTTCTATTTTCGCAATGAAACTATTTAAGTTGGCATTCATGACTAGACACTGCCAGACATGTTGATATTGCATTAACACTTTTCTCTCTCTTTGTATTATATTCATTTTAATATATAGGTGGCAATTTGTGATACGGCGATCCAATGGTTTTGTACCAACTCAATCAAATATTTACCTTCGTGACTGGAGTTTAAAACATGAATTAAGAAATCGTGCAATGATATACGATAATGACAACATAATAACAGATACAGCGGTGAGTATTATTTGATTTTAAATTGAACTGAAAATCAAGACATTGCGGAGTGTGCTAATGAATCCAATTATGAGGGAGTTCGTTTTTCTTGACCTTTAATGTCCTGACACCATCCAAGGGCAGATTGAAAATTATTAACGGCCCTGGCATTCTGTATGATTTTCTTTAAAATTTACGTTAAAGTGAACTTTTACAAGATGATTGATTGCGGCCTTTCTGGCATTTGCCAGATTGTCTGTATAGCCAATCTGACAGACACTATCCAAGCCATCACAAGTCTTAGATGACATTACCAATTTAAAAAAATTATAGTAAATTTTATTAATTTTTCTTAATTTTCTCACAATTTTTCATTTTTTAGCCCTCAACTTCAACAAACAAGAGACCTTCATCTTCAACACATTCAACGTCATCAACAAAAACACCCAAAGACAACAAAAGTCCTAGAAGCACAAACAATAATAATAATAATAAAAATAATAATAATAACAAGATACAACCACCTGTATATACAAATTTTCATCATGTCACATCAGCTACCACTTTATCATCGTCATCATCATCTTCGCATGAACAATCAGATATTCGTTTACAGAAAACAAGTCATTGTAATCGCTCGGATAACACAAGTCAAACTTGTAAGAAATTAGTGAGTGTGAGAAACACTAAAGCAGGTATTTCACCGTCACAACATTCATCATCTTCATCTTCTTCAATGTCAGACCACCATAGCCAAAATAGAAATAATAATAATAAAAATGAAGATAATAAATCTAAGGGACGTTATGCAAAAACGAGACATAGCAAAGTATTGTCGGAAGATGATTCGATAAGTCCGCTACTGGTACCAAATATCTTAGAAAAACTGTAAAAATTATTACTAGGAATAACATAAAATACGAATTGTAAGTAATATTAATATAAATTATATTTTATTATAAAAAAATAATATAACAATAATAAAAAATAAGACTGTTGTAAATTCAAAAAAAAACTTTAATTTTAATATCCTTTTATTTATAATAAATTTATTGTAAATAAATTTACTATCCATACTCTTACATTTATTTTTAAACACAAAATTTATATTAAACGCAACATAAAAAAGGGGAAATAAATTAATGAAAATATAAATCGACATCATTATACTCATTATTCGAATAATTGATTAAGGTAGCACGAAATATCACGATGCCATGCCACCACCCTACATGAAAGACACGCACTTTGTGATGATGATATTTAGAGTAATGGCTATAATGATGAATAATAATAATGAAGTAAAAAAAATATTGTAATCAATAATAAATAAGTGAAAAAAAAAACGGTTTTTAGTATAAAAAATGGAAATGGGAAGGGAAAAAGGGTTAATGGTAAGAGATTTTTTCATTTTTATTTTTGTAATAAACGCTCAATTTTTTATCGTAATTTAATGAGATCGATAATAAACTTTATCATATGTGATTGCTTTATAAGCTCATGTTTTGTTCTAATTATGTTTGATTATATTGTGATGGAATGTTCAGTCTAAGGATGTGATATGAAATTCAACTCTAAATAATTCATATTTTTATTTTAGAACATTTCGTAAGAAAATTGCACTATTACAGACGGTTTTTCCGCCGACACTTTGCATGTCTGTTCCATACATTACCCCGCAATGGTCCATCGAATTTTTTTTATTGAATGGAGCAGCTAATAAGATTGCTTAGCTTTGAGATTGGGCTTCAGAGCCTTCATAGCCTTAAAACCGTTAAATAACTATAAATTTTTTTTAAAATTGATTAATTTTTTTGTTGAATTGAGGAATTTATCAAAATGAATTTTAACTTGTTGGCTTTGACATTGAGCTCGAGAGTCTGAAAACGGTCTGAAGCCCAAAATCCCGCAATTTCCCACGTTTTCTGATTTTTCAAAAAATATTCAATATGGCGCATTTTTTTTTCAAAATGTTGGAATTTTTATTTTTTTATGTTATATGTTATAAAAATAAAACTTAATTTTATTCAATGAAAAATCGTTCCATGGAAATGCACTCTTCTAAACCGCTCAGTGGTTAGAATTTCTCATCATTATTTTTTTCACTCCTAATTGAACATCCATGCACTTCTTTTTTCCAATCAAATCAAGTAAAATTACATGTAAAAAACATACCATAATTTCAATAAATTGTAGCTCTATATGAATTTATTATGTCATAAACTCAACTTAATCGAAATAACAAGGCAATATTACATGTGTATTTATATGATTAATATTCAATTTTACTTTTAAAATTTATTGAATTGTTTAATGATCATCGTTATTATGATTATAATGATGATGATGATAATGATGACGATTATGATTATAATCATATCATAAACGTTATATTACAGCTTATATGAGACAATTTCAATGAAAAATAACCAGACGTCTCCATTTAATTCAATTTAAAATGAAATACCTAGAATTTTCCATTGAAATTGTCTTGAAAATTGATACTCATAAATGTAAAGGATAGAAAATACAATATTTTATAATAAAATTATAAATTAAAATAAAAAAAAAACAAGATACTAGTTTATAAGAAAATCGTTCACAAATGTCATTTAAACTTAAAAGAAAGAGGAAAAGATGTATAGTTTTTTACGTATTATATTATTAAAAATAAGTTTCACAGAACATTATAACTAGAAATATATTAATAAATAAATAATGAACATAAGTAGGAATTAAATATTATAAAAAAAATACATTGATAATAATGACATGAAATGCATTGAATTTTAATAACAAGCAAAAACAAAGAGTAATGACGATACAATAAAAAAAATGAATGATAACAAATAATAATATAAAATATACTATAAAAAAAATAATGTTTTTCTATTATTATTATTTTCATTTATAACTATTCATAATAATTTTTTATTTTATTATTACATTTATTGACAATTTTTTTACTTAGCCCTTTGCATCCCTCGTGAAATTACAAAGGCTCGAAAAAAAAATAAAATTACTTGAAATGTTTTTAATTAAATTGCTACTTTTCATACAGATCTCTTCGAATTTTCACTCGTTTCGTTCTTTTGATCAAAAAGCGGGAAAGTTAAAAACTATTCATTTTTTACGAGACTGTAGTTATCAACGACATCATCGACCACCATGTCAGCCTCGAGGAGGGATTTTTCGGACCTCCAGGACCCTCCCCACACCCTCCCAGTGTCATCAACGACTTTTATCCTGACTTTCTATTTTTATTGCTGTTTTTCCACTTTTTACTTAGTGTAAATCACAAAATCAGCTCTCAGCGCCCTCTGAAGTGTCGAATCGAAAAACCCAGATACAAGACACTGTAATTTTTTGATTCTCTATCGATCTGCATACTCATCAACCAACGTTTTGTGAAACAAGGTCAGTTTTTGAACTTTCCTGATTCAAATTGATTCAAAATTCAGGATTGTCCCGCCCAAAAGTGCGCAAATGATATGCCTACGTCTCGTCGTAAAGGGTTAATTTAAGTTTTTCTATCAGTTAACATTAAAATAAATATAAATTGGGAACATAAATACTCCGATTAAAAGTAAAACAATGTAAAAAATATTTATAAACTTTTTAAAGTAAATATAAAAGGAAAATACAAAATTAAATGAAGCATCACTAAAATGACAAACAACAGGAACAAAGTTTTTTTTCATATAAAAATAACAAAAAAAATGACTTCAAGCTACAAAGATAAACGAATGAAAGTCGAACTGAATTGAAATGGTATTAAATAAGAGTATTATTACAATAAATAATATAAAACAAAACATAATAATGATGATAAGAGAAAAGAAAAAAAAATCATAATAAAAAAATGAAAATAAATAACGTAAAAGAGAACTGCATTTTGAGTTTGTTTTTCAATTTAATTCAATTTATTTTTATTTTTTTTTTGTATTTTCTGTTCATAGTCAATAATAATTTTACATTGTTTGTTCAATAAGTGAAGGACAAAAAAAATGTTGATGATTTCCTGACCTAGTTTTGAGTATTACCATCACAAAGTTTCTTATTATTATTTTTATTTTATCTGTTTCAAAAAAAAAAAAAAAATCGTAGACAAATTACCTTGAGTCTTTAAACATTTGATGATAAGTATAAAAGGAACGCTAATGATACAAAGGTAAATTTTTTCTCTTTAAAACTTTAATTTTTTCATTTAAATGAAATTCTATTCTTTCATTTCAGGCTTATTTTGTACAAAATTAAAGTAAAAATGGAATCTAACAAAACTTTTCTTATTATAAATTCGTTAAAATACAAACACACACACAAACGTGCTTTAATTGAAATAGAAAAAAAATCAGTAAAAGAAGTAAACAAACAAACAAACACTCAAACTCAAATACAAATAAAACCTCTTTCAACTTTTATTCATTATATATTTTTTTTTTTTTTTTGAATGAATAAAATCATTTTAAAGGGCAAAGTGAGAATTCACTCAAATGACTTATTTTAACGCGTTTGTCTGAAAATTAGTTTTATTATTTTCCAAGCGTTAATTTTTCTCCCTCCATTGTCTCGCTTCTTTTCATTTCAAATAAAAATCATTTTTTTTACTTTTATATACATATACGCACACACATTGACATACACATACACGAACACACACACGTTTATCACACTCCACGTCATTTTCCGCTTATTTTTACATCAACACACAAAAAAAATATCTTTCGACAAACACACAGTTCCTCTTAATACTTTTAATTATTTAGTACATTGCCTTTTTTTATTTTCTCCTGCCTTATATGTGTGTTTGAAATGACGACGACTTTTATATTTACTTTTTTATTGCTACACATCCTGCTTCTGCTGTCATTTTGTTCAAATATTTGTGCGTGTGTGTGTGTTTTATTTTCTTCTCTCGGGTGAAAGTGATCAATTTGCATTCATGCGTTAATTTAATTGAGAAAATGCGAGTGAGGATATGAATGAAAATCGAGAGTAGATTAGACATTATGTCACCTAATATGGTATATACTTAACATAATTGGGAGGATAGGTTGTTTGTTTGTTTATTTGCTATTTGTGTTGGATTAAATAAAGTGTTTTGTTGATCATTAGTGTAATTAGTTGAATGGCCTTCAGATTATTTTGCACACACAAAAAAAATGTAATTTTTATCGTTCAGTGAATGAAATTCGATATTTTTATATTAGCATTGTTTAAACTGAAATTGACAGTCAATTAAATATTTGACAAGTATTTGGTTTTCAATGTTTGACACCAATAAAAATTTTAGGCTAAAAATAAAATATCAATAAGTTTTTTTTTGTTTTGATAAAATTGTTTTATGACACGAATTTAGGCTAAATATTTTTCCTATATTTTTCGTTTATTTCACGATTATTAATTAATTGTGTTGTAACACGATAGAAAAATATCCTTTGAAAGTTCAAAATGTCAATATTGAGCGATAAAGTGGAATAATATTTTCTTTGTTGTTTCATTTTTATTGGCACTTTAGTCGCGATTTATTTAATTTATTTATTATTGTTTTTCTATCAAATTTTAATTGTGTGCCGAAATGTGATTTAGAATGAATCGATAAAATATTTAGTTGTTATGAAGTGGAATAAAAGCAGCTTAATTTTTCTCACATGCTTTGATCAGTTTAATTGAATTCCGTCATGATTTTTGATTGGAACACGTGTGAGCACTTCAAAAGTTGCTGTGTCCTTGACATCTAACGAAATTTAACGCCTCTTCTTGATTTAAAGATTAACGCATTTTCAATGAAAAGTTCAACAATTTAAAAGAGATTTTTAACAACCCCATTTAAATTTGTTTCTACTTAAAGATGAAGAATTGATCCAATGAAAGTACTTTCTTGTTATCGCGTGAAAAATAAAAATAATGTTTCATTAAGTAGGCTTTTAAGATTAAAAATACAAATTAAACGACTTATATCAAGTCAATTAAATATTTAATGGCGCGTTTATTCACTTGACCTTCAGTTCAAGCCATTTATTCTTGTAATAATGTGATTCTAAGAAAATTGAGATATTTATAACAAGTCTCAAGAAAATTTGCAAGTCAAGTTATCTGAAAAAAAAAATTTTTTTTTGATTAGAATTCAAATTATAAATGTTTTGCGTCTAAAAGTCGGACAGCACAAAAGCTGTTTTTTTCGTAATAATTCATTTAGGTTCCTAAACAAAAATTCTGCATGATGAGAGTTTCTCAATGTTTGGAAACGGCTGTGCCAGCCTTCAATTTCATTTGTCGTTCGCTGGTATTTGTTTAAATCAACGGGTAGACACGAAAAATTTTATTTGAGCACAATTTAATTTCTTTAAAAAATTCGATAAAATAGATTATGTCAAAAAACTATACGAGGCAACGAAAAACTTTTATTTTAAAGAAAATCCGTCTTAAATCGAAAAACAAAACTTTTTAAAAATAATGCAATCGAATGCATTTCAAGGTGTTAAATATCGAAAATTGTCTTGTCTATTTTATTTATTGTTGGATTAGAGACAAAAAAAAGTTTATTTAAAGCCATTTTCTTTTTAACTTTGACATGGCGTTTATTGTCTTAAAAGTTTTCGAATTCTATTTTCAATTTGGATAGTAAACACGTTTTTACCGAAACTTCAAGTTTAAAAAAAAAATAAAGTTTAAAAAAAAAGTAAAAAAAAAATATTCAATTGATTTGCTTTGATTATATACACGAATTAGCTACACTAAAATGATACTGCATTATAATTACAGAGTAAAATTATTATGACTGACAATTGCTTAATTTATTGTTATGACACGTTATGTAATAATAATCAATGATAAATATGGTTTTTTTATCAATGGAATGATATCAAAAAAACAAAACAAAAAAAATGTTTTCAGAATCTCAAAACACAAAATTTCATTTTTACTTTACATTAAAGAAATTTTTTTGATAAAACCAAATGTGTCCTGTACAACTTAATTTAGTACAGCAAAACTTTATCCATTCCATTTAATTGTACTGGTAAAACAAAAACAACACTATAAAATTAAAACACGCGTGCTTTCAATATTCAATGGTGCTTGTTTAACTTGCTTTTGAAATTGTTTGGTTGTGAGTGTGAACTTAAATTCTGTTTTTGTCGCACAATTACGAGCGAATTTTTCTTTGCGTGACTGCTGGTCAAAGTAATTTTTTACTGTAATCAGGGGTGGATTGAAATTAATAACGGCCCTGGCATTTTATTGAAAACTTACGCTAAACTTAACTTTTACACGACGATCGACTGCGGCCTTTCTGGCATTTGCCAAATGTCCGTATGGGCAATCCGTCATTGACTGTCATTTTTACAGTCACACAGATACTTGTGAATGACATGTTTGAATGTCAAGTGAGATGTCTTTTCATATTCAAAAAAAATGACCGTTATTTTTTTTTCAAATTCAAACAAGTTTAAAAATTAGGTGAAACACCAACAAAATTTCATTTAACATGATGCGGAATAAAGAAAACCAAAGTAGCAGAAGTACTTTTGTAGTAACACAGTATTATTATTATTATTAAAATAAATATGTACATTGGGAAAATGACGACAACACAGGAAACATTACAAACAGGCACCATTAACTAGTAATTAAATTTAATAATACAATAATATGTCATATGTATACTTTTCTGATTTTCTGTGTACCTTGTGTGTGTGTGTGTGTGTGTGTGTATGGGCGCTGTTATAACTGTTTTAAATGTAAAATTCTATTCAAATTTGATCCTGTACTGAAGTCTAAATATTTTAATTTGTGCCAGTTGTGTGGTGAAATTTTTCTGTACTTGGAAAGAAGAGGCGGTTACCTTTAGTTTAAGTCCTCGGGCAATTTACGGAAAATTGAATTTTGAAAAGGGAAAATCGATTTAAAACAGTAAATGTGCAACTTATAATTATAGTCCTTTGATCACAATCATATGACTAAAAGCAACACACAGTTGATATGAAATTAAAGAAAAATGGATTATGATTTCAATTTACATTGAAATGAGTCCCTCATTTAAGGTTTTGGGTTTCGGAAAATTATTTTTAAAGTATTTTTAGGCACTGAACATTCAAATAAAGGACGAAATTCAACATGTACCTTAAAAATACACAAACACACACACACAAAAGTTTAATTGAAGGACGCATTCTATTTTAAAATGACATATAAAATACAATTTTGAAATAGAACAAGGATTAAGGGCACTGTTTTGATTTCAACTATACACAAAAAAAAAATATTTTGTACCATTTGTGTTTTGTTCTAACTATTGGAATAGGCGAAATTCTAATGCATATGAAATTTGTGTGTTTTCAAACTACACGTAGAACTTTGTTTTATAAATTTATGAAACATTTGAACCAGAATAATTTTAAATGCATATATGAGTGAACAATGAGATTTTAATATAATTTTTATTTTTATTTTTGGGAAAACGCGTTTTTAAACAAGGCACCAGTTGTTTTTCCTGATTCATGTTCGAAAAATTTTCCTTTTTTAACTTGGTCAAAAATTCATATTAATAAAAAATAATAATACCAAATTTTTGAATACGTTTTCTTTGCTTGTATGTATGTGTGTTTAGGAGTCATGTTTGATAAAAAAAAATTGTATTTCAATTCATTCTATAGAACAGAAAATCACATGCATTAACAGGCAATCGTATTCATTTTTTTTTTTCAAATTTGTTGGCTTACATCCAAAAAATTTAGATTTCCATTTATTTGTATATGAAATTAAATGACTATGAAATGCAAATCTGAGCTCTAGTGATCCATTATTCTACTTTTTTATTTGAATTGTGTGTAATGGAAATGGAACTTTGAAGAGTTTCTGCATCAAATTTCAAGTCCAGAATCGGACATTTTTATATTTTAATGGAATCTGCCTAGTTTCCATACAATGTCCATTAAAAATAAATAGAAACAATTGCAGTCTTGTGGAATTCGATTTCATGATCGTTTTTTTTTTCAATATTCCATAAATTTATATTTAGATGCAAATCAAATAATATTTTTATATTTTTTTTTTGGCAATTGAACTGGACTTTAAATTGCAGTCAAAATAAAAAAATAATATAATTTGAAAAGCCCAATTTATTTATGCGGGTCTTGTTGTGTGTTGTCAATTCGATTTTTTTTATTCAGTGACATGATAGTTTTGGTTTATTTATTGAGGTAAATGCAATTTTACCTCTAAATTAAATGCAAATGAATGTAAATTTTAGTAGAATAACCTTAATTTTAATGAAATATTGACATTTTTTAGACACATTTGACAAGAACTTGAAATCCAGATAAAATTTTGAATGTTCATCCTTGCCTTTAAAATTCGATTTCCCAAGAATTGTTATTTTTCAAGTCAAATTTAGCCTCTAGCACTTCTTAAATAAAATTACTTTTCAAACACTTCTAAAACAAAAGTTAAACTTGTAACAATTACAACGTTTTTGACACATTTCAAAATGACACATCATAACATGGAATTGCACGAACTAACTTGAACAACAAAAATATTTACACTTTTTTTTTGATTGTCTCTCTTTTCATTTTTCTCGTGGTTGACATGACATCGTTATACTTAAAACTAAATGACAAAACTTTTAGAAAGTTCCTGTTTGCCTTGTTTTTTTTAATGTTAACTAAAATTTTTTTAAATACACACACACACACACACACACACACATATTTTTATAGCCTTGTAACCACGTAATACACACGGTAGCCATTTTGTTTTAGCATTTTTTTTTCTTCCTCTTAACCATGGACGTGACTTATCTTCTCTTTTGTGTATGTCAAGAGTATGATACTCAAAAGTAAAACTAAAGTTTTAACAATATACAAATATTAAAGAAACGAACTTTGTTTGAAGTAAGTAAGAAAAAAAAAACAACAAAGTTAATACAAAACAAAATATTATGATAGAGTTAAACATATTCTTACTGTTCTCTTTCAATGAAGAAGAAGAACAAAAAGTCCTTCATGTCTTTTTTCATTGTAATTCTTTTGTTTGTACAACAACAACAAAGTATGTACCGATGATGATGATGATGATGATGATGATGTGGAAATGATATGACTAACTCATATAAACATCCATTAAAATACTGTAAAATGTGAGAAAAACCCGTGATTTATGAAGTTGTTGCATTACTTTTTCTTGTTCATCTTATCCATTTGAAAACATAATTTTACTGTTTTCGGTGTAATTTGTTGTTTTCTCCTTTTTATTTCATGTACAAGTACAAACCATACACAAAAAAAAACAGTAACTTGACTATTTTATCAAAATTTTACATTCATTTACCTTATTCATTCCATTTTTTTTTGCTTTGAGAGATGAAAATTTTTCCCTCGTTTTATATTGTTATTTAAAATGTAATTTTTGACGTGCAAGTTATTATCTTTATTTTCCATGTTTCAAAATGTACAGACAGTTACTTTTTTTTATTTATTTATTTTAAAGTTTTTGCTATTATTATGTATTTTTTTAAACTTGCACGTTATGGGATATGACAGTAATCTGATTATAATCTTTTTTCGGTTGATAGTTTGACAAGAGGGATTACCATTATAAGCTTTTGTTTTTTGTGTGTGTGTGTGGGCGTGGGTTGTATATTACTGGATTAATAATAATATTTCGTGCCATATCTATGATTTAGATTTTATAAATAGACTATAAATATTTTTTTTTATTATTAGTACTCTTTTTTAGTCTTGTTGGAATTAAGTGCTCACTTGATTTTTGGTGGTTGATTTTATGAAATTGTATGAATTTCATGGAAAATCGTTCATGGAAATCGTTTTCATTGCTTTAATAGAATTGAGTTTTTGATACAAGTAACCACTGTAAGCTACATTACTATAAGCTGAAAACGCCCCTCAAACCACCTCGCAGTTTAAGCGTGGACTATAAGAGTGTCCATAAGAGTTCATTTTATTCACAAATTCACAGGAAATTCGATAAAAATGTCATTCATCAAACGCCCTGTAAGTGTCAATCAAAGATCTCGGTCAGGAGCGGATTTCAAAATATTACCGGCCAGCATTCCGTATGATTTTCTTTAAAATTTACTTTTACAGGACGATCGATTGTGGCCTTTCTGGCATTTGCCAAACCGCCACTGATCTCGGTCTCCGACCAGGTCAATTTGTGCTGCGAGGCGTTTTCAGCTTAAAGTGTAGCATCTCAAAACTAACTGCCGCAAGTAAATTTTATCAGTGACATATCTTTAATTAGCAAATTCCGATTATTACCTCTCATAATGTTTAAACTTCATTTTCATATTTTTTTTTATCCTTTATTTATATCAAGCTAATGTATTTTACTTTTTTTTCTCTACATTTAAATTTAAAACGAATTCAACTGTCATGTCATGTCAACTTTTGAACAACAATTTCATATAAAAAAATGAAATAAAATTGCAGATTCAATGAAATTTTATGAAAAAAATGATCTTTTGAGACCACTTTTATGATTGCATTCACTGTAAAATGAAAACGCCTCGCAGTACAAATTGACTTGGTCCGTAGTCCGAAATCTTTGATTGACGCTTACAAAATGAATCAAGTTTTTAACGCATTTTCTGTTAATTTGAATAAAAATTTCGAATATTATGGGCACTCTTTTAGTCTATGCATATTATGCGAGGTAGTTTGCGAGGCGTTTTAAACTTACAGTGTGGGGATCTGACTAGAAATTACTCAGACTTCTAGAAATAAGAAAATTCGAAATCTTTCAAATCCAGTGGCGGAGTAACCATGCGGCCAAATGCCACAAAGACCCCAGTCGATCGTCTTGTAAAAGTTAAGTTTAGCGTAAATTTTAAAGAAATCATACAGAATGCCAGGACTGTTAGTAATTTTCGATCCACCCCTCATTTGAATCAAATCAAAATGAACTTATTTATTCCATTAAATGCATACATCCCTTATTTTATTTACAAAAAGTTTTGCACAAAATAAAAACTTTGATAAAGTCTCATTGAATAGCAAATATAAACAAGGATAAAATAAAATATGAAATGAATAAAATTCAGAATTAAAATTACATAAATGTATTTTTAACTGCTATGGAGTTCCAACAAACATATACAAATAATAATAATAGCACAAAAACAAGACAACAAATTTGTCATTTTAAATCAGATTAAAAACATAGAGAGTAAATCTAATAAATAAATGTCTTGAAAAAGAAAAGTAATTGCTTTTCAGTTAAATCATTTATTTTTTGTGTGTGAGTTTAAAGCAAATAAACAGGTAAATGGATTCCATGAATTTTAACTTGGATTGGACTTATATGGAAATTCTACTTTTATATTTCACCTTAAAATGAAAATCACATTTTGTTCTTCTGATTACCACAAAAATTTAACAGTGGCTGATTACGATGAATAAAATAATGTAGGAGAGAAATTAGGAAGATAAAAAGATGACAATAGCAATAAGGATATGAAAATGATAGAATAACTGAGAAAAAATGACATAATTTACTGAACATTAAAGATAATTTAGTTGCAATTGAAATGACACAAATGGCAGAAATTTTATGAGATGGAAATGAAATAGATCATTAGTGTGTTTGTCTTTATGTGTGTGCCTGCTAAAGAGATTTCAAAATAAAATTGAAAAGAAAAAAAGAGAGAAGTTGAATCAATAAAAGAATTGAAATATTGTTTTTAAATGAAATGCATTATTTTATTTATTTTCCATGATAAAATCATATGCTTTTATTTTCCTCGTACTATCATTTTCATTTTGATTCAATTTTCTTGAACATACACTACAAAGCTATAAATACTCATATTAAATCTTTCTATTTTGATGTTACGGTAAAACTTTTTCTCTAACAAAAAATAAATAGTTTATTGTTTGAATTCTAATTCAACTTTTATATCCAAGGAAAGCATCATAAATGTTTTAAGAGACATTAAATCAACATGTTTAGCATAACCACAAAAACTTCACATTCAATATCACTTTCAATTCATTCATTGATACTTCCAGATCATAAAATTCAAAACCGTAAATCCAAACCCATTTAAATACAATTTTATTATAGGTGTATATAATATAATATTATTGTCTCAGCAAACCATTATTTAATGTAGACTTTTATCGGTGGTGGTGTGTATTATTATTGTTATTTTGTAGATTAGGGTGGTTATTTTATTTGTAAAGTTTTCTTATAAAATGATTTGATAGTCATCCAAAGTGAGTTACAGGGGTGCGATCTCAATACTCGTTTTTAAGAAAATTCGTAAAAAATCATCTTAAATACTTCAAAACAAGGAATTAAATTTAATTAGATCCCACCCTTACCCGTTTTACCTTTCTTTTACTTTAACATCATCATTACACTGAATCTTCTTTCATGGCGTTTTAAAAATGAGAAATATTTAATTGAGTGAATATTATTTGAGGTTTTAAAGGCATAAACCATTTTTCATCTAAAGCTTTACTGTTATTTCCTTGAATATCCTATTAGAATAAAAATTTAAAATGTGATCGTGAATGATATACACGAGCGCATTTCTATGTATAGAATTCACAAATTTTGACAAAATTTTACATACATGAAATTTTTTTAATGATTGGCGATATTTTTCAATGATTGGCGTCAAATTCAAATAATTGGAGACATTTTTAGTGCATTTCGTAAGAAAAAATGCACTATTACAGGCGTCACACTATTGTCCGCCGTCACTCCGTAAGTCTGACCACTGACCACACGCTATTCATAACTCCGGAATGGTCCATCGGAGCGAGATCAGGTTTTTTTTATTAGACAGAGGAGGTCTTAAGGATGATTTTAAACTCATTAGTTTTGAGATTGGGCTCATGAATTGGGCTCCAAAGCCTCCGAAGCCTGAAAAACCGTTTTAAACGGTTAAAATTTTAAAAATATTTATAATTTGTTTTGTTGGGTGGAGAAGTTTACTAAAATGAATTTTAACTTAATGGCTCTGAGATCAGGCTCAGGAATTGGGCTCAGAAATTGGGCTCAAGGATTATGCTCCAGAGCCTGAAAATGGTCAAAAGCCCAAAATGTCCGATATTTTCAAATATTTTTTTTAAATTTTCAAAATGGTGAAAGTTTTTCAAATTGGCCGTTATTTTCAAAATTACCGTTATTTTTAAAATGACCGTTATTTTTAAAATGACCGTTATTTTCAAAATGACGGTTATTTTCAAAATGGTGGTATAATTATTAAAATCAAAACTTAATTTTAATCAATCAAACGAGTCCCATCGAAATGCACTTTTCTAAACCGCCCAGTGGTTAGAATTTCCCATTTTTAAAATGATTGCCGATATTTTTCAATGATTGGCTTCATTTTTTAATGATTAGTGACATTTTTCAATGATTGAAAACATTTTTTCAATGATTGAAGACATTTTTTCAAATATTGGCCTCATTTATAAATGATTGATAACATTTTTCAATAATTTTCCACACTTTTGTTATGGTTTGGCGACATTTTTTAATGATTTGTGACATTTTTCAATGATTAACGACATTTTTCAATGATTAGTGACATTTTTCAATGATTGAAGAAATTTTTTCAATGATTGGCGACAATTTTCAATAACTGTGACGTTTTTTTCAATGACTGGCGACATTTTTCAATGATTGACACTGACATAGACAGGCGGACGGACAGCGAAACCGCGCTCAATACAGGAATGTACAAGAAATACCTTAAAAAATCATATTATTTGAATGCTTTTTATATTATTCATTATCTTTTTTATTCTTTTCATGTTTAATTTAACTAAAAAAACCTAGAAAAATTTGTGATTATGAGAAGGAATCTAAAAATGTGAGTGCGGTATAGTTTTCAGGAATTACAAACAGTAAGTTATCAAAAACATGTAAAATTATATATTTTATTTTAAAGGTTGTTATAATTTTATATTTTTCATAATTTCATGTTTTTTTTCAATGTTTGGTTTCCCACACAGACATAAACCTTTATTTATGTCTAGAAAAGATGCTGATAAAACATTTCATATACAATTTTATTTTGTGTTGTTGTTTTATTATATATTTTAAATGTTAACCAAAGAAAAACAAGGAAATAAAAGAGAAAAGTACACATTAAACATAAGAAGAACATTAAATTGCCTGAACGCAAATCCCATTGTTTCTTAAAATATTTATAATAATTTTTGTATAAATTCATTCGAAATTCATTCAAACAAGTACATATTTTTTCATATTTGTATTTTTTTCTTTTATTTAAAGTGAGTCATGAAATAAAATTTGATTCTGATTTGATATGATATTAATTAAAAGCAATGGACGATGACTGTTAAATTAAAAAAAAAAATAATGACAGGGATATTTAACTGTGATATTTCAATGAATTTAATGAAAAAGTATAAATTTCATATACATGGATATCCCTTGCAAACGTTGCTTATAATGATGATACAAAAATAGCATATTTTTAAATTACTAATTCAAATCACGTTCACATTTCAATTTTTTCTACCATTCTTTTTATCAACACACTCGTCTAATTTATTTTTCTTTCTCATTGCTCTCAAAAGTTGACGGACTATCTGCAAACTAAATCATCATCATCATTTTCTTCAATGTTTTTTTTTGTATTTTTTTCCCTCAATAAATGATCTTTGATGGACATTTATATTTGAGCTTGGATATCTAACCACACAATCGTTCAATGGTTTGTTAGTCAGGAGGATACCAACAAAAAAAGGAGATGAAACGGATATTAGTTATTTCTGTGAATGAGTGTGTGTGTGTGTCTGTTTACCAAGAAAGAGTGAATACGTGAATTTTTTTTCTGAGTTTTGTGCAAATGTGAGATAGTTTTATTAAATTAAATGTTTATATTATGTTCATCAGACCTGAAATTTTCCAAACACTAAATTTTATAGCATGACTTTGTCATAACAGATAATTCATTTTAATATCAAGAAAAATCCATTTGAAGTTCATCATGTACTTGGTACATTCATTATTTGAACATTGCAAACCACATCCTTATGGAATAGTTTATAAATTTAATAATAAAATGAAAAGAAAAAAATTGAACTTCAATGGATGATATGAAGGTTTTAATCAAATTTTAGTTTTTTTTTCAAATACTTTTTCTCCTTTTATATATTAAAAGTAAAAGAAACACGTTTTCTCTCTACTGACATTAGTTGAAACGGTAAAGTTTTTCTTTCTTTAATCATTGACATGTACTTTTCAAGATCTTATACAAATATATCGATAACAAAATTGAATAGTTTTAGTTTGGATAAAAGCTTTTTTTTTGTTTAACTTAAACTTACACACACACGTTTTGTAAATTTGGATCCCAAAAAATAAATAAATTGAAACTTTCTTTTTAATTTCGAATTACATTTATTTAATTTAGTAGTTTTGTTTAAATAGTGAAATGTTTTACTTTTCCGACTTTTATCTTGTAATGTTAAGTGAAAATGAAAAGAAGGAAAAACAAAACTTAACCCATTAACCGCTTCTCCTTGAAATATTGTGTTCAGGGCAAAAGTTTCTTCTAGGATTTTTTCTTTGTGTAAAAGTAAACACTTTTCGTTTCGATGAAAATTTTGAGTTTCATACAAAAATTTTACAGGTGAGTCGTTTGAAAGTGTCGTATAATATCACAGAAATACGTACAGAATTCTTGTACGAAGAGGAAAAATTGCATGACTTTTTATCATATTTCTGCTAATAATTTTCTTATAATAATCGAAAAAATAAAAAAAAAATCTTAAAGACATCTAATAATTTATCTTGAGAACTTCAAGGAGAAAATCGGCTCAAGGGTTACTGGTCGAAAAATCGAACAGCGGCGGTTAATGGGTTAACAATAAAGTAAATTTAAAATATAAATGTTATAAATAACAAGAAATCATGAAAATAAGTATTTTTAAGTAAAGAATCAGGCGTTTCCACTTCAAAATCAAATTATTTTTGTTTTAAGTAAATAACCAGGCGTTTCCACTTTAAATTCAAATTATTTTTGTTTTTTAGCAAATAACCAGGCATTTCCACTTTAAAATTCAAATTATTTTTGTTTTTTAGTAAATAACCAGGCGTTTCCACTTTGAAAATTAAAACAAGGTTTCCCTGTAAGATCTCGTCTAAATTTTGTTACATTGTAATTGAATAACTTTTACTTGATACATTATCAGGGTATTCAAGAAAACTGATTTTAATGAGTGAGTTAACATAATTCTATTGTTATAAAGTTCAAATCCGTCTCCATTTTCTTTTAATTTTACTTTCAGATTATCTCTTCATCTATTTTTGCTCCAACTTCAAAGATTTCCTTACAAATAAAATTATTAATAAAATATTTGCAAGTTTTATGTTAACTTAATTAAAACTTTTAATTGGATATTATATAAATTTTGTATTTCTTATTGTTATAAGAAAAAAATAAAGTTTCATTCTTATTTATTTAATGTAAAGAAAAAAAAAGAAATAACAGTAATAAATTGTTGTGACGCGAAATTGTTTAAAAAATAAAGTGAAAACAACAAATCAGTTCACTGATTCAATTCATTCAAAAAAAAAAGTTAAATTTCTTCATTATTGAATTTAAAATTGACTTGTCAACATTTTTATGACACACTGATGATTATTTTCTTCTTGTAACTATTTCAATGATTCAATGAAATGTCATAAAAGTTAGGAATTATGAAAATTTTCAATGAAATATTTTTTTTACATGTATGAATTTTATTAAACATTTATCGAACATTTTACATCAGTATGAATTCCATATTTTTTAATAGATGTATTTGAATTGCAAATATTAATATGATATAAATGATAAATGGGACATAATGACTTTTTAATGTTAAATTTTTTATGGGTAATTTCATTGCAATAATATTATTTTGAAATTTATGTGGCGAAAAATTTATTAAGGAAATCATAATTTTTATTTAAATTTTCTTTGGTTAATGAGCTCACGATGTTTCACTCATGGTACAGAATTTTTCTTTCAATGAATTTCAATTTCAATTCAATTTGAATTAGTTACTGTTCATTGTCATGTTTTCTTTTACAAGAATTACAAGGTTTCAAGGCAAAACTATCATTTAATTATAATAATTTGTAATTTAAAAACACACACAAACAGACATTATGCAGTTACTTAACTCAGTGTTAATTAGTTTGAAACTAAAATAACAGTATTTAACAACCTTGACAGGTACACCTCAACCCAACCATTCTTCATAAATGAAGTTAAAACAAAAAAATTTTTAGTACGATTTATAAATGAGGAACACCAACGACCATACAATTTGTTACAAATCGTTTATAATATTAAAATGTTTTACAATTCACATAAAATTTCTCCTACTGCCACTCAAGGATGAAACAAAAATACACATTATAATATTAATAATATGGGAAAGAGATGGAGAGAAACACTTTTGCAGTATAATGTCAGACTGATTTTTTTTATGCATGAATTAATTAAATATTCCGGAAAAGTTTTTGGTTTTTTAGATTATATAACTGCAGAAACATTTTTCCATTTATTATTATTATTATATTTTTTTTTGCTGTATGTCTATGTATGTGTATATGTGTGTGCATTAGTTTTTCACATTGAAATAATACACAATATGATGTTGAACTGCAAAGTATGGAAATATTTTTACTTTTTAAATTAAAATTACCGCATAACATGTTTAATGAAAGTATTTTCAAATGTATGGAAAAAGTTTTTTTTTTAATAGTTTGAAAAGTTTGTCAAGGATCATGTGTATTGAAAATGAAATTTATAGTTTACATACACATTTTTTTGATATCATAACTTTTTGATTGTGATAAAAATATGTCAACAACTAATTTAATGGAAATTTGTTTCGATGAAAAATTTTCATATGAAACCATTTTTAAAGGAATTTCAGTTAACAAAAAAACATTTTCAGGTTTTAGGTTGTTTAATTAATGGCCATGGCAGCATTTCAAGATGCGACCGATGCCCATGTGATTATTACTAAAAAGAGATTCAAATAATGACATTACTTACTTTACTTTACGCCTTGTCCTTCCTCAGGGGGCCTAGACTGACCTCATTTTGACCAAAGGCGATCTACAAAATGTCTCCATCTAGAACGTCGGATTGCAATTTGTTTTAGTTCCCTCAGGTTGTTAAATTGTGCCTTATTTGTCTCACTGATAGAGTTGGCATCAGAGTGTGGAACGTCGCCAGGTGTTCCTTGGTCGACCTCTTCTACAGCTACCTTGTGGGTTTTATACAAGGCCCAGGTGGGAAATTTCTGAAGGGTCTTTTCGTAAGGTATGCCCGATATTTTCTATGTCAATCTCAAGATTGTTTAGATTTTGCATGCTGGGTTTATAACCTATTAAAAATTTGTAGCGTGCCACGTGAAAGCGTTTTTTTTTTAAATAATTTAAATTAAATTAAAATGAATAAATCGGAAATTCAAACCCAATTGGAAGAAACCACCAAAGCCATCAACATGTTGGAAAGTGTAAGTTTTTATTAATTTAATTGTAAAAATAGAAGCAATAATCATTTTATTTTTTCCAGACACTTTCCATCATGAAGAAAAATAAAAAATGGCTGGAACTTTGCCTTGCTGGATGTAATGCGCCAGATGAAACTGTTTATTTTTCGGATGTAGAAGCATCTCCAGGTGAGGAGCCTCGTTTCCATCCTAGTTTTGTCCCTTTCGCTAATTTTTTCCGCCATACCCGTATATCCATAATTTTTATCCGCCTACCCTTCAGCCAGCCCAGTTAAATCTGTCTACCCCTCAGCCAGCTACCAAGTCGAAAGTGGACAACTCTAATGCAACCAAACCCATACCACAAAAGAAACCGAAATACAATTCATCAAAGAATGAGAGATCCCAGAAACAGTATCACTATGGAAAATTTAATAACGGAAACTGTGGAAATGCTTAAAATTGCAGTGAAGGCTGCCGTTCTTCATGTTCAAATCACCATCATCATTGATTTTGTTATTTAAATAAGAACATTTGCTTATTAATAAATGAACATTGAAAAACATTTTGTTTTTAATTTATTACAATTAAATAGTAAACTTAGATGAAACATGTATCGGGATATGAAATGTGGCTGAATATTGTGTCAGGTCATTAAGTTGAAGTTTGAAAAAGAGATTCGGATCAGACATTTTAACTGACATGTTGCCCCACACCTTTGACCTGTCCCCTCCTTCGTTTTAATACTATGAAAATTTTTAGAATTGATCCATCCGGGCAAATTTTGACTTGGCTATAATTCATGGGAGAAGGTGAGTTAGGGGTGGGGTAATGGTTGATTATCACTCTTTGGACCTGGGAGAGGGTGTCTGACATGAAAATTTTGAGTGTTGTTCACCGTGTAAATTTTGACTCTAATAAACCTCAGGGGAAACAGGTGTTAGTGGGAGGGAAATCATTCAGGATCACTCTTCAGACCTAAGAGAAGGTGTGTTAGTTGTTCCTCTCCCTTTAGGCCGTTTCCCCTATGAGCTATGGATTATAACTGTTTCTTGCTCTATGAATGCCATGATTGCTTTATATTATAACTTTACTTATAAAAATGTTATATTAATTGACTAAATTTTGTCAACGGTAAAATTTTTTAAAAATTTTGATTTGAAACGGGCTGAAAATGGAACCGGGCAAACAGCCGGGCAAAAAAATTTTCAGCCGGGCAAAAAAAATCCACCCGGACTAACTTCACACTCATGCATTTTTTTACCATATTTAAATTTTTACATCCACTTGGAAGTAAAAAAAAACACACCATCAAAATAAATTGAAGCAAAATTGCCCGCCTTTTTCTAGTTAGCGTGACATATGCATATTTTTGGTTATTGATCACCTAACAAAGCAATAACACAAAAATCTCCAAATACAATGAAATAAAGATGTTTTCACCAACAGATATGTAAAAAAAATTGTATGTTTTATGTTCAAGGGGATTACAAAACTAAATTCGCATAAAGAGAAAAAAAAGAACAGAAGAAAATGAACTGTTCAAAGAAATGATTACGTTAAAATAGGTCCAGTCACGTTTAACTTCCTTTTCTTTTCATTTAGCATTAGTTTATCTATGAAAATACATTTTTTTTTTACTTGTATCTCAACAAAGTCTCATATTAACAAGTATATTAGGTGATTTTCTTTACAATTTATCCGTACTTTGTGTCATTAAGCAAAACATGAACTTTCAAAATAACAAGAAAAAAAGACGAATAAAAGGAAGTATCACATAGATTTGCAAAAAATATCATATACAAACGATACGATATGTTTTTTTTTCTTTTGATAATATAACAAGAATATTTGCAAAACTATATCATATAATATGGTAATAATAGCATTATTGCTTGTGTTTGAGCTCTATAATGTCAAAGAACGTGCTAGAACAGTATTAATACGAAAAAAAAACCAAAATAATATTAAATAAAATGAAGAAAGAAAGCAAAATAATAATATTTTTTTTTCTTTTTTTTCTGATATGAGAATGTTGTGAATATTTTCTACATATTTTTTTTTTCTTTCACAATTTATTATAATTTGTAAGAACGTGTGTTGTGTTAAAGTTATTTGTTATAATAAAAATTCGTATGAATAAAAGTTTGGTGCAGTAATAATTTTTTGTCTCTGTATTATTTTTGTGTGCTATATGAAATGAAAATAGTTTTGGTATAAAAATCTGTTAAAAATTATCTTATAGCACGGAATATGACACAATCAAAAAAATTTTTTTTTCCTTCATAAATTTTGTAATAAAACATCGTAGCTTACGATTAAAATTCCTTTTTGAATTGAATTGACATTAAATCAGAACTCTCCCAAAATTTATGTAAAAACAATGATAAGACGATTAAATATTTGAATTTGTTCATGTTCTTATTATTATTATCACTTTTAACTGTCAAAGGAAAGGAAAATGAGAATGAAAAATTAAAGTAAAATCAGAATAATGATAAGCAAACAAGAGGAATGAGGGAAAATAAGATCTAATTGTCAAAAGACATACCCGCATAAATAAGCTCTGTTGTCGTCGTCCGTGTAAAATGTAATTTTCATTTAAAATAAGCAGAAGTAAAAAAAAACATTTTTGTTTCAAGGAAAAAAGGGAAGAGAAAAACAAAAGAAACCCTTTTTATATAATATTAAAAAGAAATTATATTTTTTTTTGTTTTTTTTGTCAAAGAATCATTTGAAATTTTTTTCACTGTCTTTGTGACTTGCTTTGCTTGATAGCTACTTATAATGTGATACTGCGTGTTAAATAAAAAAAAGAGAAAGAAAGAAGGAAAAAAACTTATCTCAATTCTTTGTGCATTTGTAAAAATTAGATTAACATCTCAAAAATATACAAAAAGAAATGAGGCAAAATAAGGGCACGACAATGAAAAAGTGGTGTCTTTATAAATAAATTATTATTTAAAAAAAAAATTATTATATATGATGTTAAATACGCATAGAAAATAAGGAAAATACTTCATAAAAACGGATAAAAAAGGATTTGCATTGACAATGTCCTTTCATTATTATTTTAGTAATTCTTTTTTTTCAAACAAAAAAAAAAAAAACTTGATGGGTTGTTGCCTTTCCATCCACGGCTTGTATCTGATTTTCCTTCTTTTTAATGTAAAATTATCACGTAACTTTTTGCTCGTTATTTTTCATTCTAATAATATAATCCTTCTTGTTGGTCTCTTTGAATTAAATATCCTACTTATATTTTTTTTTTGTTATTATTATATATTAACCATTTTTATTTTTTGACACCTTTTAAATTAAAAAAAGAAGAAAGAAAACTTCTAATTATATTTGGTGTGAAAGGTATAATTATTAATAATAGCGATTTTTTATTATTATGATTCTCCTCTTTTTATTTTTAAAGGAGGACAAAGCTTACATTGCGTACCTCTCTACTTGGAATTTTCTTGATTTTATTTTAAATATTATTAATATTAATGGTATTTCATCCATATTTCACTTTGATAAAAATGACAGTGTCATCTTGAAACTACAGAGAAAAGAATAATTTGATGTACTTAATATTGTGAGTATAATGATGTTAAAAATGACAGTCAAAGGATACTACGATGATTGTCTTGTCTCATACATTTAAAAGAAAAATTTGAAAAGGAAATGATTTGAATTTGATTTAAGTGCATTCACGTATTAGAAAGTATCAAGATAAATAAAAAATTTGGGTCTGCATATTCAATTTCAAGCTATTGCGAGTAAGTTAACGTCTATCGTTACCGTAAGATCACCAATCGTTTATTTTATTATGTGAAAAAAACTCGGTTAAGCCTTAGATTAGATTACAAGCTCTACCGCGGAGCCAATGGTCCTAATTTGTTCATACTACTTCAGCCGAAGCTTCCTTAAGCGCTTTTTATCTATGGTCTAACCATGTGGGGCCTTTAATTTATATGGTAAGAGGTTATGAACGCTAAAAGGTTCCACCACCCTAGTTCATGGTGAAATTTATTCATGGTAATAAAATCTCCCGTATTTTTTCAGTTAATTCCTTTTACATTTAATCCATTAAGTAAGTTAACATTAAATGATCTGAATTAAACCACGAATCAACAGAAAGGTCTCCAGAGCACACTTTTCCAGGTTAAACAAAACGAAAGAGAAAATAAAATAATTTATATCAATAAAAAGTCGTTGATAAAGAAGGACTGAAACAAAAAAAAAATATATTATATCATAGGAAATTTTTTAATGAAGATATGTATCAAAGTGGTGTGAGTAATTGGATGTGCTTCATTAAATTGAAATGATTAAATATATAAAAAAACGAAAGAATTTGCGATATTAGAAAATTTTCATTTGAAATGCATAACAGAAAATAAATCTTCAGGAAACACCAGTCTACATTTAAAGAATTAAGCAATCGTACATAAAATTTTTAAAAAAATGTTTGAAAATTACTCATGTGTCATCTTCCATTCCGATATCAAGGAATTTTATAAAACTTTTTTTAATTGTTTTTTCTTTTTCTTTGAAAAATTAAATATTATAAGGATAAAAATTAAAGGGAAGGTAATTTTTCTTATAAAGTTGTTAAAAGAAAGTTAAAATGATCGCTAAAGGGACAGAAATTAATTTATAATAATTATAAGTTAAAAAAGGGAAATCGCTTAACGTCCTTGAGGCACATTTTCTAGACAAAGTTCTTTGAAGCAAAAATTTTATGAAAAACATGCATCGTTTAATCCAATATATTGAAATAATTTTTTTTTCCTAGAAGTCTAAATTTTAATTGAATTTTATCATTTTTTGTATATCTTGAATAAAATGCACTTTCGGGATCCTGTCTCAATGTCTTCCGCTCCCAATGAGTAGTAAAAAACTGTTTATTTTATATAGTTGAATGGAGTCTGAAATTCATCAATTAAATCACCTGTCTATAAAATATCAATTAAAAAAAAGAAATGAAATGAAAAAAATAATTGTATTCGAAATAAAAAATTAAATGAAAAACAAATAAAAAAAAATAACATACACATGATGATAAAAAAAAAGTCATTCCAATGATTGTTCAACAATCGAATTAATTGAAAACAAATATTGAAATATTTCTTCAACAATTCAATTTTATTCCTATTTTATATCCAATCAAACATACGACAAAAAAAAATATGCAATACAGACAATCCATTGAAAATTTTCAATATTTAAAGTTTTCAGGTATTCTTTTTCACAAAGTAAACATCCTTCGAGACAGAATATCACATTTCCTTTATTTATTTTTTTTACCATTTTATTTTATGCATGTTAGATGCTTGAGTTACGTAAATTATTTGAAAAAGAATAATAAAAGGAAAATAAAATTCAGTTTAAATGGAAAAAAATAACTGCATTGCATGTTAAACTTACATTTTTGAGGTTAGGAAAAGAGTTTTAGATATAAAAATTAAATATTTGTGTTGTTTTTTTGAAGATTTCTTTGCATATTCTGCATTACTGAGGAAATTCTTACTGAGGGATTTTTGTAGACTGTCTTTCGACCTACCCTAAATTATATTCCTCTTTAACGATACTTATTTTCTTCAAGAGTTTATATATCAAATGAAGTTTCATTCCAAAGAGGGTTGTTGAATTTATTTGCCCATTTAAATACCCCAAAAACCTCTTTCTCCAGTTTTCAAGTCCACTACAGAATCAGAGAATGTGCTGAGCAATTTCTTCTTCTGCCTACAATATGTATATACATAAATCTGTTTCACTTAGATTCATTACACCGCTTAACAAAAAACAATCGATGTCATACTTCTGAGAAATCCCGAAACACATCAAAAAGATTTTTCAGTCCTGATTATTTTCCACTTTGAAATTTTAAAATCCACTGATTCGTTTTTGTTTTATGAAATTGGAAATTTGCAAAGAAAAGAGTCATTTTCCCTTAATATTGAATATAAAATGACACTTTACTATGCAAATTTCATTTTTCATAAAACAAAAACGAATCAGTGGGTTTTAAAATTTCAAAGTGAAAAATAATCAGGATTGAAAAATCTTTTTGGGGTGTTTCGGGATTTCTCAGAAGTATGACATCGATTTTTTTTGTTAAGCTGTGTTATCTTGTGGTGTTTAAGTACATGAGCGTGTCTTGTAAGGAATGCCACCAGAACTCTTACTTGACCTGTGGTCATTCCTAGAAGCTCGTTAGTACGAGTGACTGACCATTTGGGTATAAGATTAAGTACGTGTTCAGAAAGACGATTGCTTTGCAGATTCCAGTACCAGCTTGATTCATCTATAAACCACTCATGAGTGGTGCAAATATTGCAGACTTTGCTGTTTTTAATGAAATTCCTAACCATGGGCATAAGTTGAAGCTGATCCTTCCCTTGCTAGTCTGACGACAATTTCATTTCCCACCGAGTTACTGTTCCCACGAACTCAAATGATTTTCACTCTGTTGTTTCTTGAAAGTTGATAGATAAGATCTAAATATTTCCATAGAATTTTTGAATTTACTCTATTATTTATTAGTGCCTTTAGAGTAGCCTGACTATCTGACATTTTATGCATAGTCCTCTAATATAGTATAGTATAAATTTTTCTAGTCATTTTTTTCAACCAAAGATTTAAAGAATTTATATTTACCTTCGTTACCCAATATTTCTAGTAGAGGCGGTTAAAGGGTTAAGTTAAATTTTAAAATGAGTCAAAAGCTTCTGGATTGATAAAATCTCTCAAAATCCAGAACACCCAAAAGAATTAAAAAGAAAATTAATTAATACATTTCACTTGAATTGAACGCAACAAATATTTAATTTAGTTACAACCCAAGTAATTATGTGGGAGGTTTACAATTATTCAAATTTTGTACAGTATCAACACGAACGCAACGTATTATTATAAAAAAGGAATAGATAATGATCTTTATCAATCATTTGCACACATATTTGTTCTGATTAATTGCTCACAATTAAAAGCGGTTTTCTTCGTCACATCAGATAATTTATAATAATTAATGATGTTTTTTTCAATTCTATATTAAAATTTATAAAAAAGTATTTCACAGAAAAAAATTACAATAACAATCACATTTTAAAATGTTTGTAAATATCAATATTTATCGACACATATTATAAATTAAAATAAATCACCATTTTCATGCTATAAGTATACACAATCGTGGAGACACTAAGTCTAAAACATATAAAATGTAAAATTTTTCATAGAACTTTAAATAAATATTTATCAGAGAAAATGTGTTATTATTATTATTGTTATTTTTTTGCCTCTTGAAATGCATACTTAAATTGCACATGTAAGCATTTATTATTATTATTATTTTATATAAATTGTAGTGCATTACACAAGAGAATAATAACAATTCTCATGTATTTATTTTAATGTAAACAAAATGTGAGTAAAATAATACAAATAAGGGTCTGGACAAATTATATACAAACACTTGTTGTCTTGTAGTATTTACTTTATTTTGTTTCAGAATCACATACTACAAGTTCTTCTACACTATAGAACAATTGAAATACATTTTTCACAGCTGCTTTTGGTCATTCAATATGTGCAATATGTTGGCACAATACAATGACTTAATAGCTGAAATTGAACACGACGATGTTTTGCCTCAAGTGTCACACACTGTATGATAACACTTTAGAACAAGATTGTTACCGTCTTGTTAACATCACACAATTTTATTTTAATGATTATTATTATTATTATAATATGGATATGGAGCACTTAATAACGTCATATTAAGTTATTTATTTGAAATTAATTCAGTGTACATTTAATTTTATTTTATACTCGGTACTGAATTTAAAAGTGTCTTCATTTTTGTATGTATTTAATTTTTCGGTACAATTTATAAATAATAAATAATAATAACAAAATGCGTGTGTGAGGTATGTTTAACATAATGATTAACAACTTGGTGTCATTGGTTTGTATACGTATTTAATTTGTATGAACTGGACGTGTCATTCAAAGGTATGTGTCAATGTATAATGTTTTACAAATAATAAATTATTTATTTATTATTTATACATTTTTTTTTGTTTTTTTTAAGTAAAGTGTTTTGCACTAAGGAAGGAAAATAAACTGACTTTACACCTACGGGTGGACTGATTGCCTTATATTAGGCAGGTTTAGAATATTTTGATGGCACTCAACTTACATTATATAGTATTGGGTATTATATAGGACACTCTAAAACTTGAGTGCCTGGATTATGCCGATGATTAATGTGAGCTGTCTCATATGCAATCTGACATGCAAGAGAAACTTTCTGACCTGGTCACGTTATTGGCTAAGGTTGGAATGAAGATCAACGTCAACAAGACGAAAGAAATGCGAATTAATTCAGAATCTAAAGCTGCTTTGATACTCCATCGAAATCCAACAAAACAAGGATTCACGTATTAAGGCAGTGTCGTGAGCCTGTATGGCGGCGCAGCTAGAGATTTTCTTTTTAATAATAATAATAATCATTTATTGCTTTGTAAATTGTGCTGTTCAGTCTATAGCAAACTTAACATCTTTAGCCCGGGCGTACTCTCTGTGCTTCTGTATGGTTGTGACACCTGGTTACAGAGGACATTAAGAGAAGGCTGTAAGTATTTGTCAACCGCTGTCTTAGACGAATTCTGCGTATTTTCTGGCCGAATAGAATTTCGAATGAGGAACTGCTAAGAATAGCCGACATACAAAACATAAATGTAAAGAAACGTAAAAGAAAATTTGGTTATATTCGACATACCTTACAAAGAGACCCTTCAGAAGTTTGCCACCAGCCCCTTGTATACAACCCACAAGATAGACGTAGAAGAGGTCGACCAAGGAACACCTGGCAACGCTCCACACTCTCTGATACCAACTCAGTCAGAGAGACAAATGAGGCACAATTTAACAACCTGTGGGTACTGAACAAAATTGCAATCTGACGTTCTATATAGTGAAATTTTGTACATCGCCTTTGCTCAACATGAGGACAGTCTGGACTCCCTGAGGCGTAAAGTAAAAGTAAGTAAGTATTCAACTTACATTGATGTCAAATAAGATATCGTAGTGTTCAATCATTTCATCATTGAAGGCCAGAGTTAAATAATTGTCATAAACATGTGCCAAAAGTAATTGGAGACACATAAATATGCCGAATCCTTATAACCGACTTTTTCATTCAGTGTATTTTCAGTAAATTTTCCATTTACTGTGATCATTAAAATTTCTTCGCGTTAAACAAATCGTCTATAAAAAATTATTATACATGCATACAAATGAATGTGCTTTTTCATTTTAGTAGCAAAACAATTCTATGATTCTAGATCATCATTTTATCAGTCTATTTCCTGTGCTTTAACCGTGACAACGTCGTTGTTTTCTGTTAAATTTATCTTGATATTACTGCAAAAAAAAAAAAATAAAATAATAATAATCAATAAAAATATCAAGAGCTTTAATGATAATAATTAAAAACTCAAATAAAACCTCATTGTTATTAAAAAAAATTAAAATATTAAAAAAATTATGATGGTTTCACAGTTTATTTTTAAATGAGATTGATTACTCATCAAAATGAAATTGATCACATTTTTCATTAAAATCATGATTAAAATAAATTAATCAAAGACCTGTGTTATCTGTTATCAATTCATAGACTTGCAAAAATTGGTAAGTGATTTTGATTTACATTGATTTTGATAATCTGACTTAAACTGATATAAAAAAATCTTGATTTAATGTCGTCAAATAGGAACGACGTTTGAAATCTTGATTGAGTGATAAAAATAATCGTTAAGTGTGTATTGAAATTTAAGTATATCACAATTTACCTTACAAGCACAGATTTTTTTTTTGTTTAATTACTTTGATAATAATAATATTGCTGTATATTAGAATTGTAAACTGATTATTTTTTTTAGTACCACTCGTGTTCTCAAACATTCAAGTTCAAATTAAATTTAAAAAAAAAATTATTTTAATTTGAACAATTAATAATTAAATATGGATTCAATTTGTGTTTTATAGTACTTTAAATTTTTTTCAATATTTTTTAACTGCTTCAATTTGACGAGACTTTCATATAAGGTAACTCAATATTGTGATGTTTATTAATTTTATCATAATAAATGCGTTATAAGTGATAAAAATTAGTTTTGATTCCAAATTTAGGACTGTGAAGGTTTAGAACGGTTAATTATATTTATATACGAGAACTTTCAATAAACGTGTGACATCAGTTTGCATGTAAAATCACGTGAATTCTTGTAAATTTAATTAGAATTAGTATTTTTACATCTTAAAATTGGTGGTTTACAAGAATTAAAATGTTGATGTGAGGCACGTGTCTCAAGGTCAATTAACTGCAGTTCGTAAAAAATCGTGAATCAAAAAACAAAAGGTTTTTTTTCGTGAAATATTAACTCATCATATTTTTAACCCAAATGCACGGAAGTGACAATCAATTTGTGCTTAGAATCTTAGAAAACCAAGTTTTTACTGATTTCCTGGTTTGGTTGAGGGCAAAATCACTTTCTACATCTACACTGTAAGTTGAAAATGCCCCTCCGGGACACCTTTGATTGACGCTAACAGGAAATGTCTTTAAAGTTGCATTCAACAAAGACCCTGTAAGCGTCAATCAAAGATCTTCTTCTGCCAACCAATTCAATTTGTACTGCGGGGTATTTTCAACTTAGAGTGTAAAATGAGCTTTCAGCTTGTTTGGGTTAAATGACAATTAACACGTTAATGCTAATAAATAGTAAAAATAATCACCTTTATCAGAAATATTTTGTTTTCATACATTTAAAAGACTCCTCTTGGTAAATTTATATCATATTAATGTAATTAACACAAGTGCAAAAACCCAAATCAATACTAGATTTGTGATTACTATTGTTTTGAGTGAAGATAAATTATTATTTTATTGAGATAACAATTATTTGTGTCACTTAGGCTAACGTGACTTAAAAATCGTAAACTGATATTAATTGATGTCAAATTCTTGAATTAAAAAAAAAGGAACTTTTTCTGGTTATTTAAAAATAGGCATACCAGGGACTTTTAATGAAAAATTGGGACTAGTAAAACAAAAAATCGGAATTTGAAAGCAAATATCGGGACAATTAAAAACTATTCATTTTTTACTGGACTAAAATTATCAACGACCTCATCAACCACCTTGTCAGTCTGGAGGAGGGATTTTTCCGACCCCCAGGACCGTCCTCGGCACCCTTACAGTGTTATCAACGACTTTTACTCTGAATTTTTTTGCTGTTTTTCAACTTTTTTATTCGTGTAAATCACAAAATCAGCTTTCAGTGCCCTCTGGAGTGTCCAATCGAAAGACCTAGAAACAAGACGCTGTAATTTTTGATTCCTTATCGATTTGCATACTCATCAACGACTTTTTCCTTGAAAAATTTTTCAAGAAAGTTTTGTGAAATTAAGGTCAATTTTCGGACTCTCCTTTCGGACAATCGAGAATCGGTATATTGATTCAAAAATCGGGATTGTCTCGCCCAAAAGTGCGTTCATGGTATGCCTATTTTAAAATCATGTCAACGAATATTTTGACTGAGTTAATTTTTTCAAATTAAGTTAAATTTAAATTCAAAAAATAATATTAATTGGATCACAATGCATTTAAATTTAACGAACCCTCTCAAATTTACATTAATTTTTATTATGAAAATATTTTACCGGTTATGACCATAGTTTTTATTATCAAATGCCGTAATAAATATTTTAAATGAAAAAAAATTACATTAATAAATAAACATACAATTTACTAATAATAAATAACAAAGTCATAATAAAAAATTGTATCAATAACCTTAATTTCTATTTATTTACTTTTTTTTTCTCTGTATATCGTTTCAGTTTCATATTGAAGTTAATTTTCTCTCGTACATACGCACGTGTGTTTCAACCAACCTACCTCAGTTTGAATTAAGCGTGGTCAAGTTCAGTCTCAACTGATTCCGGTCTGTTTTGAGACGTGTTTTTTTCCTTACAAAATAGTTTAATTTAGATTTTAAATATAAAAAACCGAGTGGATATTAAAAATAATTAAAGTTAAAAATGACGTTTAAAAAAGAAATGGAAACGAAAGGCGCCATCGAGGAGCCACCTCATCCAATGCAAAGTAAGTAAAATTTTTTATGATAAGATTAATTTTTATTTTATTTGATTTAAGCGTAGTAAATTGATAAAATTAAATCAAAATTATCAGCTCAGTTCAGTTAATCGTTCAAATTTGATGGTCATGGCTATAAAATTGATACAACTATCTGTTGTTTCAATATCTTCCTGATTTATTTTTTTATTGTATTTTATTGATTATTATTATCTTATATCTGTCAAATTAAATAATATTTGTTGATTAAAGCGATTTTCTTTTTAAAAATTAATATTTTAAAAATTACATTTTATCTTCTTCTTTTTGTAAGCTGCCTCTTGCTTGTTTTTATGATGATAGCAGAAACGTATTTTATGGTTGATTTATTATTTGCTACTGATTTTCGAACTTGCTTACACCAAAATAATATTAAAAGGAAATACACAAAAATGTAATCCCACACTTTTCATTTTAGTATTATTGTGATTATTTATTTTATATTACATTTTATTTATGACATTTTATCACAAAATGTAACTAAGTTACTGCAGTGCTGCTGTTTGCGAAGTAATAATAATTTTTTTTTTGGTGTAATCTGAGTGTTTAGTGCCCATATTTCATTTATTCGTATTAAATAGTATATATTGAATCACAGTGAAACCAGTGAAGCGATATGATTTATTTATCTTTCTTACAATTTTGTCTTCATATAATAGAAAGAAAAGCAAAGCAAAAAAAAAATACGAGAAATTCATAATATTATGTTACATTATGTGATTGCGTAGGATTGTCAAAAATATTCACATTTTTGAGATTAAATTCAATTCAATTTTGTATTTAACTGAGAATAAGAAAAATAAATTCAAAATGAAAAGGGAACAATTGACAATTGAAAATAAAAGAAAAGAATGAAAGTGTGAATCGTGAGTATGAGTGTGTGTAAGAATTATTATCATTATTATTATGTGAGTTATCACACATTCAATATAAATAAATTGTGACAGTTTTGTCCCATTATTTTGTATTCTTATGTGATTTAAGCAAAATTTTTCAAACAGACAAAAAATTGGAAGAAGAACAGCTCAATTTAATCATTGCTTATATCACTTAATTCGTGTGTCACACATTCACTTATTTGCCCTGTTGAAAAAAAAACGAACTGTTGATGTTTAAATGGAAGCCATCGTGGACTGTAATTCAGACCTGTTCAATTAAATTTCGGTTCAACTTGAATGAATTCAAAGCTCTGAGTAGTGGTTGTTATTGTTGTAGCGACATTTCCTTACTCATCTAGATCTTAGTAATTAAGTCCAAGAATTCTGCTACCTCCTTTGCGTGAAGCCACAGAACCTCGGTTGTCAGTTGGGTTGGGTAGATCGAACTCTTTGATGTTCACAAAATTCAAAACCCGCTCACTTAAATTGACACGCTCATTTATCTCAGTGTCTTTAGTAGTTATAACCTTAATCGAAGCAACATAAATACCTAAAGTAAGCAGAATCTTTATTTTTTTTTCTTTCCATTTTATTGTTCCCTAATCAAGTCATAAATTGTCGCAAATTGCCTATTATTGTGAATGGTGTAAAAAAAAGCTCCTTATATCTACACACATTTATTGTTCAAACCAATTTGATAAGAAACCAATATAAATATATTGTTTAATATTGGTCATATTTCTACCAGCATATTGCGTTTTATCCACACATGTAATATTACACATATATGATGGAAGAAGGCGAAAAAAAAAATAAATAAATCGCATAACGATATAATTTTATCACATCCAATACAGACGACAGATTTTAGGTGTTAAATGTGTATATTGAAAAAAAAAACAGAATCACCCCCTGTTTCGTTTCTTTGTTACTCTGAATTGTGTGCCTTTATTGTCTTTTTTCTTTCTTTTTTTTATTATTATTGTTATTTGAGATATTAAACAATATCTCTTGAAATTTTTCATCGATAATTTTGGTGTTAGAAGGTCAGCGTGTAGATACAAATAAATATTCATTGGGTGTTTCATGAAACAGTGTGAGATAACAAAAAAAAAGGGTCCTTTTTTCTATTAAGTGATAATTTTACCATTAATGGCCCTGAAAATGGGTTTCAATTGGAAAAGTTTTATGATGGAAATGATCAATTTAAAAAAAAAATATATATATTTTATAAAATAAAAGTTCTTGGTTATCTTAAAACTTTCATTCCATGTGTTATTTCCTTATTTTTTTCAAACAAATTCTCATCGCACCTGACTTCCATCATTCACTGCATTTCCCATTATTTTTTTTTTATTTTTTAATGTCATTAATTCCATACAGTAAATATAAATAAATAAGTTAAAAAAGTGCATCAACTACCGCAATACAAAAAAAAACCTCATGGCACGTGATTTGCTCAATTCAATGCAATATTTCATTGTTATTATTGCGAACCATCTACGACGAGTGAGTGTGTGTGTGAGACACTTCCATATTATTCAAGGCAGCACACGGTTCAGTGTGACAAAAAAAAATAAATAGTTTATTTTGTGAAGTGAATTAATAAATAAATGTCTGACGCGTGATTTAATTTAAAGATGACTTGGTTGATAAGGTCTTTTATTATTACCTTTTTTTATTTTAGTATGATATTGTACCAGTCATTCAAATAAAAAATAAAAAAAACTAAATAATAATTAAAAAAAAAACAGTAATTTTGATTGAAACATGATTATTTCACGTGGTTGCAAGATGATATGGCAAGAATATCTTTTCATGCACCTGAAATAAGGTTTTTTCGAATTTCAAAGCCTTGCAAGACTCTGATTAATTCGGTACAAGTCGATTGAAACCAAATGAACCCAATTTTCGCATCACATGAATTGAAAGGACCAGAAATGTACTAATTCATATTTTGAACGACCACATTTTTTATGTTCTCATATAAATATAAACATTTTTTTTTTTCATTTTAAGTGCATCAGCAATTCCTCATCATTCCATATGTTTTAGTACACATAATTTCTCACATAAACTCAATTTAGTATGAATAAAATTCTAAATAACAGAAAATAAAAGAAATTTATTACACCGCATAGACAATATAATTTATAATTTTTATTTTTCTGAAATGTACAACAGAGAAAAAAAATTGCAAGAAAAAAATGAACAACGAAAAAAATGAACGTTATACAAAAATCAACTCGAGACTATAATAAAAATAACATACAAACACATAAAAGGAAGTTGCATTTTTCATGTGAATTTGCTTTTATATGGACAGAAAATGTCCTGTGTATGGCTCTGAATGAAAAAAAGTTTATGGCATTCCTGGATACTTATTTTTTCAAAATGTATCGAAAGGAATTTTTTTTGAAAGTTAAGAGAAAATTTACCAATAACTGACAAATTTCTATCTCGTCCGAGTCACAAATTTCAAATTTATATGGCAATATAACATCCTTTAGTATCAAATTGTCTCATATATTCTTCATATTACACAATTCGTTTCATAGTTTTCATTTATGTCTGTGTGTCAGGTTAAAATGTGAGTTACGTGACAAATAATGGAGACAATATTGTGGCCTAACTACACACATACACACACACACCCACACACATTTAACTATATGTTTATTTTTTCATATATTGCTTGATCATCAAATGTTTATGATATGAAAAGTCCGGACAACTAACAAAAAAAAAAATTGCATGAAATTCTTTATCGTCTGAGCCAAAGAGTATCAAATTTTATAGTTTAAAAGGGAATTATAAATTTTTTTTTTTATATTTCAGATAAAATTTTCTGTTATACAAGTAATTTAGAGTCCATAAACGGTTAAATGATGTTCATACAAACATATTTTCCACATTTTATGGTTAATTATTTGTCTCCAGACATATTCTAATAAATTTTCATAAAAATTTTCATGTAAAGTGAGGAAAAACCCAGATTGATGTTTCAATGTTCCATGGAGTCTCAATTCAAGATCAATCTAATCAAAGCCTAGTAACAATTTAATTCACAATCAATGCTATTTCATGAAAAACTGATAAAAAAATTTCATTGTTAAATTGAAACGTTATCTCACGAGACATGAAGCCGATACAACTGGAAATTCCTTACAATTGTGAATTTAAATGCAAGATAATGATTAAGCAGAAATTCAATTTAAATTTAATTGATAATGTGAATGATATAAAGAAGACTTTAATTCTATATTGATGATATCTTATTCATAAAATTCAGAAAAAGTTCATTCATAAGACAGTTTGTCAATAAAATGATTGATTGCATTGTACTTAAATACTATAAATGACATTTTTTATTTGATTGACTGAGCTTTTTAATGTAAAAATAATTCAATGAAAATTTCTAAGTAAAATTAAATGAACTGCATTCATTTAAAAAAAAAATTTATCGATTATAATTTTACATTCATGTAATTTAACCCATTTCCGTCCGGACTATGAAGGAGCATACTTAGGGATCTGATTTTTGGTATAGTGTTTTCGATTAGGATAAAAATGATTTTTAGAAAATAACGTATTTTTAATTTTGAGTTTTAAGGCTTAAAATCTTGTTGGAAATTTTGAGCACTTAGGTCAAAAAGGGTTATTTGCTGCTTAATTTTTTTGAAATAAATGGTTTAAAATTTTAAAGATTCACATTTCCAATAGATTAAAATCAAAAAATTAAGAAAATTATGAATATTTATATCAAATTTTGCTCAATTTGTGTTCTGCTTACCAAAATACAAAAATGCTTACATCTGCTTACATCACGACTTGCCATCTAAAACGCAAATTTAAGCCTATTTCAAAAAATATTTAAGAAAAATACAAAAACAGGTCGATTAGATTTTCCTTCAAAGCTTATGTAGGAAAAAATAGTTTATATAAATTTCTTATCGTTTTGGAAATTTTTTGAGACAAAGGTAACGTTGCGAAAACGCAACGCTGGACGGAAATGGGTTAAAGCAAAAAGCGCAATGTAACGTTAATTTTGTGATCATTATCTAACATGACATGTAACATTATTATTATTTTATCATTATTTGTTCTGAATCGATTACAATTCACAATGAAAATTCATAAAAATTACTTTTTTTTAAATTTTAAATACAATTTATGACAATTTCATGTTTAATTGATTTTATTTTTAAATTTCATTCAATTTTGTTTTAAATTTAATTCAATTATGGAATTTAAGTGCAATGCATACATTTTGGAGGACATTCGATGAAATGTTAAATAAAAAAAAATGCTTTCAATTTAAGCAAATTTGATATTTATTATAAAAAAAAGTTAATTTAATTCAGTTTTAATTGAATTGAAATTTAAAAAAAATAAATTAAATTTTCCATCATGTTTCATGTTTTAGTCGAGGGTTGATGATGGTCAATTGATTGAATTATTGTATGACCTTAAACGTGAGATGATTCTTGCTTTCTCTCATTTGTACAAAAAAAAAATTATCAAATTCCATTGAAATGAATTTAAAGTTCATTGTTTTCATTTTGCGCAATTATTTTATCTCACAATAAATAAATTCTTATTCAACCTGCTCAAATTAGGCATTTCCTGTAAAAACTTGTTAATTTCGATTCAAATCTTTCAATTAGAATTTGTTTAATTTTAATAATAATACTAATAATAATAAGATTTAATGGTACTTTAATATTTATATTGGTGACATGATTTTGTACACCCACGATTTTTTGTAATAGCAAATTCCATATTTATACCAATTGACTTTTTTGATTTGATGTCAAATGACGATTTCATGTAATGGAATTTTTATTACCTTGTTTTAAGATACGTTAATATTTTGATTTGAATCACATTGTGAGATTTTTTTAAGAAATGTTTAACATCTGCTTTAATGAAATTCAAAGTCCAAGGCGTTTGATCTAGTTAAACATGATATCCTGATCGCTAAGCTTCAGCTTGGATTTGATGGGCCTCATTTGAACTGGTTCGAATCATATCTTTATGAGAGACAACACCATGTCACTTTCAACAGCACGAGATCTCAGACAGCCCTAGAAGCGGTGTTCCATATGGGTCCATTCTAGACCCTCTCTGTTTATCATCTACATGAATAATGCACCTAATGTTATCTCAAACAGTAGATGCTCTGCCTTTGCTGACGACTTTAAAGTCACCACGCCTATCAAAATGAAAACTTTCCAGTCAACCAGATTTCCAATTTCAAGGACATGGGTATCACATTTAGCCCACTTTTGTCTTTTAACGTGCTTATTGACCTGATCACCAAGAAAGCATACCGAACACTTGGGTTTGTTATACGCACATCAAAAAGCTTCCAGAACATTAAGGCTATTCTATTGCTATATAACACCTTGGTGAAGTCAGAACTGGAGTATGTCTGGATCATCTGGTTGACTTATTACTCCAATCCAAAAGAGACTGACTAGGAAATTCATGAGCGACTCAAGATCTCGAAAATGAAACCTTTAGCCCAACGCCGTCTGGAGACTAATGGAATGAATCTGCACACCTTTGTCACACATGCATGCTGCTACTCATTGATTGGGCCGAAATCAGCGTTAAAAATCACGTTAAATTTCCTTTTAATATTCCAGGTTGGTGTATTGTATAGTTTTCAGACAAAAACTAAACATTCATACGCAACACATTGCATCATATATCAAAATAACAAAAATAAATCTATAAAGCAAATGTGAAATATTATTAAATTTTCCTTTTTATTCGTATTTCATTTTATTGAATAAATTGAATATAAAAGTTCAAGCTAATATCCGCATTTTGTTATATAGGTACACTAAAGTTAAACCTGTACAAAAATATGTGATACAATTTTTGTGATTCTAAAACAAGTTATAATAATAATAAAATAATATAACACAACAATAACAAATTTATTACGTGATTTTGTGTATATATGTGACATTATGAAAGTGCAGCATAAAACTAGCTGCAGCATCAGCAACCCCCTTTAACAATATTCTTATATGATATTATTTTCCATAAATAATATTTTAGTTTAAAAAAAAAATTTATATGCATATTCACATGCGAATGAGTACAATGTTGCCTTATATTATTTTTATTTTTTTTTATGAAAACACATAAAACAAGGTCCTTGTTTATTTATATTTTCCAGACTCTAATATTGCTTTATGAGGAGAAATAAACATGTTATAATAACAAGTATGTTATATTCATAAAATAATTGTTAAATATTCATTCCATGCAGGTGGTTCGTTTTTTGAGCTAAGATGAGAAGCCTTTTTGAAATTTTATTTATCAACAAAAAAAAGAGTTTAAAATACAAAATTAAATTTTTCATAAAATAAAATAATTTTATTATTATTATTATTAATATTAGCATATCGTCACATGCACACATATTTTACTGCTTGCTTTAAAATGTTACACATGAAATTTAGTTTATATTGTTGTTGTTGCTGTTATAAAATTATAAAAATTAATGTTAAATATGATGAGTGATTGAATTAAAAAGAAACATTGTTGTTGACTCGTTTTATTATTGTATAAAATTTTTAATGATATTACGGATGAAGGATGTCTTCAAAAAGTTTCTCTTATGATGTCAATGCAAAATGTCATGTGCAGGGAATATGATGATGACAAATGTGTATGAAAATTTACATTTTTGCTCAAATAAATGTGATACTTTGTTTTTTAAAGGAGATTCGACGATCATACCATAGCCTTCTGTGATTGAAATGACATTAAATACTCTATCTTTAAGTTCCAAGTCAAATTTTCTCAATATAACTGTATCATAATCATATTAATCCATTTGACATCAAAAACAGATTTTTTTAAATACATTTAATTTGATTTACTGATGCACATTTCACCTTTAATATGATTTTCATCATGAACAGAATAATACAAAAAAAATGCAAAATTTTCCACATACATATCTAATTTCAACATGGAGTTTGAATGTACTTTGTTCGCAATGACAGGAAAAAAAACGAATTCTCATTTTTTTGTTGTTAAGTTTTCACTTTATTGCATCCATTATCCAATCCGATGTTCATGCGAAAAATATGAAGCTTATGTGTATTTTTATTTTATTTTTTCCTATCATCTAATTCATTCATTCATAGACATATTTTGTATGGACTCAATAAAAAATTGTAGTATCTCATCATGTTTGAGTTAAGGATCACACTAATACTGGGCTTGTGCTAAAGTCACAGGATATACACACACATATCAGCAAAGGTTACGTGATGCACAACATAAAAAATGTTGTTATTTCTGTATCATTTTTTTTTGGGTTGTCGATGAACTACACATCGTTCATCAACTGAAAACAGGTACAAATAAGATGAGTGTGTGTGTGTGTGGGTTGAGAGTTTTTGCAAATATTTTGTTAGTCATCGTATTATGTCAGCACATACATATTCAAAATATGTTTGAATATAACATTATTTTTTTCAGCTCATGTTAAGCTAATGCCAAGCTAATGCAATGTTCTACAAGAATAGACGACAGCATTGTTATAAGGATAAAATTGAAAAAAAAAACTAGATTGATAGATGAATGTGAAATGTCGCTATGAACCTTAAAAAATAACAACCAAACTAACAATATGGGGTGGAAAAAAAATATGAAATAAATGGATGTTCACGTGAATGTTAAATATAAAAAAAATTAGTGACTGAATTATTTTTTTTACGAAAAACAAAAGATATGTAAAAAGTTTGAGCTTTTTTTGTATCTTTTCATTGACCATTTAACTATAAAATTTATTTGGCTGTTAAAAGGACTGATTTTTATAGATTTTTTCTGAAAATAACATTTTTGATAACGTAAAACCATGTTGATGTCGTGGATGAGCTTGGTGACTGCATTAAAAGTCGGAAATGGTGATTTCTCTTAATAATGTTCAATCATCTCTCAATTGACACAAAACAACTTTCAATGTCAGGCAGATCAGATCAGATTTACACTTATCCGGGGGGCTTAGCTTTTATCCTCTCATCTCAAGCAGTCACCATCTTTATCTAGCCAATTTTTTTATTTCAAAGATCGGATTGAGAATACCATGCAATTTAACTGCTTTTTGTTTGAGCTTTTCATTATACTCGTCTTGAAGGCCTAAGACTTCGAAAGCCGATTTTACACAATCTTTTAGTATCAAGGAAGTTCCCAGCATTGTGTAAATTAAATTCCAGCGTTTTTAAATCAAGCCTTAGACTGATATCTCGATTGAAAACTATCTTTACTTCTTTCTTAAGGATTTCATTTCTAAGTATGGAACTCAAAAAAAAAATTACACAGATCTCGAAAGTAGTTCACTGTTTCAGCATATGCTACTTCTAACGCATACATTTCTTCATCGTTATTAACTTCGTTATCGTACACACCACTTGATAAACATCTTACTTATCGTTCAAACTTACAGAAAATGACCCATAATAACCTCGTCTTATCTTCTCGCTCATCTCAATTTAAATTTTCACTTGTCAACTTGAAAAGATAGGCATTAAGTTAACAGTAACCAAACTTTTGACTCTCGAGTAAAAGCACCCAAGAGTCGATACTATCGGCGGGATACCTCTAGCCAACCATGTCCAGGAGTAACTGAGGTAGCTTTGGGCATTGAAATTTGTATGGCAATGTATGGAAATTTTTTTTCAAAATATGAATTTTTTTAACTTATCCAGCTACTCTCAGCATAATGCTAGATACGCTCATATGCATGGCTTAAATGAGATATCATCGCTGAAAACACCTTAAATTGTAAGATCCTCAAAGTAATCTTCATCAATCAAATTCATTGAACGATAAACATTCAAAAATATCAATAAAACACTTTTCAGGTAAATGCACTTCAATAACAGGTCCAATCATGACAATGGAACTATCCTAATTTGAAAACAAGAACTTCCATTATAAACTTACTATTTCATCAATTTCAATTGAACCATATTACACATTAAAATGACAGCACGTGTGCTTGTTGTGTCATAATGCCATATAATTCTAACCCTGTCATGAATGAATAGCAAATTCCGATCATCAATAATAAAATTAAATCTATTCTATTCATTCAAATGAAACATAGCACTATAATCCGATCATCATCATCATCAAATAAATTAATAACAAAAGTTCTCTCTCTATGTATATCATGATGATAATGAATAAAATTCTGTATGTCAGTGTGTAGATGAATAGTAAAAAAAAGTTTAAATGAAACAGATTAAATGAATATAAGTAAATGCAGTCTAGTCATTATATTTATACTTTTCATCGTCATTTCAATCGACATGCTGTTATCTATTTTATTATAAAATACTTATGAATGAATGACATTTTTTTATGTATATTTAAATGAATGATATACACACTAAAAGCCGGTTGGACAACGATTGACGACAATTTTTTTTTTGTTGCTATTAATGTTTTTTTTTGTGTACAAAACTGATAACGTTTATTTAATTTCATTTCAATTCAATTCAATAGGAAGTTAAATTTTTGTTTGTTGTGAATACATGTGAAAAGGTGATGATAGTGTGTGATAAGAGAATGAATTTATTTTATTTTATTTTAAGGTTGCAGAGAATAGTTTTCAAGTAAAAGTGAATAACTTGTGTTTGAGTAAATGATCAAAGTACGAAATATGACGATTATGGTTTTTAGTTTGTTAGTGTGTTAAATTAAATCAATGTTTGTTCTAATCATTTATTTTTTGTTTGTATTTGAGAGACAAAAGTTATTTGTTCCTCTGATAGGTGATGGTATTTTCTTATCATGATAGATAATGAAAAATTTTCCTCAATTTAATTTTATTTGACTAGGAATTGAGTATCTCTGCACAAAAATCTTCTAAGCAATGTCATTTCTATTTATAGTGCATACAGATAATAATTTCATCTGATCCGTTACTGTTTACTGTTTTCAATGACTGAAAATATTTACATTGAGTGCATTCAATTTTGTTCTGTAAATAGAATGAGAAGGAGAAAAGCAGAAAAAATTGTAAATAAACGTCTGAACAAAATTTACAATAACAAGTTAAGGCAATCAGATGTTTTTTTTTGTTCATTTTATTTTAATTTTAATTTCAAAGCTTCACATAATTTTTTTTTTCGTTTGACCACATGTTTTGCTTGCTTTTTGTATTTGTCGTTGTCGTTAAATAAACAAAATAGTCAAGTATTGTAATTTATAGTCGTATAATGATTATCAATTTATTTATTTGTATTTCTGGGGAGTGTTATTGAGATTGATTTTGATAAGATCTAGGACGAGTTTTATCTTTTTAGGTGATATATTGCCCACAAATTTTTTTGTGTCATTAAATTTATGATTAAGAAATTATCATAATAAAAGCTGGAGAACCAGATGTTTTTCTATTTAATAGAAATGATGCTAAAATCATTCTAGTGAAACATCCTTTACTGTTACTTTTATGAATTTATGAGTATAATGTGTGTGTTACATACAATACGTATTCTGTTCAACACACTTACTTAATTTTATGATTTTTTTTTTTAAATATTTTTTTATTTATATTCAAGTTCATCATCAAAAATGTATACTTTAGAAAACGTACAATTTTGTCGTCTTACTTAAGTGCATATTTGATTTATTTTCTTGAGAACAGAAAATATTGTTATCAAGACTTAGACCATTCTTCTGGAAAATTGAACTTAGATTTGTCATTTATTTCAATTGTCTCTGAAAATTCCAGGAGATCAAACTACTCAAACGAGGTTTGGCTTGGCACTTATAACTCACAGGAATATGTTGCGCTTTTCTTGCCAGTTTTAAAAAAAATCGATATTTTAGTCACATGTGTAGGCCCTGAGTAGCACTGCAAGTAGATTAGTGTCATTTTTAACTTCAACATGAGTCAATCAAAACCCTTTAGAAGCGATGTAATTTTCAATTTATCACCAGACAGGTCCTAAAATGGCCATTTAAATGAAATTTCCATGAAATACAAAAAAAATTACATAGTTTTCCATATAATTATATGACATAATATACAAAATATTCATTTTGGGGAATCGTAAAACCACATTTCAATATTTATTTTGAAAAAAACAGAGATGTAAAAGGAGTATAATGATTTTTGAATTTCATGAGCCCTCGACGTTATTTGATGAAATTCTGTATTTACTTCTTTCCATGTTATCAAAATCTATTGTGAGAACACTTTCATTTTATGGCCCACATGCTAATTTTGAGTCCTTGTTACTTAACATTAACTTAAAAATTTAATTTACAACACATGGCTGCCATCTCTGTAACATGTGGATTCATTATATTGCTTTATTTTATTTAATTTTTTCTCTTAAAATAATATATAAATAGAATGAAAATAATAGAAATGAATTGTTGAATTGAACCGAACAAACGCATACATTGTCAACGACTTTCTGATGATGAGAATAAAATATAATTTTTATTATACACATATTTAAGTGTGTGTCAAGTATATGTGTGAGTTAATACATTTATAATATTGTATTTATATTAAGAATCAACGCCTACGATTCGACACTTTTCAATTTTATTTTACAAAGTCGGTCTATCAGTCAAGACAAAGTACGCGCGTAAACAAATTGTAACAAAAATTTTGAGGAAAAATATTTAACTCGAATATTTTGTTTTTTTCTTAGTCTCAAAAAAGTGATCTGACTTTAATTAGATAAAAATAAAATTTTGTGGAAAATTTTCTTTTAAAATTAAAATGAGAAAAAGTTGTTTACACATTAAAAATATTAAATATGTGTGTCTTTAATTTAATATATAAATTTATAAATATTACAAATACAAGTGACTTTACTTATCAGTTGAAAGTAGCTGACGAGACAAACATAACTTAAAAGTATGATTCGAGTGTTTTAATATAAATATTTGTTAACAGCAACAATGATGACATGAAACAAGCAGTACTGGCACCCTTTTTCTACATTTTTTGTTCCTATTATCACTCATGTCTTGATGATAAAATAATTGTCTTAAAGATTTTGTCAGATGTATCTCGTCAGTTCTTATCTTAACGTCTTTTGAATAAGTCAATATTATTTTCATGATTTAACAAAAATTGAAGCAAAAAAAAGTGTCTATTAAAAGATAATTAATTGTAATCAGAATGTTTAAGAAATAAATGACTTTATTTTCAAATTCAATCAAAATACAATTAAATAAAGTATTTCATTGAATGTTTTTTTTTTCTTTCACCGTATTCTTCTCAACGAGTGAATAAAAATTAAACATTGTTGTATAATCTGATTAAAAACAAGAATAATGATCGCAAGTTGTCGTTATTATAATTAATATTAGTGAGAGTGCTGTGTACATGCAACAAATAGACCAAAAAACGTTGCACAGCACACTTTACACAATAAATAGAGATTTTGTTGAAAATACGACAATACGAATATCAACAGAGAAAAAACACTTAATGGAAATTGTTGAATGAAAATTGCAGACTTATACCAATTAATTCTTGTTTATAATTGAATTAAGCTGACTGTGATTTGTTCAAGAAAAGCAAGTGACACTCATTAATTGTTCAAGAATTTGTACATGTGAAAGAGCATATAAACAGAGTACAAAAATAACAGTGCCAGAGATATTGTTGGAAACGAGTGAATTAGATAAATTAAGTTTTGAAGCTATTTACAGAGATATCCACTTAAATTCGTCAAAAATACCATGCATCGATCCCTTTAACTGTTTTTCTACACAACAAATTTCAATGACAAAAGGTTAAAAAAGGTCATTTGAGTCTAGATATTTTTTCCAATGTAAAACCCATCAACTAGAAACACTGTTTACCAAATAAATGTACTAAATCCTAAAATGAATCTGGTTCTGAACCTACCTTGTTTACCCTATTACCGCCTCTCCTACAAATATTGAGCTTTCTTCTACGATTTGTTTCTTGCGTTAAAGTGAATACTTTTCGTTTTGATAAAAATTTAGAGTTTCATACAAAAATTTTTCAAAAGAACTGGTTTCATTTTTACAATTTATAAATTTATTTTAGGAGATAGGCACTTGATGTCTTTTTAGAAGTTATAAATATCTTATAGACCAATAAGACTCAAAAAATGGTAATTTTGCCTCAAAATGATAAATTAAATGCCTGTCTCAAAATTCAGATTAGCCAAAGAGGGTTGGAGAGCTACTAATCATGAGCAAATAAGACTAAGTCATTTTAAAATGAATTAAAATAAAAAAATTTTATTATTTCTAATGTCCTTTTATTGATCTGTCTTTGAGTCTGTCTAAATTCGGGAGATATTGCGTCATTTTAAGCTTTATTGGTGTTTTGACAAACAAGTAGCTGCGACTGTTTGTTTTCAGGCAGTTCATCACAGAAAATGCCTGTTAGCATGATTGTATTCAGCAGGCTTTTCCAATATGGTTCTAGGGTTCAAAATGGTTAATATGACCCGGTATTTACATACATATCTTTCGGATTCACCCAGAATTCATAGGTATCTGTTATGAGTAGCTCATCACATGATCTTAAAAAGGTCATCTCAGTTATTTCTTCATCATCCAATTTTTCTGTTGAACTATCAAACGGAGTGACAATTCACATTTTATATTTCATGTCAATATCAATGAGGGCTTCGATCCTAAAATTAATAAAATATTTTGCCAAGCAGCAACAATTAAACAATTTCAAAAATTAAAATATAGTATATAATTGTTTATTCATTTTTTTTTTAAATTCAACAAATCCAAGCGAACCACAACCCGAGTTATTAATTTTTAATCATTCCATCACCATGTCACTAGAATTTTTTATTTTCTTATTAGCAAGATAATTTAAGTTAATCTCATAAAATTTAAAGCCTTGTTTACCACGGGGCACTACGAAGATCAAAGACATGAGATTGGTTATCTCTGTTGCGTTTAAGATAACTATCATTCAAAAGAAAACTTTAAACTTAACTACTTCGATTACTTTTATTTTTATTTTAAATTGTATTAGGAAAGGAAAACAAAGTCATTTATTTCAAAAAATAATCCTATTAACAGAAAGTGCTCCTGCTTGTAATTACACTAAAATTAGAATTTATAGCAATCGTGTCATTGTTGTTATTGTCGTTCTCTCATAATAATATAAAAAAAATTATAAAAAAACACCGAATAGTGTAAAGAAAGAATTCAGATGATATTATTATTAAGGTTATAAAATAATCTTCATGTTTGTATACTTTTTTAACATAGGTAACAAAAAAACGTTCAACGTGGAAAATCTATTTAAATGCTTTAGTGAAAATAAAAAATCTGAAGCATTGTAAAAATATCTGTATATAAAAATATAAATTTATACGTTAAAGTATATAAAACGTAATAGTTTTAATAGTGAAATAAAAGTAAAAAACAAAAAAAATCATTTTGAAAATGGTTACACGTACGAATTCAACAGAAGATAGAAGTCGAAATGGACACGTGCTTGTATGGGAACAAGCAGAAATCCGACCAGAATATGAACAGGCAGCACGTAAGTTATCTTTTGTATCCCACTGTTTACAATCCATGTTACATTGGGATTTTGAATTGTAGTTAAAGTGCAAAAGTAAAATTGCATTCAAATGTACTTGCATCACTCATCGCGAGTGTATGATAGTAAAAATAATAATAGTAATAATGAAAAGTAAACAAAACAAAGCCAATTTCGTTCTACGTTTTTTTTTTTAATTTTAAATACAAATAGCATGAGATGATATCGTGATGAAAGTATAATAACAGTGATAATAATTGTGAGTGATTTTTTGCAGATTTGTTTTGATTAAGATTCTCATAGAATTTGGTCGTGTGACTTATTTTTGTTAAATTTTTTTTTTAATTTCTAGAATTTTTTTGTCACATTGTTTATGTGAGAATTTATGACATAATTTTCAAAAAAAAAAATAATTAATTATCATTTTTCCCAGAAAATTTAATAATTGAACTTTTCTCATTTACATTTTAAAATCTGCATTCAAGTCATAAACTAGTTTGACGTATACTTTAAAATTCAAGGGTATATGATGTTATTTTCGGTATCATCAGATAAATTTATTACACTTTTTGTGAGTTATTATTATTATTACCTTAATTATATTTGTTTAAAAAATAAAAAAAATTGGCGTCAATTGTCTAGTATTACTCACTCGTAATTTGATATCTGATGAAAATTCAGATGTAGTAAAAATATAATTTAATTTTTATGCGATAATTTTTTGTTTTTGGAAAATTGACGTTAATCAGTTAATTTTAATGGAATAGACATGAGTCACATTTTTTTTTGACCTTTGACGTAAGTTCATCAAATAAAGCCCTTTATGATTTTTTTCCTTTCAAAATCTACGTTCATTTACTCTCCATTTTTAATAATAAAAATCAACAACATTAAAAATTAAATGATTAAATTAAATTTACCTGTTATTTTACTTTGATGTGTTAATTAAAAGCGCAAACACACACTTACCACCATGCAAAAATACATAAAACTAATAGTAATTAAAAAATATAATTCATTAAATGAGAATGTAAATAAAAAAAGTCACGAGGACTATTTGATTTTAAGATGAAAAAGAAAAAATTGTTCTAAAAATAACTTAAATGACTGAACAATTAAAATATTTCTACTGTGATGATAAAATTGAATAAAAAATTGTCAATTGACTAGCACGAGCACGAGTTTTGATGATTATTTTTGTTTATCTTTTGAAAGAAAGTGCTTTGAGTGTGAAAAAAAAATAATTTTATTAGATGTGTTTATCAAAACAAAGCGCCATTTATTAATTTTGGATTGAAATGCGAGATACTTTGATTTCATTTCATTTTCAAATTCTAATTCTATGAAATTTTTCTATAACGGCTGTTGATCATTTCTGAGTACTCTGACCGTAATTGGGATAGGGCTGATCTTGTTGGCTTTGGTAATCGTTCCTCATCTGTGGACACTTCGGGTGGGGTTGTACCTAGTATTTTGTTCTCTGCATAGGTGTTGATTGCTTGTGAGACTGAGTTTGTGTAAATCGCTTTGATGGTGGGCGGTATGTGAGCTCGTCCGTATTTGTGATTATCAGGAAAATACGAGAATTTTGGTCCAATGAAGGTTTTGAAAGCTCTTCGGAGTTGAATGAGACTCGTTTTTATGTTGCAATGTATACTGAAAAAGATACAACTCAATCGCTTATTCGACTACAATTTTTTTAAATTTTTTCATTATTTTTTTGTTATGATGATCATCATTAAAATTTTTTTATAATTTTATATATACAAAAAAATAATTATAACAGCACGGCACTAATTTGCAATACAAAATAGTACTATTATTATTATTCACGGATGATTCTAATCAAGTTCTATTAAGTAATTCATCATTTTAATATTCAATTCAATAAAAACCGTGCATGAGATTATCTTCATATGATTCGGAAATAATTAAATTAAATAAATTATTGTCTCTCATTTTATTTAATTTTTTTTCTGACTTTAATACTGAAGTACTTCAAAGTAAACAAATGATTAGGTTTGAATCAAGTGACCGGCAAATGATTCAACACGTGCTTTGCTTGTTGCTTTTTAATAATTATCGGCATGTTTGAGACTTTCATTAACAATATTTTAATACCAATTTGAATTGACTGAAACCGAAAGTGACATTGTGTTACTTTTCATTTAAAATGTAGGTTTTTGGTTCAATGGCCTATTAAGGTCAATGCCAACTAAAGTAAGATCACAATTTTAATAAATTCAGCTTATAATATAAAAATGCTTAAATCTGAATGTAAACAAATACAATTTTGTAGTAAGTTTATTCTCAGATAAAAATAAAATTCAAGTAAACAAAAAATGCAATGAAATACAGAATTTTTTTATCTCTGTAGAAACTCCTTATCTCATACTCAACTTAATTCCTAAGACCTATCATACTATTTTGATGTTACCTTTAAACAATGTTGGCATAAATATTTGTTTTTAACCACATGTCATGTTCACAAACAGTAGAATGACATTATCTCTCTTTTGTCATCTTGTCACTTATTTAGCATAAATGTCATTTTAAGTATATACATATAAATTTTATCTTAATCCCCCTCCAAAATAAACAAAATTCACAATTTTTATGTATCTGTGTAAAAAAGAATAATTTTTTAGAGTTATTTAACACGAGATCTACATAGCTACAATTTTATGAATTAAATAAACACAAAATTAAAAAATGCAGTGCAATGTGTCACATTTTCTTATCAATGATATAAAATTTCATTTAATTTATATTTAAATATTTGCATTTTTATTTTTTCTAAAATGCAACCACCACCACATTTTTAAGAATTGTGAGTGAGAAAATCAAACAAAACCATTTCAAAGCTCGTGATTCAAGTGTAAAATGTTAAATGTTGAGCAATTAAATAGACATAACAAATGATAAAAGTTATGCACAGCAATAAAAATCTGAGTGATGAGTAATTGTTAGTACATTATTAGTACTCGTATTGCTTCAATTCTTATTATCTTTTCAATTTGATCCCTGTAGTCATAAGAAAAGTTAATAATAGAAAAATTTTAATATGATGTTTTCTGGAATTCAGTTGTTTATGTTTTAAATTTAAAAATGAACTGATAAGATTAGAAACATCATGAACTGCGTTGCAAGATCAACAACATTTAATTTACGAATTACATCAACATTTGTATAAATCATGTAAAAAAGGGTGTGTTTTTTTAAATTATAAGTTTTGACGTTTACATTTTATCTTGATTTATGATTTTATTATTGTGGATCACATTATTTGAGTCGGAAATGCAAATATTTGTCTCTTGAGATGCGTCAAATGATCAAAGATCAGTTTTTGTCGTTGCCATCAAATTTAAATGAATTCTTGAGAATATTTTTAACACAGATCTCATTATTTCATTGCAGATAAATTAGGAAAAAGGCATTTTGTTACATTTATGCTCTTTCTCGGTATGGCAAATGCATATGTGATGCGAACAAATATGTCGGTAAGTACCAATGAAATTTCCATCAAGCACCTCAATTTCAATTAAGAAATCCTCATTTTAAAGGTTGCAATTGTAGCGATGGTTAATCACACAGCATTAGATAGTGAAGTAGAAATAGAACTTGACGATTGTCCAGATACAGATTATGGAAATGTCACTGTAAGTAAAATCCTTTTTTTTTCATACTCAGAAATGTATGCAATTTGTATTTCACCTGTAACACAATGAAACGCTAAATAATTTCATCACATAAGTTTATTATGATTAAATTCAACATTCACTGAAATAATTTACTGATTAATATTCATGAAAAATGTTTGTGATCATATTTTATGCTTTTTTGCTTTGTAGGAGAAAGTACAAGACGGAGAATTTGTTTGGTCAACTACATTACAAGCATACGTGTTATCATCATTCTTTTATGGTTATGTATTAACACAGGTAATTTTTTTTTTTCGTTTCCCTCATGATTATAATTAATATTCCTTTTGATCTTTTATGATGGAAACAGATTCCGTTTGGTTTACTTGCAAAAAGATTTGGTGCCTTGCATTTCTTGGGTTGGGGCATGTTCGTCAACTCATTTTTTGCCTTTTTGGTACCTGTCGCAGCTCGCGAAGGTGGAATATTTTGGTTGTGTGTTGTTAGATTTATCCAAGGTCTAGGCGAAGGTCCAATTGTGCCATGTACTCATGCATTGCTAGCAAAATGGATACCACCGAATGAGAGAAGTAGAGTTGGCGCGGCTGTTTATTCAGGTGCACAATTCGGAACTGTTATTTCTATGCCTTTATCTGGACTTTTAGCTGAATACGGTTTTGATGGAGGCTGGCCCTCGATTTTCTATATATTTGGATTGATTGGTGTGATTTGGTCACTTGCCTTCATATGGATGATTTATGAAGATCCTGAAGCTGATCCCAAAATTAGTGAAAAGGAAAAGAAATACATTACAAATGCACTTTGGGGAGCAACTCCTGTGACAGTAAGTCATCTTTTCATTTAATTAATTCAAATATATCTAATTTTTTTTTATTTAAATTTTATAGCAATCACCTCCAATACCGTACAAATCCATAGCATTATCTTTGCCATTCTATGCCATTTTGTTTGCACACATGGGTCAAAATTATGGTTATGAAACATTAATGACAGAATTACCAACATACATGAAACAAGTTCTCAGATTCTCATTAAAAGCTGTATGAATTTCCATATATCAATTTCCATAACAAATAAATGTTAATTATAATTTACCTTTTTTTCTTTTGCAGAACGGCTTCCTGTCATCACTTCCATATCTCGCTATGTGGATATTCTCAATTATGATTTCATGGGTAGCTGATTGGATGATTTCATCCGAACGTTTTAACCATACAAAAACAAGAAAAATAATTAACAGTATTGGACAATATGGTCCAGCTGTGTGTTTAATTGCAGCTTCCTATACTGGTTGTGATCGCGTTTTAACTGTTGCTTTGCTCACCATTGGCGTTGGCTTAAATGGTGGCATTTATTCTGGTTTTAAAATTAACCACTTAGATATTACACCACGATTTGCTGGTATTTTAATGTCACTAACAAATTGTACAGCCAATTTAGCTGGATTATTAGCACCAATTACCGCTGGTATTTTAGTCGAAGGAAAAGTAAGCCAATAATAATTAAATTTATAATAAAATGAAATTTAATTAATTTAATTTCATTTAAATTTAGCCAACAATGGCAGCATGGCAAAAAGTATTCTTCATTGCTGCCGGTGTTTACATTTTCTGTGCAACATTTTACAATATTTTCGGTAGTGGAAAACGACAACCATGGGATAACCCTGAAAATGATGTCCATCCCGAACCAAAGCCAGTAGCAAACATTACCGAAACTTCACTTGACCAACAGTTGACACACAGGAGATCGACTACAAGTAACGGGCACACGGGTGACGATGAGCCCAACGGTATGCAGTTAAAATTGTGATTTTGTTATTAAATTTTTATTATCAAATTTAAATTAATTCAATTGTAAAAAAAGAGAAAAGTAAAATAATAATAATTAGGTTAAAATTAAAATTGAATGATAACAAAAAAAAACCAAAACAAAGAATATCTGAAGACATTTTCATAGGAAAACCTTTTAACTTGAAAATTAACTAAATTTTTTTATAATTTTTAAGTAAGAAATGTTAGCTTTTATTATTATTTATCAATTTGTTATTCTGTCAATAAGAAGAAAAAAAATTAAAGAAAATTGAGAAATAAACAAAATTAAGACGATAAAGTAAAAAACATGCATAAATTTCATTGAGAATCAATTTAAGGTAAGATTTGACTAGAGGCATGTCTAAAAGTATATTTCAATGAAATTTTATCGTAGACAAAATAAATTAAAGGCTCATTATTATTGTAATTACAAAACAAAATTCTCCCATTTGTACAAAATTTTATTCAGTTTTAATAAAAATTCCACAAAATACAAATTGAAAATACTACAAATAATTAGCTATTGCAAAAATATTTTTCTATTAAAAGTAGGATAACAAACCAATTCGCTGTAAAAATTAATATAAAATGGAATTAAAATAAGCACGCACCATTGTTTGGGAATTTCAAATTAATTTATGTCCATGTAACAGAGTGTTATACACGAATTATGCTGAAGGAGTGAGAAGGAAAATAATTTCGTCGTTGATAAATTGAAATAATAATAATAATAAACAATAGACATTCTAGTGATGTTTATAAGCTTAAAAACCATTTGTTTTAGTGTTGTACCTTTTTAAAATGTGCAAATAAATTGAATATACAAATAAATTAAAAGGTGGATGCTACTTGTTTGGGCTGATGGTGGTGCTACTTGCTCATTCAACTGTGAGTAAGTACTGCAGTAAAATAATGAAAAATATTTATTTTAGTTTTATTTATTCATTTAAAATGTATTGTAAAAATATTTTTTATTTACATTTACAATTAAACACGAAAAATGAAGGTAAAATTAATTGGTTTCTCGTTTCATTTTGAGATGAATATAATTTAAAATGAAATGATGCAAATAAATTAAATTGAATATTTTTCCTTAAAGAAATGTTAAGGACTTCCTTTCAAAGTGGTATTACGATGAAAGGGTATCGAATTTTTTTTTGTTTCAAGTGTAAAAAAAAAGTACAAAAAAAATTCAGTAACGTTAAAAAAAAGATTCTCATTTGTTTACCACAATTTTCCAACACTTCACTGATATAAATTGTTGATGAATGACTTTTCACTTTCTTGCCTTGAACTTACTCAAGATGCAACTTCATGCCTTTTTTATACTGCATTTCTTGAAAATGTCGGTATAGTGGACGGTCATGCTGTCCGTCCGGCTGTATGTGACAATGTCGCTAATCATTAAAAAAATGTAACCAATCATTGAAGAAATGTCGCCAATCATTGAAAAAATTTCGTATAGCATTAAAAAAAATGTCACCAATCAGTACAGTCGATATAAATTCCAAAAAACAGTCAGTGTTAAATTTTTGATAAAATTGGCAAATTCTTTACATAGAAATGCGCACGTGCATATCGTTCATGATCACATTTCATTTTTTTTTCTTTGACTTCTCATCACACAAAACTTTTTCAAAGTACATCTTTGAAAAAGTAAAATAATTTTTCAACTTATCTCAAAAGGGCGGGTTCAACTGTCTGTTTGCCTTTTATGTTGTGATGATTCGAGAAATTAATGATTGTGGTAAAAATATGACTTAAAAGTCATTTATTATTTCATTTTAACATGCAATTCTTCATTTAATAACAAAAAAAACAATGAAACACATAAAAAAGGGTTTTTATTTTAAATTTTTAATTTGATATCATTGTTTTTTTTTTCATAAACTCATATCACGAGAGCATTCCAATTATGATGATGAACAAAAAACAAAAAAAAAGTTTGCATTTTTAATATTAAATTAATAATTTATAAAAACAAAAACATTTTTTTTTCATTATTATAATTATTATGAAGTGTAATAAATTAAAAATGACTTGAATTCTTTTCAAAGTAAAAGCGGATTAAAAACTTTTCTTTTTTTTTACAAGCATTGGTGAGTGGTTTATGGTCGTGCCATCCTATGTGAAATTTAATTAAGAATCATGACGAAGTTTTTTTTGAAAAGTAAAAGAAAAAAGTTCAATTCAAAGAAATAAAAATAAATACACAGAATACTTTGTCACTTCGTGTCAATTAATTTGTAAAAGAATCTTTCAATTAATTACAAATAAAATAATAACAAAATCCGATCAAATAATTTCATTGTTAAATGTTATTCAATTACTCACCTAGTTATAAATCAATTTTCACACTCCAACAAGACAGACACAAATAAATGACATGTAAGTAATTTGTCACTTAGTAAGCACTTAAATTTAATTGATGTGTGCAAAACACTTCAAGGTATGTAAGAAAATATCAAAATTAAAGAAAAACCAGGCGTTTCCATTATGCAAAATGTAAATCGTCTCTTTTAACCAAAAATTCATATTACTAAATTAATCCCATTCAAAATCAGAGTTCAACATAAATTTATTATCTAAATTATTCAATTACATTGATTAGAATGCCACAAATACCAGACCCTATAAGTATGAGTATAAAACCAATAAATCCAAAAATACACAAACAATCCATGTTCAAATTGAATTTGTTGATGAACAACATACAGTAATTGGATTGGTTTAATCAACAATTTGTTTTTACTTGAGAAATTCAATATCCGGTGTAATTTATATAAATGGCTTGGAATTGTATAAGCTTTACATGAGAAGGAGAGGTAGAGTGAGACACAGGTCAAACGTGGAAATTGAAAAGGATGTCGACTTAATTTTGTGTTTAGATTTAATTTCAAAAGGAAAATTGTCCATTGGTGGTGTTGATGCAAATTTGATTGAATTTAATGATCCTGTTTGAGGTGAAAAGATACAAAATCACATTTTATTTGGATTGCTTATGATTTTTTTTTATACTTTAAATGAATTTTCATAAGAATTTTCTCTGTAATCGATTTTCTTCCAAATAGAAAAAGTTTTTCAAATTTTTTATTATCACTTTTATCGGAAAAATGGAATTTTGTATGTGTTTGTATGCTGCTAAAGAATTCCAAATAAAAATCTTTTGTGTAAATTCAATTCTCGCCTTTTTTCTTTGATACACACATTCCAGGAATCTTATAATCAAAATATTTGTGTCATTTTAAAATTTGCTATTCTCTGATGTTATTTGGGTGAGCGAAATTATGTTAAAATTACATAGAATGGAAAAATATTTGATTTTTATTTTTCGTATTTACCATTTAAAAGTCCTTGATGCTTCGATCGATAATGAATCGAAAATTGTATCGGGATTTTTCGATTTGACCTTCCAGAAGGGTCCAGAAAGGGCTTTTTATGAAATTAAGGCCCGGTTTTAGATATACCTGAAAAATTTTCCAAGGGAAAAGTCGTTGATAAACATTCTGATCGATAGAGAATCAAAAAATACAGTGACCTGTATCTGTGTATTTTAATTTGACCCTCCAGAGGGCGCTGAGAGCTGATTTTATGATTTACACGGAAAAAACAGTTAAAAAACAACAACAAAAAATGAAACGTCAGGTCAAAAGTCGTTAATGATACCGAGAGGGTGTCGGAGAGGGTCCAGGAATTTCGAAGAACCACTCCTCGAGGCGGACAAAGTCTTTAATGAGGTCGTTCATAACTTCAGTCGAGTGAATTTTTTCCTTGACACTTTTTCTATAGTATTATAAATTTAGTTATTTTTTGTATCAGCTTCTTAGATGTCATCTTGAATATCAAATGTGATAGTTGAATGCACTCCTTTTTATTTTCCAATGCATCATCAAAGATTTTTATTTTCAATTTGATGACCCTTGAAATAAAATAAATTTTATTTGATTTGATGTGAAATCTCGTGTTCTTAAACATAAATGACAAGAGTTGGAGAGAGAAATCTGTTATAAAAAATTATAGAAATCAAAAAATGATACACATTCAGCAAATCCTCATTTTTCAAATCCAATTCAATTCAATCTTATCTAATGTGATGTAAAACAACCTTTACCACCTATGGATGTTCAATAAATCTTATGCTAGCTCAAATATACGGGTGAGAATTTTAGACTGACCAAAATTAAAGTAAAAATGATATTTAAACCAAAAAAATTTATAAGAAAATGACAGTCTAAGTTTAATCTTAACACTATTAGGATAGTCTGTGTCCAATTCATTCAAAAAGATACCTTTTTTATTATCTTTTCCTCTCAAATAGACACCACTCCTCATTCAAGTTGCCATCACAACTAAATCTTGCTGTAATAAATTTTTTTTTTCAGGTAATTTTTTCTTCTTCCTCCTTTTTTTATTTTATTATTATTATTATAAGCTTAGATACATTTCGTCTTTTAAGATATGGAACATAAAAGTACATGAAAAAACATATCTTTCATATAAAAATTGTCCATTCACTCATTTATTCATTGGGTCTTATGTATGAGAAAATATCAGTAAAATATTGTCATTTCTATGATTGTAAGAGAGAAAAATTGGTATTACCTGTGTTTTTTTCATATGTATGTTTTATAAATCAATGTGTGTGTGTTTTCCAAATGCTTATGATAACTCATTTTTATAATCTCCTTATCCAATAAAGCAAAATATATGTGTGGGTTTCATTTCATCTTATACTTTCTTATACAACATTTTCTTATTTTTACTTGTTTAATGTGATTCCAATATACACAGAACATGAAATAAAAGTGTTCAATGTTGTAAAATATTTAATATAATATAAGAAAAGTGAAGTACAAGAAGACATGAAAATAAAGAAAAAAACGTAAACTTTGCAATTTTAATGTAACTTTTTCGATTCATCCTTTTTTTCCTTATTTTTTGTGTCTGTTGCTTTTATATAACATTCAAAATAATTCTTTTATTCCTTGCTTGACTTCTTTTATTGAAACTATTGAGAGTGGTCTATCTTATGCTACTTATGGCTTTTGGTTTCAGGATTTTACTTATAAAAATGACTTGGATAACTTTTTTTTTGCTACACAATTTCTTACATGGTCTCACTATCTAATTACAACAACAATTTTTGTTGCAATTCAGTGTAATATGATATCAGAAGAAGTAAAAAATGTATCAGAAAAGAAAATATCATAATTTATATTCGTTCCATGTAAGATTTCTTTATATATTGCTATACTTGGTTGAATATTTTTTGGTCTTATAACTTTTTCGTTCTATGTATAAAACTACTTTTACAACTACTTTTAGCTCTATTAGATATTTATTATATAGTTTCATTTTTTTTTTCTTTTATTTTGAATAGAGGCACGTATTGCCCGCATTATGTAGAGCATCAACATCATCATCATCATTTTTATGACATTATGCGAATTGCTGCAAATTCATAAGTTTTATTATTATTTTTCTTCTACTAACTTTTCCTGTATATATATTTTTTTTTAGTGCAAAGGAAGTAAATTTGATTATTTTTTTCAAGATCTTAGAGAAGAGACTCAAAAATATCTTAAAGGAATTCGAACATGAAAAGAATTTCATTTTTTCTCGATTCATTGTAATTTTAATATTAAAAACGTCCTTCAACCTCCAAAATTAATCGAAAACACGTTTTTTTTTATTCAAATACAGACATAACGCGAATGAAATTACAAGAACAAATTTAAAATTGTAATAAATTAATAAGAAGTGGGTGTGAATAAATTTAAATTTACATAAATTGATTGTTGACCTAAAATATTTCCTTCTTCTTATTCTCCATTTCTTATAAGTAATGTTTTCCTTTTAAAAAGCAATAGCACAAAATAAATTTTTTTTTATCAAATTTTTCAAATAAATGTTATTTACATTTTATTGTTTATTTTTTTTATTGATCATTTTCTTTGAATGAAGCACCTGACACTTTTCATTCCCTTTTTTTGCTGTTCATCTTCTTCTCTTAAATTACACATTTAAATTGATAATCAATTCAAGGTAAATTGTTCAAATTATATTTCAACAGATAATTGGAATTAAAAAGCAAAATACAAAAAAAAAAACTTAACAATAAATTATTTAAACTTTTTATTCGTGTACTTAAAATTGTATAACAAAAAATATTCATTTATTTGATCTTGTTTTTTTTCGTATACGTGTTGCTATGAATATATTTTTTTGTATGTATCGAATTCTGTCTGCAAAATTAATTTTAGATGATGGACGACAGACTTGAACAGATATAAAATTGAATTTGCAAATACACGGACACAAACAGCCTCACACACAAAAAAATGGAAGGAAACGAAATGAAATGACACACTTTTTTTTCATTTATAATAAATTTAACTTTACAATCAGCATGAACGTGAGTGTGAGCCAAAAAAAAAAGAAAAACGATGAAATTAATTGAATTAATTCATCACTAACAGGAAATACGGGGCGTAAATTTAATTTAAGAATATACTTCCGTTTTTTTGTACGTTAAAATTGGACGGCTGGTGTTTTATTCTCTTTGAAAAATTACGTTAATTTTCTTCTTTTTTCAATTGGATTATTGAAGAGCTTTGAATTTAAAAATCATAGAATCATATGAACCAAAAAATTTAAACTGATGTTTTTTTTAATATTTTTTTTTTAGAATAATCTAAAAATGAAAAAGGAGAAATTGATTTGAGTGAATTTTCATGATGAACGTTAATACTTTAATATGAAATCCTATAACTTCAAATTTTGATGTTCAAGTGAAAAAAATGAAGATTTCTGTTAATTTTTAAACACGCAAGTAACAGCATAGTAACAGCACAGTTTTTTCCTTTTGTATTTTTAATAAAGCTAATTCTACATTCAGTGAATTTATTAAAATAATACCGCTTTAAGGAACATTTGCATTGGAGATTTTTAGTGCATTTCACAATGGTTTGTCCACCGTCACTCCGTAAGTTCAGAGGTGCATGGGTCCATTTAACTGATCCATGCAATACTCTGACATGGCCTATCAGAGCGAGGTCAGGTTTTTTGATATTGGGCTCAAGTTTTGAGCTTGAGAGCCTCCAATCAGTAAAAAACGTTAAGATCTATAGCTCTGGAATGGTCCATCGGTGTGAGGTCGGATTTTTTGTTATAAATCAGAGGTCATAAGAATGAATTTAGCTCATTAGCTTTGACATTGGGCTGCAGAGCCTGAAATGGAAGCAGATTTTATTAAAAAAAATTCAAACTGGCGGATTTTTCAAAAAAATATATATTTTATGTCAAACTTAATTTAATTCAATGAATCGAAATGCACTTTTCTAAACCGCTCAGTGATTAAAATTTTTCCCTTTTTTGAACAAATTTTGTCTCGAAAATTTCAATTTAAAATCAGCCAATTGAAAGCAAATTTTTTACAAAAATGCACTTTTCTTCCACTTTTCATACAAAATTCATTTAATTTTTTCTTTCATTTCTTATTTACATGAAAAAAAACAGAAATTTTCCCTTGTAACATCTAACATTTTAACCATTCATGTTACAACATAACAATAATTCACCAGCAAATAGTAGTAAAAACATTCTATGTATGTTACCAAAATAAAAAGTTATGCTTTGCTCTCTTTTTTTTATTAGTATGACTTGGCTATTACACTGTTGCTTCATTTATGAACAAAATTTCACAAAAATATTCGTAAAATAAAGTTTCATTGCCTGCTACTGGTTTCATTATTCTTGTGCTGCTAAATTAAGAAGATGAGCCTATGAATGTTGGATGACGACACTCAGTATAGCAGTAATTTGGAACATCATAAAATTAGGAAAGTAAACAATGAATAAAATGATCTTCTTATGTGTGTATGTGTGTGTGTGTAATAGAAGCATCTTTTAATTTACGCCAACATTTAATTGACTTGACATGTAATCCAACAGTTTGTGAATTAAGGAGTGAATTACAAAGTGGAAGTTTATTTATGATTATTATTTTTGGTTATTTGGACAGAAATTTAAGCATTTTACTTTAAAGATAAAAATTTTTCATTTCATGGTTGATAAAAATTTTCTTTGTGTTGGTAAAATAAAATATTTTATTCTATTCATTTTTAATTTATTTCTATTATTATTTAATAAATGTCTTTCCGCATTTCTTATTTACTTTAGGATATTATTTTATAAATATTTCCTTTTTTCTTATTATTTTTGGTCAAAAAACTTTAAATTTTTGCTTAAGACTTGCAACGAAATAACCAAACATTTGTTGCCATCTGTTTGTGTGTGTTTTGTGTATGTGAGCTTCAAATTGAAAAATTTATGTTTAAAATTGAAAATAATATTTCTTAGCGTTTCCTCTATTTTCATACCATTATTATTATTATCATTATTATTTTTATATACGAAACAACACACAAACAGAGTTTTAACGATAAATAAAGTGACAAGAAGCAATAAAATTTATGTTTTATACGTTATTTTATTTTGCTTTTCTCGGTTAGTTTAAGTTTTGCTTGCGTTAAATGTATGTTTGCATGCACATTTTTCTTATTTTATTGTTCAAAGTATTATTATTTAAGTTTGCAAAAGCTCAGAAATGCCACATTTATTGCACTAACCAAAGAGCAAAATTTTTCTCAAGACAACATTTTAGTTAACATGAAAAATACAGCAATAATGTTCATTGCACAACGTTCGGGACAATGACAGCAATGAAAATGATAAAAAAAAATTATACTTTATTTTAAATGTTTCGAGTTTTCTCCAATTTTCTTGGATTTTCGAGGATTTAAAAGTCAAATTTCACTTTACAATTAATATTAAAGGAACTTTGATGACTTTTGAAAAAAAAACCTTTCACATGCAGATGGTCATGTATCAAAATTTTACACAAATAGAATTAATTCCACTTAAAATTACTTAACCACATTGAATAGTATTTATCAAATCATATTCAAGCTCATTTTCAAATGACATGACAATTAAATTATAAACAAAGCACACACACACTCACATTTTCATTCAAATTAATAGTTTTAAATACAGCTCAGTGAACAAATTTTTCCACTTCTCTTAATTTATGTTGTTACCCTAATTGAAACATCATGGCTGATAATTATAAACAATGTTGTTCTCATTGTCAAAATTAAGTGAGTTACTCAAAATGTGTGTGTATATAGAAAATATTTTTGTACTTTAATTATTATGTTGGTTATCCTTATTATAGCATTACAAATTTTACATAAGCAAAAGAACAAACAAATTATGAAACATCTGACATGAAATTTGTTTTTCACTTTTCACATCAACTCGAGTTAAAAACTTTTTCCATTAATATACAGTATAAAAAGAGAGGTCATAAATGTATCAAAGTTTGTGTACCACAAAAAATTAACTGAAAAAAACGATTATAATCATCATTATGATTGTGTTGTAAGTATTATGAGTTTTATGACATTGTTTCATAGTAGTTACCTGCTGTTTTTTTGATAATATTTCAAAAATGTCTCATGTTACATTTCATCATCTCTGTTAAAATATGTAATTTAAATAGGCCAAAATTAGGAAAGTTTCATAGTTAGTCAAAAGTTTTGAGGAATATTTGTAACATTTTTCCATGCATGCAGAAAATTTATTTAATTTCGTAAATTGATCGACAATGAAATTTCCAAGTAAACATTGAGGTCAATTTTTAAATAATCATTCTTTTTAAAACTAATATTTTTAAAAAACATTTTTTCCATGAAATTTCCATACAATTCTTTCATGGTTGAAAGGCAATTTTCGCTCTAAAATAATATTTTTTTATTCCTTGATATGAAATGAAATGATTTTCTCGGAAAAGGCTCAGATGCGAAATGTATATCATATCATAATAAAGAATAAAATAAAAACAAAATACAAACCAGAGCAGAAAAAAATGTAACATAAAATTTAAATACATGTCACATTTGTTACAACATATAAAAAATATACACAAAAACAATAAAAAAAGTCGTGAATGATACACATTTTTTTTTCTAATATTTTATACATTCCTTATTTCAAATTCAATGAAAAATTTGAAATTGTACTGCTAAAATGCAGAAGGCTGATCGACCACAAATAATAAATATTTATGATTTCAATTGCATTTATTTAAAAAAAAAAAGATGAAATCATAGCATGAACGCTACAGTTTTAGAGCTTCAATGGTAGGGGAGAGTAGGGTACATTGGACGATGGGGTACATTCACGCGGTAGCTAGTCTGCAACTGTGCACTTGAAATTAAAAAAAAAAATATACCGAATGATAACGCTACGGATAATATCAAATATTTAGTTTTAACTGTGGATGTCTATTTAAATGTTTCTTTGCATTTATTTTCCAAGCTTTGATATGGGGAAGGTTCAATTAAAAGAAAGTGTAAATTGCCTGGAACAAGAAAAGTTCATGAACAACATCATCATAAGAGGTGTAAAAGAAAAGGAAGGAAGTTTTCCTGGTCAATTCACGTTTGTGACTGATCACCTCTTAAAATTTGTGCATTAGGATTTTGCTTCTCCTACAATCAAACATGTTCAGCGAATTGACGTACCTAATCAAGATAAAATAAGAGTCATAGTGGTGGAGCTTCGAAATACTAATATAAAGATCAAAATTCAAGGTAATAAAGGCAAACAATTAAACTGCTCTGTATTTGATAATCAAGGTGTACGATGGGGAAATAAAGATGATAAAATATTTATCAGTGACCATCTTACTCAAACATCAAGTACAAATTTTTACCATGCTCGTAAATTACGTAGAGAGAATCAGATTAAATATGCATGGTCTAAAATTGGAAAAATCTATTTAAAGAAGATGATAATGAATCAGGAAGTACTTCATCTAACAATAAAAGAGTACGCTCTGTTCGAACACCAAGACCAAAGAAAACCAAAACAACAAAATACAGAGAAATAAAAATTACTAGACTAATTTTAGTTTTATTAGTATCATTCCAGTTGCTAGTTCAAATCTGGAAATAAATAGAGAAACAATTTTTCGTTGCATTAATATTTCGGTTTCATAGAAATATGTTTCAAAACTACAAAAAAAACATGGAAAAAGCAATAAAGAGTCAAACTCACGGATAATGATTTCGCACCATGTCAAATCATTCAGAGTTTCCCATATAATTGAAATATTACCGTTCCTGATATAGGCGCAGAAGTTTTAGCCGAAACGTATTCAACTGAGGTGTATGATTCTTCATTAACTGATCGTGCAAATTGCTCATTCATCTCTCCACAGCTCATATCATTGCAGTCAATAAGACCTTCCTCTGTCACTAAGACGAATGTTAAGATGTATGCTTCTACAAAGAATGAAAGAAGCTTTATTTTTTATGCATGAATGTACCCCATCCTCGCCTATTAGAGTCCAAACATGTTTGGTCAAATTTAAACACAAGATCGCTTAACAGAATATCATCATTGTAATTGAATGACAAAATTTACGACCATCACACATATAAATTTAATCAAAAAACTTAATTCAAACACACACACACACACACTCACACATAGTTTTATCATAATCAATAAAATTGTTGCTTTCATTTCTATTAATATCCTTAAACGAAACATCTTATCTTATAAATAAATTTTTTGTGTGTGTGTTGTTTCCTAATTAAGAATTATATTACCAAAACACTTAAAACATTACATTGGATAACATACAGTTTAACATTATACCCAGAAGAGTCTTATAATAAATATGATCAGTAAGTCATCGTTAACCAAACTAAGTAAAAGCTTATTCTTTGAGGTTATAAGTGAAAACCTTTACAATTCATAATAAAATAAGAAAAAAAAATACATAGACGTTATCAAGGGATTTGTTTTTCTTGTTAGTTTATGAGTTTATGCAGCAAATTTTATTTCTGTCTATGTCCAATATGCTCATAAAAATGTGTTTTAATGAAGACAAGAACAAAAAAAAAACAATTCCTATTTTCCCCATTTAAAGATGATATTTTATTTACTATTTTATTCACTGTGACATAGCATCGAAAATAAATGAAACACAATAAATGTGAATGTGACCATGGAAATGGTAGTTTCATTCAGAAAGAGAAGTCGTAAATTTCCCTCTTCTTTTTCTGCTTCTTGATATTTATGCTTATAAACATAAAATAAAAATAATATTTTCTCATTTTATTTTTGGCTTATCAGGTTTCTAGTTTTGTTGGCAGTTCGCGTATTAAATGCATTTTACGATCTTTTCGTTTTTCCTCCCTCTATACATTTTTTACGACCTTTTAATGTTAATTGAAAAAATGCAAAGAATATTAATTAAGAGTGAGATGGTGAGACTCAATTTATGTGAGTGATTAGAGATTCTGTAGGTGTGATAATGAAATCAAAAGAATATGTTTTGAATATTCAGTGTATAAAGTTATTTTTTTTTAATTTTATGAAGTGATTCAAATTCACGTTAAATTCATGGAATAATGAAAGTAGTAAATTGTTGAGTCTGGAGCACAAAATTCCATTAAATGAAAAAAATTGTAAAGGAAACCGTTTTATAGTCTTTTGAGCCTAGAAAATGAGAATATTCGATGCATATTTTTCATAGAAAAGAGGAAAATTTCCTTGCAAAGCAAACATTATTAAAAAATATCCCATGAGTAAATTCTAAGAAAAGCAAACAGTAAAAATAAATGACATTTTGTGCCAGGTACCCAAAGAATTAAAATAAAAAAAAAACTTTAAGCTTCCTGTCTATTTATAAAACGTAAAAATAAAAAAAAAGCTGTATTGAAAAGGTTTTTTTATGTTGTTTACAAATGATTACTGTTGTTTTTTTTTACATTCATTTCATACTTTTGTTATTTGTGTTTACAAATAATTTATTTTCAAATATTAAAAAAAATATAATAATATTATAATTTTCCTTTACTTTTCTCAGATTTTAAGGGTACTTGTTTATTTTTTATTTATTATTGTCATCTGTGATGTTCACAAGGGATTTTCTTATCAAATACTTAAATGTCCTTTAATTTCTTTGAAATGTAAATTAGGAGAATTGAAATGTGTCAATCAAATTTGTTTGTTTTCAATGAATGAATATGAAAAAATTTAGATGATTATTTTTAATTTAGGTCAATATGGTTTTTTTTTTTTGTAATAAGTTTCACTTAAAATCTGGGTGAAATTAAAATGGGTAATTGACGTGATATGAAACCAATTAAAATAATATGAAAAGACAAGGGTTCTCATTTCAAATGGTGCTTTGTTCTGTAAATAATTTAAAATACATTTCAAAATAATACGACTTTGAAAGCACTTTGAATGTGTGACAGTATCAAATAATAATAGCAAAATATCATGATAATGGTTGTGAGGCAAGTAGCCTTGAACTATCAATCTTAGAGTTGGCAGTTCGATTCTCGCTCCGGCCATTAAACTTTGTGATCTCAAATGTCCATTTTTCCGGCTACTCAATTTGAGTTAAAGGCTAGATAAAGGTGGCGACTGCTTGGGATGACAGGATCAAAGCTAAGGCCCACGGATGATGGTAACGGGTATGCAGAATGGGCCCGACTGATGGGCCTACATATCGAATTTGATAGGACTCATCGAGACCGTTATGGTGCCCTTATAAGGTCTAACCTAACCTCATGAAGAAAATTTGTAAAAGTTCTCAATCGAAAATGCACTAAAATACCCAATTTCATTTTCCCTGATTTCTCGAACAAATTTTTTTATTTCTTTGAAATTTAATACAAAAAAATATGAAGCACGTGTGTGTCTTTTAATGACATTTTCATGAATATTAAAAAAAATATTCATCAAATGAAACTAAAGTGCACTAATAAGCTTTTACAAGGATGATGTTGATGAATAAAAAGCAAATTCATATGAATATGCATCAAAAAAACCACTTTATCTTACATTCAAATGAATTTTCACTGCTAGTTTATATAGCTTTATATAGCTAATTTAAAGGTAATCATCATTAATGCAAAACGGTCAGGTAAGTTATTGGACAAAAAATTGCATTGACACAGCTAATAAGAGTTTGTTACCTGAATTTCAATGGAAAATCTTAAAAATAGCGAAAATAATCAAAAATTAACATTTTCCGCCATTTTGAAATTTTATTAAAAAAATTCCGCCATTTTGAAATTTTATTAAAAAAATTCCGCAATTTCGAAAAGTTTGAAAAAAATAAATTTGTAAACTTTACTTTGTTCAATGAAACAAGTTCCATCGAAATTTACTTTTCTAAACCGCCCTGTGGTTAGAATTTCTAATTTTTTCAAATACAAAGTATAAAAAAACATTGTTTAAACACCTTTCACCGAAAGGGTTAAATGTAATTTGTGCTAATGAATATTTTTGTAAAATTCTCGTGATTTAATTGCTTTCACATATGAGACAAAAGAATTTTAAATGTAAAAAACTTAAAAGCTCTTGTATTTTCCACTTTTTATAAAAAAAATGGTTTTATGTGAAGTGCGAAAAGTATTATATAAATGTTTGTTTCTTGAGAGCTTAATTGTTGCAAAGTCTTTGTTTAATAACATCTTGTTAAAAACATTTTGGTGTTTTTTCAAATGGAAACATATTTTTATTTTATACATTAGCATTAAATGCTTTGCACTCTTTAAAATTATGTCATTTGTGGTATTCACTTTTGTCAAAGAGCTTAACAATAATGTAAAAGTTTTTAATTGCGGTAATAAGCATGATTTTCTTCATTCATAAAAGTAAAAAGGTAAAAATAAAAATTTTCATTGTATCCCTTTAACAAATTCAACTTTAAATTGAAATTTTAATTTTCTACTGAATCGGGATAATTTTTTAAACACAATGACCTATTTTTGCCCTAAATTTGAAGTAAATTTCAATAATTAATCTTTTTATTGTTATTAAATTTAATAATTTGTTTTCATTATTTCTAAATGATGATTTTTCTACAATTTGGTTTAAATTTAAATCAATATCCTCAAGTTACAACGAAAATAACATGGATTTAATGTAAGAAATGAGAAACAGGGAGGATGAAGGTTACATTAAATTGTTACGTGTTTCCGTCTCTCTATACTGTTATTGTTTTGAACATTATTGTGCTAAATAACAAAAAAAAAAATTAATATATTTTGGCAATAAAAAAGTGACTAATAAGACTGATGTACAAGATGAATCAATCTTTTTCATTAAATTTGCTTGTTATTTATATTTTATTATAATGTTACACATTTACTGTTGCTTATCATCATTAAAGGTGGTTTGATAAGAAAATATGAAAAAAAAAAAATTTAGCCAATGAGTTGGAGCAGTGGTCAGCGTGTTGAACTATCAATCTTTAATCGATTCTCGCTCCGGCGATTCAAATGCCCCTTTTTCGGCTAATTAATTTGAGTTAAAAGCTAGATAAAGGAGGCAACTGCTTAGGATGACAGGATAAAGACTAAGTCCCTCGGATGATGCTAACGGGTATGCACAATGGGCACGACTGATGGCCTACTAATCTGATCTCATTTGAACGGGCTCTATCGATGACTTAGACACAACACAAATAATTGTGATTGTAATTTCATTTCAATCTTCATTTACTTTCAAAACAACCATTTCCAAAAAAAAAATTATCTGCCATGTTTTGTTCATCATTTACTTTTCATCATAGCTACAATACACAATAATAAAACTGTCAAAATTATTATTGATGAGATAAATAGTCTGATATTTATTTTCCACAAATATAACGAAATAAAAGAAAATCAATAAAAATTTTCCTTCTCCTGGTTAAATCTACCCATGGATCCAAGTAAGCTTAAGTTCATTAAATTTTACTTTTTTTTCCTTGTTTATTGAAATATAGATGATTGAATACGGATTACAAGAATAATTGAAGATGTTTTTTTTTTGTATATTACAGATAAGCATTTATTAACGATGTAATTCATAATTATCGATTGTTTTGTCTTATTTTTAATGTAAGCATCATTAAAATATAGAAAATTTTTAAAAGAATGAAGAAACATCATCAATTAAATTGGGTTTTATCCTCAAATGATTATTATGATTTTTTTCTTTACTAAGGATCCAAAGAAATGCCTTAAAGCATTCAGAAAAAGCAAAATAAATTATTATCAATTTAAAATAAAGATAAATCTAGAAAAATAACCATTAACTCTGTAAATGTAACTTTAACTTGAATTTGAATCCAAAACAGTAAAAATTTTGGTTTAATTTAAAAATTATGTCACAAAAAAATGCAATAAATTGTTCGGGAACATTAAAAAAAAAAGTTTTTTTTTCGGATTCGTAATAGAAAAACTGTGTACAAATGTCATCCTGATGCCAAAATGGATTTATATATTTTGGTCAAAAGTTAACGACCGTAAAAATTGGCTACAATAAGTTATAATTTAAAATAAAATAAAATGGATCACATATGACACACAGTTTTTTTTTTATTCATTTTGTTATTTTTCATGCTTTATGTTTTTTTTGTGTGTGTTTGATATTGACCAACTTTTGTTCATTTTATTTTATGTCGTTTTAGGCAACGAATATAAAAAATATAATTCATTCAAATTACCGGTAGAATGCCCGAGATGACCGCAAGATTTTAACCTAAATGTATTTTTTTTTTCCTTCTTTTTTATTTCATTTTAATATTATTTGTTGGTTTTTCAATAGAAAAAATAATATGAATTCCACTGACCAACAATGAAATTTTTTCATTTTGACTGGATTTTATATGAAAAATACGATTTTGAGAAGGCAGCAGTGGCCATACGGGAAATCAGGTAAATGTCAGAAAGGCGGCAGTCGATCATTCTGTAAAAGTAAGGATTAGCGCAAATCATACAGAATGCCAGGACCATTATTAATTTTCAGGCATAAAAGTCAGAATTTTGAAATCGCCGAATATCACGAAAATTGAAGAATTTGTACATTATATAAAAAAAAGTTCTCTTACAATAAACAACACACACACACACACACGTGTATCAATGAAACTAACTTTTCATCTTTTTTAATGCAAGGAAAAACATTTTGACATTAATAAAACTTGTAAGTAAGGACTGAAAAAGGACACGATACAAAAAATGTATGTTATTTTTTTCCTTCAATAAAATGAGATAAAAGCCCTATCCTCGTGTTTGTATCATTTTTGCATTCCTTAACGATTTAACCGTGAATTGGAGCGCATTTTTACTGCTGTAATAAAAGGTTCAAAAGAAAAACCATTAACCGAATCCAATTCTCATTTAAAAAAAAGTAAAAGTTCACATGAATGACTTTGAAAAAAAAATTTACAGAGAAAAAAAATATTTTTAAAGGAATTCTTTTTTTTTCAACTTCCATGTTCAATTCAAAGATGAACTTGCATCAAAAATATAAATAAAATATAAAATTCTTGGAATAACTACAGAAATAAAAAAATATTTTGAAAGGTTGCCAATTCGTAAGGGCATGTTCTTTTGCAGTTGTGGACGATACTGTAGCAGTATTAAAGGAAAACAATCAAAATAAAGTGGGATGATCTTCACATGGAATGAGTTTGGAAATTTCCTTTAAAAGAAAAATATCAAGACAGTCCAGTTATGAATATTAAAAAAAATTGTGTTATTTTAGGCTCAATTAAGGTTTCAATAAAAATAATTGTTGATTTTAAATGAAATTTTTATAAAGAAATTTCAATAAAACCATATTAAAGTAAACAAGAAGTAATGAAATCGATCCTCGTAAAAGTTGATAAATAACTAGCAGGAGCAAAAGCTCGAGGAATTTCGTTTCAAAGAATGTTGAGAATAATTTCATACTTTCAACAAAAAAAAAATAAATCAGCTCCAAAGCATGATTAAATTCGAAAAATTGAACACAATTTCAATAATATTTACATACTACAATCATTTTATCGTATAATATTTCCGATCAAGAAAATATTTATGCTAGACAATTTTGAAAGAAAAAATAAAAAAAAGAAATGAAATTCAGATAAGAGGAATAAAGAAGAAAATTCAATCTATGTATGGAAACAAAAAGACATAATATAAAATATGCAACAAATAGACACCTGGGAATGATATTACTTGTCATTCTTTTTATTATGTCTCTTAAATTCTGTACATTAAATATTGAATTTGTTCAATACTAAAAGAAATGAACCGTAACTGTAATGAAAATTCAAGGAAAAAGGGTGGGTGGTGGCTATTCGCAGACATTTTAGAGGATTTTGTGAAGAATCCGAAGAGAAGGAATTAAATTTTGATGAAAAAAAATTTCTTGAACACTTTTTTTCGCTCTTGGATATCAAATATTAATATTAAATTTCAGCTTTACAAAAATTTTAAACCAACATTTTAATACTAAACAATTATCTTTCATAACATGCATAGAACCTTCAAGATGTTCACGATGATGATGATATGCAATTTTTCTCCTCACCTTTCAAGGAGAAAATTTTTTCTGCATCTTTTCATAATACTATTTTTGCATTCAAGAACTTCTGCATTGTGTTAAAGGGAATATCATCATAGAAGAAGAGTAAATTTTATAATAAAATGTAGAGTAAATTGAGATGAAAGATGAAAGAAAATTCACATTTCACATTTTCTCAATGGATTATAAAAGAAAATTAGCTTCGTGTATTAATATCAAAATTAAATCAAATTTTATTCTTATATTTTTGTATATTGTACAACAAAAAAAATAAATATTAATCAAAGATGTTGCAAAGATACCTATAAAAGTACTTTCATCATGATCATCATCATCATCACACACTCATGTCAACAGAAATTTAATTTATTTTCTTATTCTTTCCATTTTATTATTACAAAAGACATTAAAAACTTTTCACACATCATTGCCTTTTACAATAACATAAAAAAATAACATAATAATGCGTGCTTTTTCCGCCACGTGTGTTTCTGTGTTTGTGTGTGTGTGTCTTTTCATTTCATATGCTCAAAATATAAAATGAATTTTGCTTATCATCTCCTTAACGCACACATATTGGTGTGCTTTGGTGATATGGTGAAATTTTAAATTATATGTAGATATTTTTCCATCATCGTTAAAAAACGTAAGCCAGGTATTTCTCTCATGATATATATTAAAAATATATGTTTATATGAAAAATGAAAAAGTGATGTTAAATAGCAGAAAAAATAGATTAAAAATTTTATTATTTAAATAATAAAAAAAAGAAAAGTTTGAGTCAATGAAGCTCATTTTACATGCTGTGTGTGTCTGTGTGTGTTTGTGTGTACGTGAATGTGTTAAAATTATGTTAAATAAGAAATGGGTGGTATTACGTTGAAGAGGAAATTGTTGTAAGATTTGAATAAAAGAGTTAATATTTTAAGCCTATTAAAATTATTGCTTGAATTCCATTGTTTTGCAAGAAGTTTTCAAGTTAAACTTAAATGAACCTTGTAATACAAAGTCGAGTGAAATTCAATGAAAGCCATCAGTTTTCCATTCATAGTAACGCTATTTCTGTCTAATTTAAAATAAAAATGAATGAAGTTCTCATGAGATTCATAAATATTAAACAAAAAAAATCAATAAATTTAATATTGCACACACACACACACAATCCAAAATGCTTAATTTAGAAGTTTACCTTTTACCACACTTCTCATATAATTTACAACCATATTGAAATAATTTCTAAAGTTTGTTTTTCCCATCAGAATTTGAGTCTGTGTGTGTGTGTGTGTGTGCTTAATGTTCCATTGTTTTAAATTATTATTATTATATTATTACTACTCCATTTGCAACACATATTTTATACATATAACGACTTAAAACATAAATAAATTTACTTATTCCCAAATTGTCGATTAATTTGTATAATTCTGACATTGTTAATAGACTGAATGTTTCTCTCTTCACACAATGCTTGAAAAAAATTGTTCAAAGATTCCTCGTTTTAAATGGATTTTATCTTTTATAATACGATGAACCGTTTGTTGAACTATAAAGTGCACTATAAATTATGCTGTAGGTTTGCCAATTTGTGGTGATTTGAATATCTTTGTTAAATGCCCATTGATATATTGTCTAAAATGGATTAATAAAAATCCCAATTTATTGCTTAAATGTTTGGAAGGTAAAAGTTATTGAGAAAAAAAAAACAAGAAATTTATGGCATTTCATTGAAAAAGAAGGAGATGGAAATGAGAAAATACAGCATTGAATGACACTTGTCAAAAGCATTTCTTTTTCTTGAACGGTTCAATTCAAAAAAAAAGAAAAGAGAAGGAATGTCAAAAATCATTTTTATTTTTTTAATTTTTTTTTTACTTTGATCTCCTTTTCATTGAAAATATGATAGTTGAAAATATTAATTTCAATTTATTTTTTAATGCATTTCGTAAGAAAAAATGCACTATTACGCAATTATCCACCGTCAGTCCGTCACTTCGCCACTGTTTTAGGTCCATAAATCCGTAATGGTCCATCGGAACGAGGTCGGGTTTTTCCAGAAGGTCCTAAAGATTTATCATAACTCATTAGTTTTGACATGAGGCTCCAGAGCCCCCAAAGCCTGAAAACCGTTAAAAACGCTTAAAAATTTAAAAAAATAGATAATTTGTTTTGATGGATTGAGAAATTTACTTAAATGAGCTTTAACTCATTATTTCTGAGATTAGGCTCAGGGGTCATGCTAAGGTATTAGACTCCAGAGTCTGAAAACGGTCAAAAGTCCAAAATGTCTGTTTTTTCAAATTTTTTTCGATTTTTTGGAAGGCGGTTTTTTAAAAATATCGGGTTTGTTTTCAAAATGGCGGTTTTTTCAATATGGCGGTTTTTTCAATATGGCGGTTATTTTCAACATGTCCGTTTCTCCAAATATTTAAAATAGCGGATTTTTTTAAAAATTTCTTAACTGCGGTTTTTTTCAAATATTTAAAAAATGCTTTTTCCATCATTTTAAACTGGGATTTAAATTTTTTTTTGAAAAAACCCGCTTTTTTGAAAATTTTTAAACAATCGGCTATTTCCTTTATATTCAATGAAACGAAGCCCATCAAAATGCACTTTTCTAAAACGCCCAGTGGTTAGAATTTCCCATTTTTTTTTGTGTGTAGTTATTTCTTTGTGATTGACACTTTCATTCAATGGTATCATGATGGACATTCCATTTATTTTATTTCATTGAAATAATTTTTTTATTCGAAAATTTCAAAAACCCATTTAAATGATTGCTTTTCTTTCAAATATGACTGAAATTTTGAACTAACGAGATCCAAGATATGCGAAGGAAATTTTATTGAAAAAACATTTTTATAAAAAAAAAACGAAATTTTTTAATATTTATATTTTACATTTTAATTCAATGAAGCACATTTTTCAAATTAACTGTAAAACAAAAAAAATTATTATCATTATTTCATATTTATTATTACAATTTATTCGAAATATGTTGCAAATTTACCAATTGTTAAAATATTATCATTGAATAAATGAATTGTTTAAATACTGTATTTATTTTATTATATCATTTGTTCGTATTTATATCCTGTGATGATGGACAAATGTAAAAATTGATTAAAAGTAAACAAAGTTTATCTGCTTTTCGGTGAATGGGAATGTGTGAGTTTATTTAAAACAAATAATATTGAATGAAGAGCATTGAAACAAAAACGAAAAATATGAAAAAAAATTATTATGTATGTATGAATTTTTTTATTATCATTGTTACATTTATGAATAAATACAATATGGTAGAATATGTTTTGATAATAATAATAACAATTGTGATACAAAAAAAAATGGAATAAAATGGGTTGATATCAGACTGAATAATGCAGGAAACGTTATTTTAATAGACTTGACAATATGGTCGTTTCATTATTATTATTATGAATCATAATAAAACTTTTTTATGTGTTTTTTAATATTAAAATATTTTTTTATGTAAGCTTTTTACTTGAATTAAAAAATTGTGACATGATATTTTGAATTCTTTACATTCATTTCACTAGATCATTGATTGAAAGTGACCAAATCTGTAAATTCCTCGAAGTCACGTGTTTAAAAAAAAACATTAAATAAAAAAATTTAATTGCATTTCCTTGAAATAATTTTTTCCAACAGACAAATATTGAATTTCAACAATTACCTTATGGATAATTTATCATTTTTTGCTCATATATTTTGAAGTTATGACATTTTTTGGTTATTTTGGTTCACCACACTTAATTATTAATTAACGTTTCAAAGAATTTCACACACACGAATGGAAAAAAAAATATATTCATTATTACATAAAATGAAAATATATTAAATTTCATAAAAGACATGATATGTTTAAAAATAAATTTTATCTGGTTTTGACATTGGTTTCATTTGAATGTGGGATCCATGTTAATTTTTAATGCGAGCAATTAATTGAATGAATTAATTTCAAATAAAATAAGGAAACGTGCTAATTTTTTTTAATACATTTTACGTTTTTATTAGGAACTACTTTAATATCACACAAGTACTAAGTTTTTTTTTTGATATTTCATAGGTAAGAAGCATCTTTGTCAGCCTCACTTGCATAAATGAATTGATCAATGAAATCAGGTTTGTTTTGACTGTATTCACCTTCGGAATCTTCATCATATTCAGCACCATCATCCTCGTCTTGACGTTTTTTGTTACTTCGTTTTTTGCTTGAAAATTAAAATTAAAATGAAAATAAACATTGCTCAGGTTAATGCACAAAAGTAAGATTTGATTGTTGCAATAATTTTAATTTAGATCTAATTTTTTGAAAATGTCATTGAAATGAAAGATATTTTTTTAATTTTTAATTTTTTTTTTTAATTTTGTTGAATAATTTTAATCTAAAACAAATGAATTAAATTTATTTTTTTTTTAATTATAGCCCAGAAGTGCCAAAATCACCAGGCTTTCCCATTTTGATCATTACATGACGAGTCCTAGAATTATTCAATGTTTTTTTTTATATAAAATTATCATTTTAAAAGCAAACTCTTCATATTTTTCTAAAGTTAAAGCTTTCCATGAAAAAATTAACTTACTCTTCTCCTTCAGCACCTTCATCATCATCATAATCATTAGCTTCATAATCATAATCGTTGCCTTCGGCAGATTCCTGGAATTTGACGAATTGAACTTTATTATTTTAATTTCAATTTATTTCAAGAAATTACCTCTTCGCCTCCATCATTTTCTTCTTCCTCCTGTTATTGAATTTTAATTTAAGATTTTACCTTATTTTGTCTCTATTTTTTTGTATTTAAAACTTACATAGTCAGCTCCTTCGTTTGCTTCTCCGCTTACGTAATCATTGTCTGCATAGTCGTTGTTGTCCTGTGAAATTAAAAGGGTTTTAGATTAAGGTGGATATGTATTAAGGTAAGTCTCACATAATCAGCCCCACTTTCACCTCCATCATCATGTTCAATACTGGCATCATCATTCAAATCCAGAGCATCATATTCCGAGTATTTGGCTGATTTTTTGTTATTCTTCTTATCCTTCTTTTGATTTTTTGGAATGGCTTTCCTCTTGGCCTTACTTACTTTTTTGGTAATTGGTTCTTCAACTGGAGCCGGTTCGACATCTTCATGTGATGCAAGCACTGGTTGTTGGGTAAAGAGGACAGGACCGTAATTAAATGGAATTGGATTGTGATAAATCTGTGTTTGAAAACCGTTACCATAATCTGTGAGATGGCTTATGCCACGTTTTGTGGGTCCAGATGTCTCATGTGATGGATAAATGTCCTTTCTGGCATCTGTCAGCTTGGTCAGAGGTGGCAGGGATTTGATTTGGTGTGTTTGGTGATTGTAAGATGATGGATATGTCATACTAAAGTCATACAATTTCTCGGTTGGACTTTCCATTAAAGATGCAAGTTTAGGTGGATTTGATCGATAAAACCTTTGATTTAAATGTGAATGAAAAATTTTTAAAAATGAAATTGAAAATGGTATTTACCTCACTGGTTTATCATGTTTTTGCTTATAAGTCCTGAGTTTTGATGCTTTGGTTTCTTCATGTGATTCCTCTTCAACACCTCCAGCATTCTTAAACTCCCAGTCACCATTATCTTTCTGCACTTTCTTATATGAATGTTTAGCAACTTTAGGTTTCTGATCAGTACCACCTGATTTCCGTTTGCCATATCCTGATTCACTGACAAATCCAAACTTATCTTTGTCATGATCACCATAAGTTTCAAAAGTATCATATCCATCACCATCCTTGAAATTGGATTTGGTCGAGAAACCTTCCTCTCGTCCATCCTTATAACCAGAACTAACATATTTGAGCGGGACTTGTGATTCAGCAACGATAGCATCTTTTTCAAACTATAATTGAAGCATAAAAATAATATTAATGTTTATTTTTCACATGAATAAAGAGTAAAAGAAAAGTTTTTTTAATTGATCCTAACCACACTGCCATTGAACTGTGTTCTATTATTATTGTTCATTTCCTGCACATGCACATTGGGTACCAAAAACATGAGAAGTATTCCAATGCAACATAAATTCATCCAATTTGATTTCATTTTTTTGTTTTATTTTTATTTATGTATCACTGTCACAACTTTTTTTTTTAATATTATTTCTCTTGTTCTATTAAATGAACTTTTTCAAAATAAATATGTGGCTTTGACAAATTTTTATGCTCTATTATTTTATTGTATTTCTTTATTTTGTTGCAATCTTTTTTATTTTTTTTTTATTATAATTCAATTTAATTTTATTTTTTTGCCTTAACTTTTTCTTTCTTTCTTATTTTTATAATATTTATAACTTGCCGATTCAAATAATTCAAATCAAATGACACTAAATTTCAATTGACAAATTCTCTTATATATTGTTTTAAATTTTAAAAATAAAAAAAAAATTATACCGAATCGTATTTTGTGTTATGTTATGGCTACTTGTACACAATATAAATTTAAAATTTTTGTCATACTTTTCACACACTTCTATCATTCATTAGTTTCAAATTAAATATTATGCGGTCCAATATTTTTCCAGAGACATGATGCAATATAATAACATTCAAATATAATATAAAATACAAATTTAACATTTTCAAAATGATTTGGATTTTGTTGCAGTTTTAAATATCACTGACTCTATTTCAAAAACTAATAAAAATAAGGTAGCTGACACATATTAAACAAACGTGTCATCGACGCGAAATTCAATTAAATAAGCTTAAAGTTAGAATAACAATAAGATTAAATTGGTTTGTCTCCTATTTTGCAATGTGAAAATTTGAGTTGAATGATGTGTCAATGTGATTTTTTTTTTAAATGTAGAGGGTGATTTTTATTTTTTCTGGTGCTCTTTAGTACAAAAGTTCAATGAAGAGTACAAAAGATCTGTGATTAGGAGCAATGAAGAGCATAAAAGAGCTACAAAGTGCAAAGAAGGGCAAAAACTGGTACAATGAAGTACAAGAAAGATTAATCAGGGGTCAAAAAAAACATAAAAGTGTAAAAAAGGCAAAGAATTTTATTTGACTATATTTCCTTTACATGGAATTGTAATATCTACTTATAAGTTTATTATTGAAAAATAAAATGAAAATTGTACTGGAAAAGTGCGTTTTAATCAAAACATGTAAATTTTAAATCATCATACTTTCCTTTTTGAACATGAACTTCGAAAACTGCACGATTTTCAAACATAAATTTCGAAAACTTCGCACTTTTCGAACATTGAAAGTTTTGAAACTTCAACCTCCTCATGTTTATGTTTTCCTGGTAGAATTGAATAAAAAAAGTACTATGGTCAACAATCTGAAGCTCAGGAACAGGAAAACATGAACATTAACTCCGAAAACTGCGCATTTTTCGAATATTGAACTTCAAAAATTGGGCGATTTTCGAACATTGAACGTTTAAAAAAAATTAACATCCTCTTGTTTATGTTCTCCTGGTACATTTGAAGTAAAATAGTAAAATAAAATTATTATTTTCAATAATCTGAAGCTCAGGAACAGGAGAACATAAACACAAGGAGGTTAATTTTTTTTTAAAACGTTCAATGTTCGAAAAGTGCGCAGTTTTCGAAGTTCAATATTCAAAAAGTGCGCAGTTTTCGAATTTCATGTTTGAAAAGTGCGCCGTTTTCGAAGATAATTTAAGGAAAATATGATGATTTAAAATTTTTATGTTTTGATTAAAACACTCTTTTCCAGTACAATTTTAATTTTATTTATCCTTAATGCACTTATAAGAAAACATTACAATTTCATGTCAATACAATTAAATAAAATGACTATGCAAGCAATTTTTTAATGAATTATTTGAAATTTTTAGAAAAACAGAACTTGTAAATCATTTTTATGGTTTGGTTGAACTGTCAAACTGAAGTCTGCTTATCGACGATCGTTTGAATTTACTCAATTGCAAGAATCACCGTTCATACAATACTTCTTGTTAAGATAATACGATATTTTCATTAAATACCTGCAAATTTTGTCGCTAAACGGTCAAAACATTCGAAAAAATATCACATTTCCCAAATTTCATGAAAAGAAAATCCTTTTTGTAAATTTTTAATGTAATAAAAAAAAATATTCATTCACACTTCATTGTTTTCCGAATTTTATTCCTGTTAAACGCCTTTTTATTTTAACTTTTTCAATGTAATCAAATATTTTTTAAAAAAATATAATATTAAAAATAAAATACAATGAACATGCAATAAAAGCGATTCCGATCCCATGAAAATATTTGATATTTTTTTTAAAAGTTCTTAGATTATAATAATAAAAAAATGGTTTCCTTTTCTTCCTTTTTTTTCAAGATGATCTACTTTGTACCATCAATTGTATCATTTTTGATTTATCATTTTTTTTTGTAAAAGTGTGTCTTTCTTTGCCTTGCTCTTTTTTTTTGTTTGACGAACATGAATTTACCATATGAAATGAAACGAAGCGAAAATAATATACAAAGGGATGATTGCAAAATAAATAAATTTATATCTTCCTTTTGTAAAATTATACAATTTTTGTGAGTGATCTTTTTTATATTTCATTGAATTTTTTTCAATTGATTCAAAGAGAATTCATATTTTGAAATGATTGAAAACAATTTACTTGAACTAGTTTTAAAAGTCAAAGAGGAAAAATTGTTTAAAAGTCATAAATGACGTGGCGTCTCCATCTCTTTTGTATATCAGTGAAAAACAGCAAATGAACATTCATTTTTTTTTATATTTAAGATTAATTTAACATGAATGAGGTGGCAAAAATATCATTTTAACGTGTTTTTATAAAGATTATCGAATAAATAGGTAAATGTGGGTGTTTTTTTGTGTCATATTCTTTACAACCAAGAAAAACACATCTAAAAATATTACATCAAGTGGATGTCTTTTAATGCTTGTTTCAATTTGAGTGGATGTGCATGAGATGAAACACACAAAAGTTTTTTTTTTCTTTTAAATTTTTTTTTATATATTTTTTTACTTCTTTGGTGTAAAATACATAAAATCTACAAGTGCGTGTACTCATTGTTAGACTTTAGTAAACACAGATACATTATTTATAAATGTAAAAGATACAAAAAAAGACAAGTTTCAAGTAAAACTGTACTCGGAAGAAGAATTTAAAAAAAAATTGTATAAAAGCTTATAAGACTAAATGCTGATAAAATGTCTGTCATGTTGGATGAATAAAATTCAAGAGAAAATGAAAAGAACAACAGCAACAAAAAAAATTAAACGAGCAAGAAGAAAAAAGTTTCTATTCATAAGGATTGAATCAAATTATAACAATAAGGAAGAAACTTGTTGAAAGTCATTTTTCTTATAAAAATTAAACAAAAGAAAATTTAAAATTGAAAACAAATTACTTGAGCTAAGGAGTTGTGTCTATTCATTTGTTGTATTATTTATTAAAACATGAAAGAAAAAATTGAAACGAAACGCAACCATAAACTTTGACTTAAGTGCCTTTTAGTTATTCACTGTAATTTTCATTCATTTTCAATCCAAGTCTCAATTGAAAGAGTAAAATTTGATCCTTTTCTTTATTATTATAGTCTGAATATGCGTTAAACTTTTTTTTACTTCTTCTTCAATTATCTGATAAAATAATATTGAGCTTAAAATATTTTTATATTACAATTATAATATTGGCAAATATGCAAGTTCAATTTGGAAGCATTTCAAATATTTTTCATTAAATATGTGAATAAACAAAAGAAAACATTTTTTTTTTATTTAAAGAAAAATGGAAAATAATTGAATTTAAAATGGACTGCTTTTGAAGATGATCCAAAAGTGATTGTTAGTTTTTTATTTATTATTAAGAAATATTATTATTTTGTTTTTATTCATTTTCATGATAATTTTATTTCCATAAAAACGTTCATTAAAAAAAATAATGATGAAAATCAAGAAAATGATAAAATAGTGCGATTTTCACTTAAAAAAAGTGTTTTTTTTCCATTAAAATCACATCATTCAAAATTACAACTCATACCGTTATTCTCTTATAAAATTCAAGCGCGTCAATGAACTTTTATTTATGTATAATCAACAATACACCCCTGGAATTAACTATAAGGACACATGCAAAAGAGTGAAATTTAAGGTTCAACTTATAGTTTTAACTTTTTTTAATATGAATCATTAATGTTTATCAAAAAAGTGAATTAATCGGCACTATATAAAAAAAATATTATTTCTATAAGAAAGAGCAAGCGCATTTATAAATGCTGTTAAAGGAACAAAATATAAGGACACTTTTAAAACTTTCAGTGATTTGTACGAAAATGAATTAAAAATTAAATGAAAATTTAATCTTAGAAATGTGTTGTTCCTCCTTTGTTATTGATGACCTTTTGTAAGCGCTCTGGCATCGATTCAATCAATGATTGAAGTAGTTCAGGGCTCAATTTGTTCCATTCTGAGACAACTGCTTCTTTAAGGTCTCGGACATTATCAAAACGGCGTCCATATTGAAAAATTTTATTCGAGAGAATTCCCCAAATGTTTTCGATTGGGTTTAAATCAGGGCTCAATGCGGGCCACTCCAAAAGAGGTATTTGATGCTCTTCAAAAAATGCTTTGGATACCTTGGATACGTGGCAAGAAGCATTATCTTGCTGAAATATCATATTTTGATCCATATTTTCATCCGCAAAAGGTATCAAAACCTCCTCCATTAATTGAATGTATCTGTCGGAGTCCATTTTTGTGGATACAATACATAAAGGGGTCTTTGCATGATAACTAAATCCTGCCCAAATCATTAAACTTCCCCCACCAAAGTTTCGACTACCTTTTGTTGGTGCTGCCCTCTTTTTATTTTGATAGGAAGCTGAATAACTGTCAGGACCATCGAGATTAAATTTTTTTTCGTCACTGAAAACAACGTTATGCCATTCTTCACGCCAAAACTGATATTTTTCTGCAAATCTCAAACGTGCTACTTTATGCCGTGAAGTCAAATGAGGAATTCGGGTGAATTTTCGATATGAGACGTCATCGTTTTGCTTTAAAACTTGTCTAATCCAACGAGGAGAGACCTTGAGATTCATTTCTCGTTTGATATCTGAAGAAGAAAGCATATTTTTAACCGCTAAGTTCTTGATTTGCCTCTTATCCCTTGGTGAGAGAGACGATGGGCGCCCTTTGCGCTTCTTTACTCCATATTTCTGACCCAAAGTTAAGTAATTATGGACCACAGTTTTGCTTCTCTTTATAATTTTGGCTATTTCTCGAAGTGATTTGCCTTCTTTGTGGTAAACAGAGATCTGTCCTTTCTCAAATTCGGTTAGAGCGATATTTTTGGGCATTTTGAAAATATTACAATGTTTATTGTTGATAATTTTAAAAAAAAAGTTCAATTTAAATACGGTTTTAAAGGAAAATTAAAATTTAAGCTGAAAAAATTTGAATCCTGGACCTATTATGAAAGAAAACAACAATAAGTGATAACTGTCCTTATAATTTATTCCCAGAGCGCAAGAAATGACAATAGAGTATCTAATCTCTCACCGAGCACAGATAAAATATTTTATTTTTTTTAAAGCCCTTTAGAGCCCAGAGTCATTTTTTGAAAAAACATAATTTACAAAAAGCTAATATTCTTTATGTATTTCATGAATTCAATGTGTCCTTATACTTAATTCCAGGGGTGTACAGAAAGTAAACATAAACTTACTTTTGAAACTAAAGTCTAAATGTGAGAAGTTTGTCTGTGGTTACAAAAAACCAAAAATCATTAGCAGAAATATTTGAAGTTTAACTAATCGATTAATTTACATTTAAATATGTAGATCAGTAGTGAAATAATATAAACATTTATTATCAAATTTATGTGTATATATTTGTTAACATTTCGATCGTGTTTATGTTTGTTTATGGCTTTATGAACTTTTTAGTACATTTCGTAAGAAAAAATGTAATATTACAGGCGGGTTGTCCGTCGTCACTCTGTCACTTATTTAGCGCCATAACACCCGGAATGGTACATCTGAGCGAGGCCCAGTTTTTTGTTAGATATAGAAGGTCAAAAGGCTGAATTTATTTTAAAATTAGTTTTGAGATTGAGCTATATAATCGATTATGCTCCAGAGCCTGAAAACCGTTAAAAAACGGTTAAAAATTTTGAAAAATTGCTGATTATTTTTTTTGGTTGGAGGAGCTTATTAAAATGAATTTTAACTCATAAGCTTTGAAATTGGGCTCGGAGATTTGACTCCAAAACCGTTTTCAGGTCAGAAGCCCAAAGTCCCAAATTTTCCCTAAATGTTCGATCTTTCTAAAATTTTAAAATGACAGATTTTTTTCTTTAATTTTTCAAAACGGCCGATTTTTCAAAAAAGGGTGGTTTTTAAAATTAATCAAAATTTCGAACCTTTCAAAAAAATTAAGAATTACAAAATTGCAAACATTTATTTGTATTCAAAAGTAAAACTTAATTTTATTCAATGAAACAGGTCCGAAAGAAATGCACTTTTCCAAACCGCCCAGTCGTTAGTTTTTTTCATGTTTTTATAGTGTAATCATTATATTTAGTATTTTTCTTCAACTCATTGATGTCTGATAAAAAAAACTTTAATTTTTTAAAGGAAAATTTCAATTTCAATTTTTAAACGTGATTTGGTTTATTAAAAGCCACATTCAGGATTCGAGTTCGGGATGGAAAGGGTTAAAAATTTTAGTATGCTATTCAATAATAATATTAAGCACTCCACTTATTTTTATTATTACAATTGTTTCTTAAGCATTGAAATCTATTTGTGTGTCAAATTTCTTTCCGCTTCATTTGATATTTTTATTATAAATTTCTTACTGACTTTTATAATTCCTTTTACACTCTCAATCCAAAACCAGTGGAGCCGCAGTAGGAGATCAGTGAGAAACCGTGTTCCCACTGGTGTCCTACTGGTTTTTGGTTGAGAGTGTATCAAAATCATAAATTTCCAAATTTTTATTAGCACGTTATGAATTGAATTGATATATTAATATAAATTTTAATTTTATCTTGAAAGTTTTTGGTTAATAGATAAATTTCTAATGAAAAACTCTGTACTAGAAAACCTTAGGGATGTATTATTTAACTTGCTATGAAAATATGGATGGAAAGTTTGAATTTTTGTAAATTTATTTTTAATTCATCATTGAATTCATCGTTAAACAAAGAACTTTTATTAGCTTCGCTTAGTTTTCAGATGATAATAAAAAATTATATTAAAAAACTTATTATTGATGGTCACTCAGGGATCTTGTACTTCAATGAAATACAATGAAATGAAAAAAATGAAATATTAACAATTTACTTCGATATTGCATTCAACTTTTGAATGAAATGTAAACTTTATCATTGTGTATTGTTAAAACACACAAAAATATGCAATGAAATTATCATTTGATGGAGTCGCCTGGTATCTGTTAACATATTTCATTATAATCAAAACACATATGCAAAAAAAGGTCGTTCTGGGTATTTTATTTCTTTCTTATGATCATTTTTATTGTCAATGAAATAGAACAAAAAAGGGAACTTATCTTTAATGACTTTATACAAATAAGAGGATTCTATCGATGACATAACCAAAAAAAAACTGTTTCATTGATATGATAAGGAAAAAAAAGAACATAAAAAAATATGAATATGAAACATATGAGACACAATTCGTTTTTCCTTGATGAATTCATATATAAAGCACTTTTTTATTTACATTAGAATTAATGTCATTTTTGTTTTGAAATGTGAATTTTTCCATTCTGCCTCTTTTTATTATTATATTATTTGCTATCTTCTATTTTCAGAGCATCATTTCAACATGTTGATAATCATATATCTTCATATCATTTCAAACGAGACACATAAGTCTTCGTGAGTGATTGTATTCTCACGTTTTCCCTGTTTAAATATTGTCCGTATATACGTGAACATTGAACATCATAATAAATATTTGTGCGTTTTTCGTGCGTATATTTCTGGTCTTCATGACGTGTGTGTGTGACATGTGTGTAATAATAATAATATTATTTTTTTTCATCATTTCATCATCATTTTGTCTAGTATTTCGTTGTATAAAATGAAAAAGAAAAATTGGAAAATAGATAAATTATAGTCATCATCTTCTCATCTTCATTTGTATTTTGAATAAAGTACATTTTGTGTGTATTTGTATTTATTTGTTTGTTTGTTTGTGCGTGTCGGTTTTGTTTCTGCACCATCATCTTCATCATATTTATTTGTTTTTGCACTGCTTTTGTTATTCCTGTCAACAAATTTATGTTCTAACGGCGATATTTTTGATTTAAACACGTTTTATAGCTTAGTGAATGGAAAATGTGATCGCTCAAAGGCAAGTAGGTGCTTTGTTATTTGAGGAGAAATTCCTCTTTCTCTCAGAAAATTACCTTTTCATTGAGTGTTGAAGTGAAATGAGGAATATTTACACAAGTTAATAAAATAAATGGAGTTAGAAAACAAATAAAATAAGTGGTTCAGGAATTATTTAACGTGTTTTGATCACACACATTTGAGCATTCTCATGTCATTTTCAAGAAATTGCTTTCTAAATCAAAAATCCAGCATTTGAATTGAAAAACGGGTGAGCAAACTCAAGATGTCTTGTTAATTTATTCGATTATAAAATTCCATTTGCAAATTTTAAAATCAATATTGAAACAAAAGCATGAATTCCTTAAAAATTTACATCTTAAAACATTTTTATTTTATTTTATTTTAATTATACATGAATGCATTTATTTCTTTGTTCAAGTCTCACTTCAAATGATAAAAAATAATACTATCAGATAAAACAGACAAATGCATTTAAGATAAAACAAATAGAAGATGACAATTTACTTTAAATACAAACACACACTCACATTTATGGATATGCGGTAGAAAAGTTTTCATCTTATTCCATCAAAACCAAACATTGAAAGAATAAATTATTTTGTGTGTAGTAAAATAATAATAATAATAATGATAGACAAATATCATTTCTAAAATGACACAATGTCTCACACATTTTCCCTGTATCTTATTTCTATATCAAAAATATTGCCAGAGAAAGTATTAAAATGAAAGGATGAGGTAAGATACGACAACTTATATTATTTTAGCATTTTAAATTAACATTGTATTTGTGTGATAAAACAAAACTTATGAGATTCCGATTTGTGTTTACTCTTTGGGTACGTTCTTTTTGTATTCATAGACAATGAAATTGTGAATATTTATTCGAAAGAAATGCAGATATTCTAATTTACATTTTGCAAGATAAAAATTAAGCATGAATTGAAATGTCTATTGTATTAAAAATGCATAATTTGATTACTCAGATATGGATTGATTTGTTCATTGAATTTTAAATCCCCTAAAATCGAACTAAGGTTTCCATTGAGGACCGGATGAAAGCTAAGCGAGAGTGAAAGAGCGAGATTAAAATAAATGCAGCGCTCTCTTCAGATCAGATTAGATTTCTAGGATAGTCTCCATAGAGTCCACTGTGCTAAGACCTACAGACGGGTCCATTGTGCTTACCCATTCATCATCATATCTGATGAAGAAGGAACCAAATCTAGAGAATCAGCTAAAGTAATAAGAAGCCCACTAGACCTGGTTCAGTTCAGGAAAGTGACCACACAATCTCAGAAAGCTTTGCAGGATAGACACCTTCATTTTTATGATGGAAGCATAACTGGGAAAGTACTCACCTAGTACCACGCAATCTGGCATGCTTGGACCATACACAAAGCAAATGTGCAGCAGTCTCCTCTTGTTCAGAGCAGCATTTGCACATTGGATCTCTTAAGTCAAAATGACTGAGATGATAGCCTAGAGTACAACGACCAGTGAACATACCAACTACAACATTGAGCTCAGTACAGTTCAATCCGATCAGTTGTCTAGATAAACTGGAATCAGCTCCTTGATAAAGAGGCGATTCATCTAAGAGAACTCTCAGCACTCTCTCACTTCGCCAACATTTCAAACCAATTGCTTCTCATGAAAAACTAACTTAAAAGATCAAATATGCCGATAGATAGTAAAAAGAGAATACAATTTTAAATTCATCACAAAGAAAACTGCAGTTCTTCAAATAATATTTAATATTCACTTAAAATTTCTTTGTCGACATTCATGTTTTATCGATGAACATCTCATCAAATATTATTATTGCAAAAACTAACAAATTAACGATGAAATTTTTTACCATTCAAATACAAGAAGATATTTCATTTGAAATTCTTACTATAAAATTTGCTGATTTAACTTCATCTTAAAGATTTTAAGTGAATCTCATATTTCATCTTTTATTTCTTTTGAGATTCATTTCAATCAAATATTCTCATAGTCTTTTTTAAAATCCGGTTTCATCGTTGTAAGAATTTTTTTGTTGTATCTAATCCTTTATTATTTTTATTTAAAATTTTTTTTTATTCAGACGTATATTATAAGCAAAATAGTTTATTCTCAAAACAAAAATTTAACCTTTATGCACAGACGGGAACAGATGAGAGAATTGTCCCAATACACATGTCAAAAAAAAACAAACAAAAATTTCAATACAACTTAATATGAATTTGAATTTATTTTAATGGAAATTTTCAATTCGTATTAAATTACATCATTAAGGAGATTTACTTTACTATTGTTTTGCAACTACTCATTATTCTGTAGTATGCACGATTAAAGAGATGAAGAAAAAAACACAAAAGACGATGAAGTATACTAACAGATGTTTGATTTACATTTTTAAAGATCTTTATTATTATTATTATGAACTCTTTCTGTTTTGTTTTTCTTTAACTTCTGCTTTGTTTTCTTCTTCTTCTTTTGCTTCTTCTTCTTCTACGTATTTTAATGTGTGTGTTTTTACCATTAACTCGATGTGTTTTGTTTTGCTTCCATACGTGAAAATACAGAAAAAAAATCAGTGTATTATGTTACATTTGGTTAGCGGTCTTTTAAATTAAAAATATACACACACATTCATATTCACTTTACAATAGTACAAGTATATGAGTGAATGTACGCTAGTTTTTATCAACAATTGCATATTAACGTGTTTCAATAGAATATGATAGAGTTTGAAGTAATGTTAGTGGTTTAGCTGAAACAGTTCTGGTGGAAAGAAGTTGCTTTATTTATTGATGTCAGAATTTCAGTCATTCATTAACCGGAAATTGCTGAAGAATGGAATTAAGATTCGTAAGTTTTACTGGATATATTATGAAAATTCAAGACTATTTGACTTAACTCTTTTTAAAAAAATAATGCCAAAAATACCCTTACTTACTTCTTACTTCTTCGGCGCTAGATCAATTTTATAGCCTGGAAGAATGCCTTTTCAAGATTCTCTATCTTGCGCTTGCTGTTTCCAGTCATGTGGCCGTAATTTTCGCAGGCCTTGTTGGATGCCATCGATCAACCTCCTTTTTGGGCGCCCAACAACTCTACGGCCCTGATGATAATTTTGGAATAGTGCAGCTGGGGCTCGGTCGGTGTCGATTCGTGCCAAATAACCTGCCGATCGAAGTCTGTTGAATTTTACAATTGCAACTATGTTTGGTTCCGCATATAACCGCTCTAGCTCGATGTGTTACCTTTTTCTCCATCTGTCACCTTCACATATGGCACCAAAGATAGTACATAGCACGTTTGTTCAAATGACAGTACCCGCTGTTCATCGCTCTTGGTGAGTATCCAGGTTTCGGACCCGTCTAGCGAGACTGACCATATTAACGTTTTATAGACGGCCTTATTTGCCAACAGTTTTGAGCGGAGATGTCGTTGGAGTCCATAAAAGAACTTGTGAAAGAACACGACTATCCTTCGCTTGATTATCAAAGAAACCCAGGATTCTGAGTATCACAGACCAATGACTACTGGGCTTAGGAACGAACTACTGACGTGTTTCCAAATCGGATATATCAAGACAAATTCCATTCAAACTGTTTTATTTTAAAGCTTTAATTTGACACACCTGTTGGTCACTGTTTTTTTTAATACATTTTACCAATACTGTTCAAAACTTATAGCTTATGTTGTAAAACAACTTTTAAAAACACGCGACACCAACACACATTCACCTTCTCGCGAATACAAGCCGTATTTAAGTGAGTGGTTTTCCACTTCAACAACATGATGATAGAGAACATATAAATAGTATACATTTTATTTGTTTATATTATTATAATAATTTTTTTAAGCTATACTATTCTTCACATTTTCATACACATTACACAAATCACGTTTATGTGACCACATAAAAAAAAACACACATCCACAAATACTTCTACAAAATACACATAAGTGCAAACAACTTTGCTTATATTATTTTATTATGAATATAATATTATTATTGTTATTTTGCTTTGGTCGAACATAATTTAAAGTCTTTTATAAGTTTAGTATTTAATCGTACGCGGTCGAGTACACCTCTGTATAACACAATCGGTTTAAAAAGTATTTTTTATTTTATATTAAATGTTGTATTTTTTTTATTATTCATTTTAATAAGATTGTTTTATTATTATTTCATTCGCTATCAATTTAAAGGTATGAAAGACCGACCAAAATAAAAAAAAATAAAACACGCTTACAAGAGATTATTATTATCACCTTTACACATATGTTTTGATATAAATAATGTGCAAATTTTCATCAAGTTATTGAGTGGGATTTATTTTTATGACATTTATAAACTTTTTATTTTATGTTAAATTACTGGTGTTTTTTTTCATTTATTTATACATATTATTATGCTACGACCCCCTGGATAGTGTCGATTTTTATACTTTTTTTTTTTATCATAAAATTGATTACAGAATATTTGATTGAGATAATTTAGTGTGCACTCAAGGTATTACCGCACACTTCAATGTGGCACATAAAAGCACTACATGGGATTTTATTTAAGGATTATTCATCGTAAAAAAAGGATATACATAAAAAAATGTACAATAAAAATAAATTCATTCATTCATTTATTTTTTTTTATTTATATTTCATTATATTATTTTATTGGAAGAGTCTAAAATTTACACATTTTTTTTTGCTATATTTGTAATCAATCAAATTTTTATGTAGTTCCTCTTTGAATGTTTTGATATGCATGAGTGTTGAGTAAATAAAAATAAAAAAAATTGATGAGAGAGTGCTAAAAGTGACCATCATCAATATTTTGGTTTATATGGACTGGACGGATATTGAATATGAAACAAAAAAAATGTATTGCCAAAAAAAAAATAAATAACAGTGAAATGCAAAAAAAAGACAATAAAAATATATTCAAAAAAATACAAAATGAAAAGAAACATGTCGAGTAAGAGACAATGATGATGATAATAAAAATAAAATTAAATAATGAACCAACCAGTGGACCATAAAATGTGTCATCAATTTTTTATTCACTTTTTCAATTGGTTTTGTGCATATATAATTGGCTTTGGATTAATAATAATAATAATATTTTTTTATTCATTCATGCAGAGACATGAATTGTTGTCATTCATTTAATTATGTGCAATATTAAAAAAATTATAAAATAAAAAAAGTAAAAAAAAATACCAAATTTGTATTGGTAACAGAGAGTTTTCAAACTCTAAAAATAACCCAGTTAAACCAAAACGCACTAAAAAGGAGGAAATAAGGTTTAAAAGGAAAATCTAATGAGAAATCAAAGTTTAACTCTTAACTGGCCAATTTTTAGATTAAAATATTCTTAGCCAGGACTTAAACCCTCTCCCATTTCAAATACTGTAAAGTAGATAAATCTAATATACGATGACCTTCCGTATATTGACAAAAAAAGAAAATGAGAAACCGTATATTGACGAAAAAAACATTCAAATTTAGCGTTTATTGACGAAAAAATAGAAGTTCAAAAATTTATTAGAAATCTGAGTAAAATTTATACATTGACAAACCTATTTTTGCTTTGAAATAAGTACTTATGTGAAAAACATTTAAAATGCTAATATTTAGAAATGAATTTAGTGATTAGAAATGAAAATATATGAATTTTTCTTTATTTTTTATTCAAAAACGTACATAATTTAATAGACGATTTCAGCGTATATTAACTTCAAAATGACCGTCTATTAAATTATATACGTTTTTAATGCTTATTCAAATTTTTTCCGTTACATCGTATATTAGAATTATCTACTTTACAGTATATAAAACCTATCAATCTAGAATATTCCAAAAATCATATGGATGCCAATTTTTCTCTTGCAATTATGATGGCTAATTCTTTTACTCTTCACATTCTCTTGCACCTTTCAATAGATGAAATATTTTAACTGAATCACAATGTATTCACTTTCACATTCGTGTTGCAAAAGTGATTGGACTACTAAGAACATCATCAAATGAATACATTTTAATAATAAATTAATCGCTTTTGATAGTTTTATATAAAAAATCATGATGACAAAAAGAATAAGTTGGCCTTGGTGGGTGATTTCTGACTATTTTTTATGATTTCATACAAATTCCTTGGAAATAGGCACTAAACGTTATTGATATTTCATTTATTTTATTTTCTTTACTCAATGAACTTTTCAATTTTTAAACAAAAAAGAAAAATTAACATAAATTTTAATGTTATTATTGATACGAATTATTGTGATTGCAAATTGTAATATTTTTACAGCATTTTATAAGGGATATTTGATGTGGCTCATAACTAAAAATTGGCCAGTTAAGAGTTAAACTTTGATTTCTCATTAGATTTTCCTTTTAAACCTTATTTCCTCCTTTTTAGTGCGTTTTGGTTTAACTGGGTATTTTTTAGAGTTTGAAAACTCTCTGTTACCAATACAAATTTGGTATTTTTTTTTACTTTTTTTATTTTATAATTTTTAGTTTTAGGTTTGTAAAGCTCATTTTTAATTATTTTACACAGCTCAGAAATAATTCTATAGTACCGATTATTTCTATATTTAAGTTGTTTATAATCAAGGTTCATGCATGTTACGATGACTTCTGATAGTTGGTAATTTTGATAAACGCAAAAATTATTAATTATGTTACAAGAATTGGATAAGAGATATCATTTCATGTTCAAAATTCATATATATGACCTGCATTAAAGTTGTTCAGTTTTTCGAGCTGAAAATTTTGGTGTAGAAAATTTTTACGTACAGCTCCATACGTCTATAGGGTTGTACGGTAGGTCCATTTTTTTGTATGGGGACCCCAATTTTTTTTGAGTGTGGGACCATCAGGGTAAAAAATGATGAATATTTGCAGAAGAAACTAGGGGTCTATTTTGAACGACTATGGAGATATGGGCGTTACGGAGTGACAAACGAAGAAATATGAAAGGTTACAACATATTAACTGTTATAAAAAAGAAAAAAATCATTGGATTAAAAATTAACATGACTTTGTTTTTACGTCAGAACTTTTGACATGTGCTGTATTTTTCAGTTAGATACTTAAAAGAAATTTTAAATTAGTCTTTTTAATGGCAAGAACTTTCAGAACTCAATAATTTAAGAAATTTCATGCCCGAAACGGAAATTCTTAGCCCAGCTCTGTCCATTCAATGTACTTTGAAAAAAAAATTGATTGCACATTTATATTAATATGATTATTTACACAATTATTAAAAATACATCGATTTCCATAAATAAATATTGAAATTTCCTTGCACACACATGAAAATTGATTGATTGATTGCAAATCTACAATTTTTTTATTTATTTTTATTATTATATTGTTTATGTTCAATTCATCATCAATATTTTCCCATGTGAATAAAAATAATAATAATAATAATAACATCATCACAATAAATTATAATTATAAAAAATATAAATAAAAAAAAACAGATTTTTTTTTCATATAAATAAATAGTAAATTTAATTTTAATTCTGTACCTGTATCCTTCATTATTTTTTATTTACTGTTTTTGCTCTGATTGAATAATTACTTATCCTGTTCCAATAAATTGTATAGTTTTTTAATGTTAATTGGCTATTTTAATTCTCATTACCATCAGCATTTTTTGTTCATTCAATTTTCTCGAAAAGAAAAATTTTCATTTACATTTAAACAAAAATACAATGATAAATATTAACATATTTCACTAGAAATTTATTCGAAAAAATGTTTTTTCTTTGTATTTTTTTTGCATCATTTTATTATTTTTTTTTTTTTGTTGAAGTTAAATTGTGACCTAAAAGCTCTTCATTAATCATTTTTACATCAATAATATTAATTTTCAATATAAAAGTATGAATGTAATTTTTTATTTTCAGGTAACATCAAACAAAAAATTGAAATCATGTTGTGAAATTCAGCTAAATCTATACGATATTTGCACCAAGGAAATTTCTTAATAAATAATAAAAAAAGAACAAGTGTTTATTACATTTAACCGTATTGAATATCGAAAATATTTAGTGTTATTATAAATGAACAATGAAATACATTCAAAAATATTAAATAAAATAATCGAAATTATTTTTTAATTTCAAAGTAATCTTTTCAATAAGTTTTTTTCATTCATTTTTTGGAAGAAGTGTTTAAATTTCAATCATCATTGTTTATTGTTTGCAGTGTGTTTCCAATAAAAAATAATATTATGATAAAAAAATATACAAAACAAATAATTACAATGGAATGTCGTGTTATTTTATTTCATATTTAAAAAAAAATACAATTCAACATAAGAAACACCTTTTGCAATGATGAACCATTTTCAATTATAATCACAATAAGTTCAAATAATAAAAATTGGATGAACTGTTTCTGGTAAGTCAAGTATTTTATTATTTATTTTTTTTCTTCTGATTTTAACCCGAAATAATATAACAAAAAAAATCCATAATCATTCCTTCTTTTTTTGTGCTTCATTGTTATTAATGTAATTTTATGACTTTATGAAATATTTTTGCCCTCTAATGTATCGCTAAAGAATGTTTCTTTTTTTTGTAATGTTTATATACAAATAATTTGTAAATAACTTAACTCACATCAATCATCGTGAAATAAGATGGTGTATTTGCCAATGCAGTATTATGATGATGATAGATAATGTTAGATAAAGTATGTTGATGACGGGAAAAGATTTGAGTGTGAAGTTTGACATGCTTATATTTTTATATTGTAATTTTTTTCAAATTCTGTGAAGCAAAATTATTTTAAAATCATTGCAATTTATTTTTTGACAATATTTTACGTTGCCTTACAATCTTTGTATAAAGTTTGACGTTGAAAGAGATTTTTGAGTACAGAAATAGCATTTTTCTTGGGCACAAATTAAGATTTTCCATTGAAAGATCAATTTTTGTATGAAATTCATGAAAGTGATGTATGAAAACTTTGAAAAACACATTATTTTCTGCAGTTTAAAAATTAAAAATTTAATTTAGTTTTCGCTGAACTATGAGGATTTCTTTGAAATGTACAAATCAATTACAATCAACACAGAAAGACTTCTAAAATAATACAAAATTCCCAATAATGAACAAATAACATTGATTGACTCTATGAATACGATTTTTAAAATTAAAAACGGATTAATAAAAAAACAGTATTAACTCAACAACTTTCGGAGACATCAATGATCACAACACTAGAAATAAAAGAAACTCTATTCTACAAAGAACACGAATGAATCTAATGTACAACAGTCTCTTTGCAAAAGGTCTGATGAATTTTAATGCGCTCTCATAATATATCAAGAATATAAGTAATTTTCATTTTTTTAAGAAAGCCATAAAAAATGAAATATTTTAACCCACATATACAAGCTAAATCTGTTCTTTTTAGTTGAATTAGTAAGTAAGTTATTATTTTCTTCCCAATATAAATCTAGCTGAGTACAAAGATACTTCTCTTATATATACTTCCAATAAGCTGTAAGAGATTAATGGTCTTTCAAAAGTATTCCATTTACACTATTGTTTTCGAAGTCTTGGTGACGCAAGTATGAGGTCGAAGCCAGCCTTCGCAAAATCACAGCATCACAAACAGATTGCAGAGGTTATGGGCTCGTATCGAGACCAACTCATGCTTGACACCACTAAGGTCAACTCTGCCAGTCGTTTTTCAAAGACTCACCAAATTCCCAAACAACTTACAGATTTTAACAAAAAGAATTAGTATGGACAAATACTCAGCACCAGCAAGTGGCTGTTTTAAGAATTTTGTTATTCAAAAAAATTATGAAGAATATACATAATAAAAAAAGTGACATTTTCTAAATGAGTCATAGTGCGATTTTTTGAATTTGAGAAAAATTAACTCTTAATTGAAAGAATCCATCTCAATACAAAGTTTATTGTCAATTTCCTTGTTCATATAAATCCTTCCTACGACCTGGTTCAAACTTCACATTATAAAACGTTTAACAAAAAGAATACCATAAAGAAGCATTACATCACATATTCACATAATACTACACACAAAAATGATCTTCAAATTCCTCGGATAAAACAAAACAATAATAGAGAAAAAAAATTACAAACAAATTTGTCATTTCATCATATTCATAAATATGTTATTTATTTTTTCATCTCCTCTCCTCCACAAATAGAGGAATCCCATCTTAATACAATATAAATTCCACAAAAAAAAACAATGTATGAGTTAACAACAAACAACTTTAACATAACTCTTATAAGATAAGTGAAGGTCATTACCACCACAAAAAAATTCATTTAATCTTTAATTCCAATTATTGCTTTGAATTTAATTGTTATTAATACGCTTTATTATCCGTATAACTGTGATTATAGTTTCACTTTTTTTCTCTGTCATAATTTGTATTTGGTGAAGTAATCTGTATTAGGTGAGCTGTGTCTGTTTTGTTTTATCAAATGAATGTTTATTGAAATGAAATGAAATGAAATGTTTGGATGAAAGTAAAAAAATTTAATGAATATATTTTTAGCAATCACATTTTTTTTCATTTCAACTAAAGGCGTGAATTTGCATTCAAAGTAGACCAAAATCGATTGACTTGCCAGTTTTAGTTGATATTTCATGTACACATTGATAGTAAATTGATTGAAACAAAAAAAAAAAGTGAAATTATTCTAATTAAAATTAAAATATTTAAAAATTTAGACTATTTCCGAAATTAAAATGATAAATATTAATTTTTTTATTGTGATGAAAAATAACTCTCTTTTTATTTCTCTTTTTATGAATAATGTGCTCACATATCAGCTTCTTTTTTTTCAACATATAATTAATTTAATACGTGATACAAGTAGGTATTTATTAATGAATCAAGGTTAATTACACATCATTAGTTATGTATCTGTAATGAAGTTGACAAAAAATATTTATAACTGGTTTTTTTATTAACTATGTTTCTTTCTTTCTTTTTTTTCATTTCATTAAAAATACTATCTATTTATGGGCCATATTCTGGTTAATTGCAACTTAACGTAGAGAAATGTTGAAATTTATACTTTCTAACCAGCAAATACGAGTACATTCGCTTAATGTGAACATTAAATTAATAGATTTGAAAGAAATAACACACACACACATTTCTTAGATCACTGAAATGTAAAGAAAATGTTTGTCGATTCAATTATGAAATGAAATTAAATTGCTGTAATGTTATTTTTTTTATATTGCAAATTACTTACTTTTTATGTGTCATTCTACATTTTTATGAGCATTGTAAATAATATTAAATTGAAACGAAAAAAAATCCATTGGACTTAACTTTTTTCAATAAATAGTGTAGCTTACGTCAAAATCAGCGCAAAATAGCATTTTTTTTGTTATAAGGCGTTTATGAACTTCTGTATCAGCAATATTTCATTTATTATTAACTTTTAATTAAAAATATGTGAAATAAAAATATTAATATTGTTTGTTTATGTTAAAGTAAATAGGCTAATTAAAGAGTTTTTTTTTATTTTGCTGATGAATATTTTTTTTTTAATAACGTTAAATCCATTAAAAATATTTCTTCATTTCATATTAAAATTCATATCATCAGTTTATCATATTTCATCAATGCAATATGTGAAAAATCAATAAAATATTGAAAAATATCTTTATAAAATGACATGAATTATCAAAAAATAAGATAATTATTATACATTTAATTATTTATTGCTAAAAAATATGTGACACATCATAATTTTTGGTTCATTTTTAGGTATTTATTTGTTTAATTTATGACAAAGGTCAATTTGCCTACATAAATGACATAATAAACTCGATAATTTAGGTGTTTTTTATGCAGATCAAATTATATTTTGTTTATATTTTATGAGTGGAGATGAAATTATTATTAAAAAAAATATTAAATAAAATAAACATTAAAATTTATCTTCAAATATGACAAAAAATATGAATTTTTGATTGCAACATTATAATTGGCCAATATAAAATGAAATAAAGAATTGAAATGAAATTATTATTTTTTTTGATTTCTTTTGAGACAGTTTTGAGCGTCAATTGGCTCCTAAGATAATTTTTTCGAGACTTTGTCCTCACAATGTCAAAATAAATCTTTACACATTTGATTGCAGTTAATTTAATGGAATTCCAAGCAATTTTCTCTTAATTAACTGACTGACATTGAATATAAAAAGTTAAATCTGATAGTTTCTCCATATAAAGAGATATTTAATTAAAGTTCTTTATTACAATGATTTTTGTTTAAATTGTATCATTTTAATTGAAATCGAAGTTATAAATAAATTTATTCTGTGATTTTATGGTTTGATAAGTTGCTTTCAAGCTCAGACACATTGTGCAGGTGTTTCATAATCAACTTCTGAATCAAGTAGAAATAAAAAAAAATATTTAACCTTATGGCATACAATTTAAAAAGGTTTCATTAAATTTGATCCTTTGTGCAGTAAAATTAAAGTTTAACTAATACTAGAAAATCATTTTGGGAAATTTAATACCACCAATGGCAAAGTTTTATCATTATTTAAGTTTCTAAAAGTTGTTTGTATTACATTTTATGCCTTCACGATTTTGTATTTTATTATTATTACAAACATCAGCATTCATATGGTGCAATAAAATAACTTCGACTTGCATGACAGCTCTTTCTATGCAAAATTCATGTAATAACAAAACACATACTCGTAAAGCAAAGATTGATTTCACTTTCTCGTTTTGTTTGGAAAATTTATTGGATTCCGAATTTCATACAAAAAAAAGAAAAAAAATAGTAATTTTATTTTTATTAAGCGTTAATGTTAAAAAACAAAACAACATAAACATAATTCGCTTGAAAGAACTTAAATTTTTCATGTATTTTAAAAGGAAAATCAGAGGCAACATCGTCATAAGTCATGCTTTATTAAAGACACCAAAACTGTTATCGCCCAATAATCAACATTTGTGTCTGGTTATTTTTTTTTGTATCCATACACAAATTGTAATGCTAAAATTGTATAAGAGGCGATTAAAGTGAATTGCTGATGGATATGCTGGAGTTTGTTTAACGATATTTGTTGCGTTTCTATTATTTTATATTAAGATACAACAAGTGAGAAAAAAAAATATATTCATTGAAATCGTAAAATAAATATCTGATGTATAGAAAAAATTAAGGAAATAAAAACTACACTTTGAGTAAATTTTAGTGGTATTAGGTGTTAATCAAAGGGGAGATCCACTGAAAGACGTTGATAGAATTTTTTTTCTAATTTTACATTCAAAGGACTCTAAGGACCAAGATGAAGTCTTTTCATACCCTAAACATGCTTAATGTCATGTATTTTATCTCATACCACTCTGATTGTAATAGCCAATTACTATCATAAAAATAAATTTCCTTTTCCCTTTAAAAATATTTTCTTTCAACACAATTTTCAATTTCTTAGTCAAAAATTAATTTGATATCATTTCCTTGTTTTTCTCCTTTTTATCATCCATATCAAATTAAATTCAATAAATAATATCATGTTGGTTTATGATCTTAAACAATAAATATTAAATCTCATTTAAAACCGCATGCAATTCAAAGGAAACATTAAAACCAGAGAGAAAGAACAAGAAGAAAATATGAAAAGAAATCTTGTCAATAACATTAACTGCAAACAAGCAAACGTATTAACGATAAAATTAAAGTGAAAAGAAAAGCAACAAAAAAATGATCAAAATACAGAGAAAAAAACCCACACATACAAACATTAAATGATTATGGTCAATTTTCCAAGTAATAGATTTTTGCGCTTAATGGTGCAAATTTCATAAAATGTTTATATTTTTTGTTCTTTTAAGAATGAATCTGCTAGGCTTTGTTTCAAAAAATACATAAAAAAATAAGAAAAATGGGAAATTCTACCCACTTAAAACTCTTAGAAAAGTGCATTTTGATGGAACTCGTTTAAAAAATTTTCAAAAAAATCTGCAATTTTGAAAAAAATGGAACATTTTGGGAAAATTTTGGTATTAAGGGTTTTAAGGTTCTGGAGCCCAATTCCTGACACCGATTCCTGAGCCCAATTCTTTTGCCTAATCTTAAAGCTTATGAGTTAAAGTTCAGTTTGATAAGCTTCTCAATCCAATCAAAACAAATCAGCATTTTTTTAAAGTTTTTAACCGTTTTTTAACGGTTTTTCAAACTTTCGAGGCCCATCCATGAGTCCAATCTCAAAGCTAATAAGTTAAAAATCATCCTTATGAGCTCCTTTATCCTTTTTCTTGCTCCCATGGACCATCCCGGAGTTATGCATGGAACTGACAGTGGAGTGACGGCGGACAAACCGTCTGTAACAGTGCAATTTTTCTTACGAAATGCACGAAAAACTGAAATTGAACATTATCACAATTAATTTCATTGATATTTTGTATTTTCATTTCAAAAAAAAAATCAAAAGAAAATATTTATAAAAATTATTGGTTTCACTTCTGAAAATAAAAGAAATTGAATTAGCTTGAGTTGGTTGCAAACAAAATAAAATGGAAAAAAATTATATTTTTCTTTCAATATCAATTTAAATAGAATTTTTTTTACTTATAACCTTTGAACAACAAACAAATCGTTATCAGATCAACCAATTGCCCTTGTTCTTATTAAAAGTTGTTCATAATTTCTTCACCACTACTCATTCCAGAAAGAAAAAAAATCATATTACTTGCTTTGTTAAATTAAAAGAAAAAAAAATATAAAAAGATCATGTTTAAGACATTAACGATAATGAATTTCTGTACTTATTGTTCTTTTGAAAATAACTGGCAACCAAGAGACATTGTAATGGCCAAACGATAAACGATTGCGATAAAAATAATAATAATAATAATAAGGAAAAACGGAAATTGAAAAGCAATTATATACAATAAAATAATTATTATTATAAAAATATATGTATTTGAAATGGAAATTGAAAAAAAAAGAAAATGAGACAGAAAATTAAAAAGAAATTGAATGCCATTATAAGCAAAAAGTGATTAAAGAAATTGAAAACACTGAAAATTAGGGACAATTAAATGCAATATTGATCTGGATGTCATAAGTTTTTGTTCATTTTTAAATCTAAAATTATTTTTTTTTTTTAAATTCAATGTTCAAGAAAAGATTTTTAAAACGATGAAAACGAAATGACGAAATACAGGGTGATTTTTATTGTTTCTGGTGGTCGTTTTTGCTCTTTAAAGCACTTTTCTACACCCGAAAATTGCATCTGTCTACTCTTTTTAGTTTTTTTTTACACTTTTATGTTCTTTTTGACCCCTGATTGATCTTTCTTGCACTTCATTTTACCCTTTCTTGCTGTTTATTGCTCTTCTTTGTACTATTTAGCTCTTATATGCTCCTTATTGTACTGTATTGCTCCTAATCCCAAATCTTTTGGACTCTTCATTGCTCATTCATTGAAATCTCATTTAAAATTTCTCAAAATAGTTAATTTTTAAGGATTTTTCACTTTTCCAAATCAGTAAGCTCTTCCATTTTGCATTCAATTGAAATTCAAGCTCACTCATCAAAAAGAATAAAAATTAAATATTTTCAAATAATAAATAAAATAGAATTACAAGAGCAAAATATATTTCAATACAACAAAAAAAATTACCATAAATATACAATAATTTTATATATAAAATACTGTAATTTGACACATTTTTGTGAATTGAATACCAAAAAATTTAATTTCAGCAAAAATATTTCAATAAAAAAAAAGTGTGTTTGAATAGCAGACTCAAACTGGGCTTGGCTTAACCAATAAATGTTCGAAAATAGTTCACTTTTATTCTTATTTTTGTGTTTCTTTTATTGTTATTGAATTTTTATTAACTTGTTTCATATAAATAAATAAATAAATAAAATAACTGATGAATAAAAATTTCAATGAAAAAAAAAATTAAACGAAAAAACCGCGTGTAATTGAAGCATATGGAGAATAAATGTAAATTTCTATACAAAATCATTATTATCATCACGAATTGTATGAAACCAAATAAATTTTTAACAATAATTGTATGAATTTTTTTGTTATTATTTTCATAGTGCACATCGACGAAAGTAATGTGGTTTGTGCGGTCCATTAAATTCATACAAACAGCTCAACACAATTATTGTAAAACATGATTGTATTTAAACTTTAATTATTATTATTTATCAGATATTCAAGTGTTAAGTCAATTTAATAAAAATAATTTTTAAGGAGAGCAAAATAACAATAAAATTAAATACATGAAACAAAAAAAATTGAAGGTCATTCTTTTTTTACTTGTTTTACAACTTTTAACATTAAATATAAAATTTCATTGATAAAAAAAAAAATACTAAATCTTGATTGCCTCCAGGCTTTTCGTTGATTTTAAGCCTTACATCATCGAGTATTATCACATGTATTTAATTTTTTTTGTTTCATTTTCTGGTTTTTACCGAAATTATATACAAATACAAAAAAAAACTTAAATACATGCTAAAAACTGTTATTTAATCTTCATTCCATCACATCGCATCGTTACTGTGAATTTTTTGTATGCAATGTGCCGAAAGATTTTTGATATCATTCATTTAATAATAATAATAACATGTCTCAAAATCTTCAGACAATGATTAAATGGACAACGTAAGTGGAATGACAAGTAAATTCGCAAAACAAAGCAAATTTTGTTGATGAAGATGAGACACTGTTTTAATTATCATGATACTAAGGAACAGATCAATTAAATGAACTTTTAATGTATTATGTAATTATCTTCTTTCAAATAAAATTGCCTCAAGTTTCAATATTCCAATTATCATTTGAATATAAATATACATTCGAATATTGATATACTGTAAGAAAAAAAAATAGGAATATACAATTTAGCCTTAAGCGAGTTATATCAATCAATATTTGTTAAAATGATATTTAATCTAGCTAATTTTGAATCAAATATTTTGTTTATTTTACTCATTTTATATCGTTGTGATGTAAATTTTGATGAAATTTCATTAGATCATTGAATTTTCACATTGAAATGTCAATTTGGTTATTCTAATTTAATATTATTGTATTCAGAATTAATTTTATTGTACCCATAAAGCTAAATTATTGTTAAAAATTTCGAATATTGATTTGTTAATTATTTACAAAATGTCTATATTTGATGTGAAATTTGTAAGAGATATCAAATTACTTGTATGGTTGAAAAAATTATAATAGTTTAATCAAATGAAATTGATTAATAAAAATAAAAAGTAGTCAGTTAAACTGTAAACATTTAAATATTCGACCAAATTCGACAAGGGGTGGTCAAGTTCATGGAAAAAATGATTGTTATGTACCATGGACATCATATTTTGGGTCCAGGTAGCTTGGATAAGGTTAAATATCAAAAAGCTCCACCGTTGAACCAATGGTCCTATTGTGTTCAAACTACTTCAGCCATAGCTTCCATTGTAAGCGCCCTTAATCCATGGTCTAACCACGTGAGACATTCAATTTATACTGTCATCCGATCCAGTAGTCCTGAGGTTTCAATCAGCGCCCCTAAAAGTCACAGTAGGATTTTTATGTATTCTAAGTAAAACTTAAGCACATTTGGAACTCGAAAAACACAAATTAATTTTCATGCCCGGGACTGAGTTCGAACCCCCGTCGCGAGTTCTTGCTAATCATTTCAGGCATTTGCCCTCAAAAAGCCCAAAATAAAAGTGGTTGAGGTGGGTAAACCCAAATATAAACTATTTATCTATCAGGCAATTAACCAACTCGGTCAACGAGCTCTCATGCCCCCTTGGTCTTGATTTTATATGGTTCAAAAGGGTGACTTTGCGCAAAACATCTCTAGCTAAACAAAATCTGGAAAAAAAACTCTTATGGTCCCTTACCATTCAATTCAATACACTACAAAATTAAATGTTCATGAAAACCTCACATTTGAACCACGATTTTGATGAATTACTGCAAAACTCTTCCCATACAAACATATTCCGATATTCAATAATTAAAATGTAGCATAAAACGAAAATTTATGGACCATAACTGTGAATTACTGACATGAAATGAATGTTTTAATAATATATAAGATATACACTGTCATACATCTCATACATTGTAATAAATAAAATGAAAAGTTCAAACATGAGTATATCAATTTTACTTGTACAGATGAATATTTAATTGTGATCTGCAGCAGCATCGCATCAATTAGCACAATAATTTGAAAAATCAACGCTTCAATGAGTCCAATATGAATGTAAATGTAGCATCTTGTTTCCAAAAATGGTTGCAGTAGTAATAATGCGTATATGAAATTGATAAAATCATATAAATTACATATGAGTGCCAAGTAAATGAGAAATTTCATCAAGGCATAAGTGTGTAACGGATTGTGTTTCAAAAAACGTTTAATATTGGTTTCATGTCAGGATCAATTGCAAGTTCAATTAATTTCTCAAGTTACAATACAAGTTTAATTACAGTGTTTAAGGAACCATAAATCTGTCAATCAAAGTATTTAAAGGAAATTTACATTAATTTTTATTATGATAAGAAATTTCTTAAATTTAATCTCAAAATTGCCTTAAAATCTCAATTCAATATGTAACAACATGTGATTCAATGTAAATAGATATCAAATCATCAATTTTAATTGAATTTACGTTATTCAATACATTTTCAGAGAAATAAATCTCATTATATTGTTAGACATAAAAATACACCCAAATACAAATAGTAAATTTCTTCAATTTCAATATTAATTTGATACATATTTTCATACCAAAAACGTAATTTGATGTTATATAATGAAAGGAAATAACAATCAATTTGATCAATTTATTTGAATACGGTATAATAAAGTATCATTTTAAGACAAAATGAGGAATTAAATTAAACAGTTTATACAACAAACAATCAAATATTTGTACTACTAGAGAGAGAAGTAAATCATTAATCCAAAACTAATCACATTTGATTGTTTTATTAGAGAGATTTTCCTTCTACTGTTTTGTTTTTTATTTTATAGTTCACAGGTAATTTTTGGTATTATTTCAAAGATTATGTTTTTATCTCTCTGTTTTCGGTATTATTCAATTTATTGTAGCATTTTAACATGAATAACACGAACTAGTGTGCAATGTTAGGAAATGTAATTTTAAAATAAAATTAATCCGTGGGTTAAGTCAATGGTCACGATTAAAACACGTGTTTGGCATAGCCATAGACGGTGTATGAACAAAAATGTTATTGAGAGAGACTTTCTTTCAATGAAATATATTGGAATTTTTCGCTTGTATACTATTAGTTTGAAATGTTACCTTTTAATGAAATATGTTATCTCATTTTAATTTTTAAATGAAATTGAAAGTTATGTAAGTAAATTGAACTTTAAAGTGGAATAATAACATATCAGTGTTTTTTAATGAGCTATCGTCAAGCTTTATGTTACCTCACTTGATTTGCTATTCAGAAAAAAAACTCGATCAGATTTGTAGGGCGGTTATTAAGCCTGCACTCAGGTCATCAGTGGATACCCATTATCATCATCCGAGGGACTTAGCTTTTGTCCTGTCATCCCAAGCAGTCGCCACCTTTATCTGGCCTTTAACTTAAATTGAGTAGCCGGAAAAAGGAGCATTTGAGATTGTAAAGTTTAATGGCCGCAGTGAGAATCGAACTGGCAACCTTAAGATTGATAGTCCAACACACTGACCACTGCACCGTACAATCCCCAATAAAACTCCATAGTAGTCTTAGTGAAGTGCTTGAGTGACTCCTTAATAGTATTAAAATTAAAAAAAAAACGATTTTTTTTCACTGAAATCGATTCTCTACTCAGTGAGATTCAATGTTGCTGATATAATTTTATATATTAATATTAAGCTAATATTACTGAAACCAGTTTCCAATTTCAACTCCTTAAAGGGTACATAATGATACGGAAATACGAGAACATATTTCATATATATATGAGATGAAAAAAAAACCTAATCAAAGTGATGGAATTTACACACACCAAATATATAAAATGTAATAACACAAGCACAGACAATTTCATATTTATTGACGTGATATACATTTGCTTTTGTGTATTCTGTAATTGAATCAGTGTTTTTTTTTCTGTTTATGTACACACAGAAAAAAAAATATTATTTAACGAAAAACTTAGCCGAGATATAAATAAAATTTCTATGTGCAAAAGTGGATTGATCTTAGTTTATTGCTTACACAAGTAAATTGGATTAGTTGTCCATGTATGAAATATTATTATTGAGGAGTGGTACAAAATCCATATATGAAAGTAAATATGAAAAAAAAATCATGGGATTGATTTAAAAAAAAAATGGATTCCCTTTCAAACAAAAAAATCATAGAAATGGAGAAGAAACTTGATATGACGATTTCTCAGAGGGTCACTTTCAACAGTCATGTGATCAATTCACGTATGGTTTTTGATGTTATTTGTTCCTACTGATGATGAAAATAGAAAAAAAAGAAATACTTTGTATTCCGATTTCGCTTGCTTTTCAATCAAATTTCCATTCATAAACTTAGGAAAACTCAATAAAAATAGGCGATCTCTAAATATTTTGATTAGACCATAAATTGACGTGTTTATGATGAATTCCACTTGTTTTGATTACACACACGATTTGTGAAAAAAACGCTTTTGAGTGCACCCCTTAAAAAAAATCTAATTCTCCTTTAATACATCCAATTCGTCAAAGAATCTTAAAATGACTTTAGGATCTGTGTTAACTACAGTAGAGAGAGATGGGAGCCTCTCCCTGAAGTAGCGAATCCTCACTCTAACTAATGCTTCACTTTCACAGAGGACGTGATTTAATGTTTCAGCCTCTTCTAGACAGAGCCTGCAGGTGCCTGAATAACTCCTTTATATCCTTTTAAGATGGCTGCGCAAAAGACAGTGTCCTGTTAGGAGATCCGTCAGTTTTCTGATGTTTTTTTTGTCCAATTGTAAGATTATTTCTGATCTCTTCTTTGAACAGTTAAAAAATTTTTTGGAATGTGAAGATACTGGTATACTTTGATGATATAATTTCATCTGTTTTTCCACCCATTCCGAGATGAGCTTTTTGAAATAGCAAAAGGGCTCAGGGCCAATAAATTTCCTTTCAGCTCCCTTCATGTGATCTTCCAATGATGTTTTGTCAGTTAAGTTTGCTAAGTTTGTTTAATTACTACACTTACCCTGGTGTAAAATTAAATTTGAGAGTTGTGTTTATGCGCTTTTTGTAGCGATCCTGTCTCTGCTTCGTTTCCATCGAAAGCTGAATATATCCCTTCATTTATTTTTTTTCACATTTCCCTCTCATTCCATGATTGTATTTTAATTTTTTCCCTTCTTTCTTGTTTTCTTTCAATAGCATGAATAACAAAACTTTTCCTCTCCAAATAAGCACAATTGAATATATACATGACCAGCTCTTATCAGTTAGTAGGCATTCAATATTCAAAATAAGACCTAACGTACAATAAAAAAAATATAAATTCATATTGAATTGCATTGAAATAAAATGAAAAAAAAGGTACATCAATACTTGAACAATTTTCACAATTTTTTTTCATTATATTTTATCAAAGATATGAATTTTTTTTATATTTAAAGGAAGAGTTTCGTTTTATGTTAGTTTGAATACCGTTAAATTTGTGTATATTTTACACTTCCTTTGAAATTTTATTATTATTTAATTTTTCGTTTTTTTTTTAATTTAGTATTCAGTCAGGCAATTCCATAAAGGAAAACGATGAATGAAATGAAATGAAATGAATCGACTTAAATTTCTCAATTTAAAATTCAAGTATATTTGTTTTGTTTCTACTTGTGTGTGTGTATGTGTCGGCAAATGTCTCTGGTTTCGGTATTTATTTTCGAATAAGGTGACCAGAGAATGAAATTAAATTTGAAATTGAATATCCAATGATTTTTTTTATTGAATCACATGGTTACCATTGAATTCTCATATAACAAAAATACAATTTAAATAATGCTCTAATTTCAAAATAATTACACACACACAAACACATCGTATATGTGGGCAAATAAATACAAAAATTTTATAATTTCGTTTGCAATCTGGTGCATGTTTTGTCGAGTTTTTCAAAAAATAAATAAAGTTTTTGAATAATAAAAATAATAATACCAGAGAAAATTGTGAATATTATAGGTGTTCATTTATGTATTGCAATGTGAATTCTATTCCTATATTTTTTTGGTTTTTTATTTAGTTGAATATCAATTTATTCCTGTATAATTATTTTTGAAATGAACTAAATTGCAAAAAGAAACCCACAATGGAATTCCTTTTTTTTTGAATAAAAAAACCAAAAAAAAATTGATGTTAATTTGTGAGTGAATGCATGTTTGTCTAATGAATGTCTATGTTTCAAAGTGTTTCCATTTGAAGTGAAGTCTGTGAAAAATTATTATATAAAATTTATATGAAAATATTAAAAAAATAAAACAAAACGTGCCTAAATTGATATTTGAAGCATTCAACCACAAGTTTTTAGTTTCAACTTGGTATTCTCTTGGTGATAATTTTTTGTTGAAGTTTCATTTCAGAGGGATTATTTTTCAAAAAAAATTTAAATGAAATGAAATTTCCATCATAATTGATCAAAATAATGAAATTAACAACTAAACTAACTTTTAAATCCTAATCAAATTGAAAATCTGTCATTAAAAAACTTTTATCATCCTTCTAATGATGAAATATTATTATTTTATGATGAATTTTAAATGGAGACAAAAACTTTTCTTTACTTAAACTTATATTCAGTGACAAAAATAATTAGCTAAATCATATGAACAATGCAATTTTACGACATGACATGGATTAAGGGAATATTCTGAGACAAATTCCATGAAAATCACGTACGACCAATGTACTTTTAAATTGGAGAATAAGAGACAACGATGACATAATTAATAATTAAGAGAATGAACGTGAAATTTCAAATGAGAATTTGTTAATTAAGAAGTTCACATTACTATTTTTGTGTTGCTTTTATAACTAAAAATGACAAAATGAAAAGAATTTCTGAAGAAATGTTCAAATACAAAATTTATTATATGAAAAATGAGAAATCCTAACCGCGGTGTAGAAAAGTGCATTCGTTTGATTAAAAATTTTTGAAAAAAGTTTGTCATTTTGAAAAAAAACTGCCATTTGAGGAAATTCTAAGCTTTTGACCGTTTCCAGGCTCTAAAAGTTCTGGAGCCCAATTTCTGATCTTAATCTCACAGCTAATGAGTTAAAGTTCATTCTTATAAGCTCCTTTATCTAATAAAAAAGTCAACATTTTTTTTAAATTTTTAAGCGTTTTAACGGTTTTCGGGCTTGAGAGGTTCTGGAGCCTAGTCCATGAGCCCGATCTCAAAACTAACAAGTTGTAAAGAGTCCTTATGAGCTCTTTTTTCCAAAAAAAACCGGACCTCGCTCCCATGGACCATTCCGGAGTTATGGATAACGATCAGTGGTAGAGTGTCAGAGTGACGCGAGCAAACCGTCTGTAATAGTGCATTCTTTTCTTACGAAATGCATTAAAAATTTGTATTGAGAGGTTAAATTTCATCTCAAATCAATGGATTTCATCTCATCTCATCATTGTGGATAACAATTTGGTCATAAGTTCCAAATATTCACCATCTTTTCCTTATATGAATCAATTTCACTTTTCACTTAATCATCTTTTCTTCATCTCGGATAAAAGAGAGTATTTAAGTGAAAATAATACGCAAAAATTACCACACACATATACAACGTAACTTTTGATTAAATGTTATAAAAGAAATGATTAGAAGAAAGGTACAATGCATTATTATACAAGACCAAAACGACATAACAATTCACTTTCTATTTCATTTCACATTCAAACGCCTTCAACCATATACAATTAAAACATTTAAAGTTCCAACTATTACGAATATAAAACAGACAATTCAATAAAAAAAAGTACATTCATGTGTGTACCTTAAAATAATAAAACTTTAACAATACCATGAGCCGGTATTTTACTCTTTCTTCTCTTTTTAACACTGAATAACACTGTTAAATAACATATCACAACATTCAATTGCATTTTGTATTGCACTTTCGAGCATAAATATTATGAATTTATAATAAAAAGCATAAGAAGAAAAAAAATAAACATATAAATTGCATATTTCTCACTTAAAATATGGATAAGAGCATAAAAGTTCATTGAACCAGGTTCGTAATATAACAGTTTGCCATAATATTTCGTGTTTTATTGTCATTGTCACATAAATATAATGTTATTATTATTATTATTTCATCAAATTAACATAAGCCGTGTATTTTATTCGATGTGTGATCGTCTGATGTTATTCCATTATTATTATGTGTGTATTCCCGGACTCTCTTATGCTGAAAAATTCAATATTATTATAATTATTATTGTTATTATAGTATAAATAAAAGATGAGAGAATATACAAAAATAAAATTTAAATTCACATTTTTTTTGTTTTGCACCTGAAACTCTGAAATGCTAATTTGAATATAAAATAAGCATCATCATTTATTTTGATTCCACCCTGATTCATTCTTCGTTGAATCGAATGATGAATTTGATTTTTTTTTGTCTGTTTGATTCTGATTATTATGTTATTATTGATTTTAAATTTGAATGCGAATTAATTACAAATTTAAACATGTCGGGTTTCAACCTGTCTTTGAGCGTATTAACTGCAAATAGGAACCACGCGTAACGCGAGAGACCAAGTTCCTAGAATTATCTTAAAACTCAATGTGAAATGTGCTAAAAGTGAAAAGTGCAAAAATCCTGTAAGCATTAAGCTTAGGACCAAATATTTAAGAGACTTGTTCTTTTTCTTCTCCGGCGCTTAGTCCATTTTTTAGGCTGGGTCTGTTGAAGAATGCCTCTCCATGATCTTGTGCTTGCTGTTTCCAGTTATGCACCCGTAATGTACGCAGGTCTTGTTGATTGTCATCAATCCATCCTCCATTAGGGGCCCCTGACACCTCCGTGACCCTGAGAAGCGTTCCGGAATAGCGCAACTGGGACTCTCTCGGGGTCCATTCGTGCTAAATGACCTGTCCATCAAAGTTTGTTGGCTTTTACAATTGCAACTATGTATGGTTCAGCATGCAATGCTTTAGCTTTAGAAAATTGGCCAGGCAATTTCAGATCTAATTTCAGGCAAATATTAGATTTTGAGCGGGCAAGCATTTTGACATATGCAGTGTCCAAATAGATGAGAGCTTAAGGCGACAAGTTTACTTATTTTAATATAAAAATTTTGAATAAAAGACATGAAAACGAGTCCATTTGAGATAAAACAAATTGATATATGCCATCATTAGACTTTCTTTTTCCATTATCTCTTCATGATGTATGTCAATTAAAAATCTTCCTGATATCATATTATTTTTTTTTTTTTAATCATTTCTTTCAGATCCAGCTCATAACACATCAATGTTTCACTTTCAAATCGATAAAATTAATGCAGTGAAAATATGCGATTATTTAAAGCACGTAAATCAGTGGAGAGTAGCACGACTGTCTCTCTATCATCATCATCGTCAACTGAAATATCGCTGATAGATTCACCACAACAACAATCCATTAATGAAAATGTGTCAAAAAACAACTTATCCAATTGTGTCCAACATCAACTGTCATTATCATCATCATCATCATCGGCTACACAACACACTAACAATAATAATCATCAGATAACAACAATGAGCAATGTTAATAATAATAATATTTGTGTTAATAATGTTAATGCTACAAATACGAATATAAATATAAATAATATTAATAATGAAAATGGTGCAGCAGCATCGTCATCATCATTTTCACCACAAATTTTAAATTCAGTTACAAATAATGATAATAAAATGACAACAAGTGAAAATAATAAAATTATTAATAATAATAATAACTGTAATAAATCTGTTTCAACTACAAGTGCCAATACGACTGTAGCAAGTAAAAAAGTGAATAATAATTATGATGATTTAATTGATAATCATAATGCCAACAAAAAATTTACATTATTAAATAATAATAATAATTGTTGTAAAAGTAATAATATGAAATTTGATATACGAAGAAAATCAATGATTGAAACTTCGAGTACAATTAAAATGTTGGAAGGAGATGATAATTGTGATAATAATGGTATGAATGGTTTACCGTTAGCTGCCATGCAACAACAAAATGGTGAGTGGTTTTTCTATGATTAAATATTTTCTAATTATACAGTTTTTGAATTGAACAAACATGCGGTTTAGTAATTAAAATATTTTATATGGAAATTTTGATTGAAAATATTTGACCAATTTCGATGAGTCGATAAATTTCTATGATAAATTAGACGATTATTTGAAATTGTTTCAAAGAAGAGTTTTGTTGGTAATTAATTGGAAAAGATGAATTGTTAATTTTGATTCATTCAACTCATTTTTTTTGTGTCACAAGAATTATGACGGTTTTTGAACAAAAATTAATTAATTTAAATATGAAACGGATACCTAAACTCAGAATTTAAGCACATTTTCATTAATAAGATTCAGGGACGCATTGAAAATTATGTACGGCCCTGGCATTTTATATGATTTCCTTTAAAATTTACGCTGAACTTAACTTTTACAAGACAATCGACTGCGGCCTCTTTGGCATTTGTAAGATTGCCCGTATGGTCATTCCGCCAATGATGAGAGTTTTCAGTCTAGTTTCTAGCTACTCATGAAAATTTTTTACGATTGATCTTCGCGATGTCATCATGGTTTTAAAAATTCCTTTTTTACATCATTGAAACACAAATTTTAATTTAAAATCTCAAAAGAGAATTATTAATATGAAAAATCAATTAATATTTTTTCATTGTGAAGATGAGTCAATACATTTGTATGTACAAATAAATTTTGTGTTAATTAATATACATTTTTTTGTCTTTCACCGTGCTTAACGTATTACCAACCTACTCATATCCGTTTTAAATTTAAATTTTTAATTGAAATTGATTATTATGAAACAAAAACGTCATAAAATGATTCAATTTACTTTGATCTACATAAAAATCCTACTCAATCTTGAAATTAAAACCAATATTGATAACATTTTTCCTTTCATCAATCAATCACACACGTGGTGCTTTTCAAGGAAACACACACAAAAAAGTATCAAAATGATAATGACAAAACAATGATGAGTAAAGATTATTTTTAAATTAAATCACGGAGCACGGATGATTACCTTTATTTTTTTTACTACTATCAATCTAATTTATTTCGCAAAAGAGCTGTGTACGAGTGAACACTAATCGTGCTGTAATTACTTTTTGGTCAATTGAACGTGACATAATTTCAAAATAACTTAATCATACTTAAGTAGCAACTTTGAACAACTTCTTCAAAGTAATAATAATAAATCTAATATCCGTGTTTTATTTTAGTTTTGGACTAGCTTTTATGATTGTGATTGTGGTTAAAGTTGTACTAAAACCTCCATTAATAATTAAGTAATCAAACAATAATTATTTCGTAACATTTTCATTTTAACTGTGAAGTTGAGAAAAAAAATACACATTTTAACACACATATGACAATGTATTGATTATTTTTTTCATGGCAAGCATCAAATCTTCGCTGTAGGTCGATTTACCTTTCCAATTTGATGTTTGATTTAATTATAAAATGTCTCTTTTTTCTTTGTACAAACACAATGTCGTACAAAATTTGAGCGTAAAAATGAAAAATACACATATGTGACAATTATGTCAATAGCTTAAATCTATGAAATTATTTAATTTTTATTTCTTTGTTTCTCTGTTTAAAAGGAAAGAATTTTGTTTGTTTTATTTATATTTGTAGACATTTTTCTTTAGACTGTGTATTTACTTTATTTAAAGAATTTGCACAGCATTCATATAAACTTTTTTTTATAATCTAATTGGAGAATATTGTTTTGCTTCAAAATTTTATTAAATTCAATTAAATTAAATTTAAATCAAATTTAAGTTTTGATCAGAGCTCGGAAAAAGTTTGGCTATGGCTTTTGACTTTTAGCTATTTAGCTAAAAAAAATGACTTTGGCTTTTGCTATAGCCAAAGCCAAATTATTATTTTAGTTTGGCTTTTGCTTGTAGCTAAGCCAAAATGAAACGGCTTTTTTGGCTTTACTTTTTTCCGAGCCCTGGTTCTGATCTTTGTGTGTTTGGGTTTTTTTATAAATGTATGAAATGTATTTTTATTCGTCGCTTTCTTGGATTGTCTTGACACAATGATTAAAAAAAAAAGATTTCGAGGAAAAAATAGTTTTCTGAACAAAGTCTAGATAAATTTTGGTCCTTCGAGCAAATGACCGAACTCGTGTTTTTGATTAACATTGAAATAAAAATGAATTTAGACAGAAATTTTGAAAAAATTGGATTCAAATTTTCAAGAAAATGTCTCACATGGTTTGAAAGAGGTAAGTAAAATGTTATCTAGTGGTTTTTTAGTTTAATCTTTCAATTTCAATCAAATAAACATTCAATCGAAATTGAATTTCAAAAGTCAATCTCTCAAAGAGACCAGAATTTACTGTAAATTGATAAAATAACTAACATAAACTTTATAATGCGGAAATAAAAAGGAAAAGTGAAGGTAAAATAGCCACAACACAAAATATGTGTGTATTTTTGTGTGTTTAATATGCTGCATAATTTTTCCTTTTGAATTTATAAAAATGAAAACCTCACACAGGCATATTAAGACAAAAAACCATAAAAACCAACATAGAGTTAAGGCATGACTTGTTTAAATAACATCTAAAACTTTTTTATGCAGCATATATTGTTTTATCTGTGATGTGAATATGTTTCTTCATCATAATATTTTAGAGAAAAAATAAAATACATGTACAAACAGAAAAACATAAAACCAATATCTCTAAGCATTTAGAGAGAAACCAAAAAATGTTTATTTTTTTTCATAGACATCTCTCTAAATACTTACTTTGAGTCGTTTATGTTTTATGTTTTAGAAACAAATGCAGGCATATACGAATGAGTTAATCTGAAAAGCAAATTATCGTTCGTTGACTTTTGCGAACAATAAATTGTTGTAGAAAAGTTTTGATGTTACTCCTTTATATGTGTGTGATGATTTGTTGCATAACGATTTTCCTACACTTGAAGCATTTTCAAGGAATTCAATTACAATCTTGACTTGAAAATTTCATGTTTCAAAAGAAAAACATATTTTGTTTGATGTTTCCCTTTTGTTTTTGTCCTCAAGGATCACGTGTACAAAAAATTGAATCGCTTGCAGCAGTTTTGTTTGTGTTTGGGTTTGTTTTAATTCTTTTTGTTCACAAATTCATGTTAGTTCATTCAAAATTTACTTTTAACGCTATTTCTTTAATCTGAAAAGACTCGTGAGTCATCAAAATCCATATAAGATGCACTTTTTAATATAGTTTTGAGTTCTTTAATTCCTATTTTTTCCTAATTCGTCTATCCCACAAGAAATTGTTTATATATCTTAACATAAAATCAATGAAAATTTAATTGTAAAATTATGAACAACTACAATTCGAACAATTCCTAATAAGAATTAAACTTTCACATATTACATACACTCATTGGATGCTCAAATGATGATTTGATAACTGACATTCTTCTGTCTTTATCAATATTTCATTGCAAATTTGTTAACATGTCGTTTTGTGATGACATTTTAAATTTTATTTTATATGAAATTGAAATTCCTGGAACCAGAATTCAAATTAAATCAAAACAAAGGAATTCGAGAGATGATATTTTGTGTTTATGATGATTTGATCCTTATCATTTGGTTTTATATTTAACCTTTTCACACATCAATATTGAAATTGAGGATTTAGAGCTTTCAATGTTACTCAGCGTTTGATTTTAGTTTTTTTCTTCATATATTTTAATCTTATTGTTTAAATTTAATTGATCTTTATATTTTTTTTCATTAAAAGGATACTTACCCGGATATAAAGTTGTAACGGCACTTCCAGCCATGATTTTAGAGGATTGCTCATCTAAAGAATCAAAAAAAGGTAAGAAATAATTTTTATTTTTAAATTTTGATGACAATGAGAATAATTTAATACCATTACCTGGGGTAACAATACAATAATTTCAAGATTATTTGATGTAAAGTGCTAATTTTAAAATCACAAATTCAAGTCAACTCACCGCAATTAAGGATAAACTTAAAAGTTTGAATTGAAATTTCAAAGAATCGCCAAACTTTTCTGTTAGCGATAAAAAACACAAACAAAAATAATCAAAAATTCATTATTTTCCGAATCAATCATGCGTCAATAACACTTTAATCAATTGTTTGTTAATATTATTGTTACAATTTTAAAATTCATTATCAAATTAACACCCACTCTATCATTAAAATTGAAATATTATGCCAACACTTGTTTAATAAATTAAAATATTTAATAACTTAAATGTAATAATAACGCTCATTAATATATGAACAGGAAAAAAAAATAATAATAATATGTTTGTGACCCAAAATTTATTACCAAAGTAAACAAAATTTGTAACAAAAACCGTGTCCAAACAGCAGGAAATTATTTTTTTTTAAATGCTGCAGTAAGTTTTTTTTTTTTGAATATATCAAAAATGAAATGAAATTAAATTAAATTAAAACGATAATAAAAATGATGAACTGAACATCAGTGCGGGTGGGGTTTTATCACATTTCATCATTTTCATAAAGAAAAAAAAGTAAACACCGAAAATCAATTATGTTATGTTACAGAATTTACCATATTTGGTCAAAAATAATCAAATTATATTTTTTTTATATAAAAGCTTTGTTACTTAATGGCTCAATTAAACACCTTAATTTTTAATGATGGATGATGATTTTGAATTTAAAGGGCTTTGAATACAAAATCATTTAAATGACAAAAACACGATTGATTTTATTATTTTGAAATATTATTGATTAATGTGTGTTTTTTTCAATATTTTAAGAGGAAATATAATTTAGCACCTTGATTACGTGTGTGTATCGAATTATTATCGAATTTATCGTTGGTGTGCTAATAAATCATTTTTAAACACAAAAAACAATAAAATTTAACTTGTGATGTAATATTTAAATAAAAATATTCTGCTAAAAATGTTTTTTTTTTTAACTCTGAATAAAGTGAATTTGAATAAAAAGAGGTCAAATTTAATCCTTTTTCATATAATTAGCTTATGCTAAAAGATAAAAGCAGATTATTCAATTAATAGTGCAGTTATGCGTCTAAGAAAATGTTGCATGCATTACATTTTGCTTTTAATTAAAATGAAGTGCTTCAAATTTGAGGATTACAGTATATGTTTTAGGATTAAGTAAAATTATGCAATATGATGACATGAGTTTCCGTATTCTTTCGTAATGAGCATACACTGTAAGCTTAAAACGCCTCACAGTACAAATTGACTTGGTTGGCAGACGCAGATCTTTGATTGACGCTAACAGGGTGTTTGATGAATGCAGTTTTCATCGGATTTCCTGATAACTTGGATATTAGTTTTGAATGTCATGAGCACTTTTTTGGCCTATGCATATAATGCGGGGTATTTTCAACTTACAGTGCAAAAAAACCAATTTAATAAAGTTAAGGCACTTTTCAGCTCTTTTGCGGTTCAACTTAACATAAATAACCTTTGTCTATCGACACTTTTTCAAAACAATCAAGACATTTACTTGATCGTGGTCGACCTTTAACGAAATATCTACGTGACGTTATAACCATCCTCAGAGCCTGGAAATTAAAAAAAAACATATAAAAACTGGTTTCTGTGGTCTCAACTTGTGCTATACTTGTTCAAATGCTTTTGGATTGAGAGTTTCAGTTTTTTTTTTGTTGTAACGTAATCGAAAGAATTTTTTAATCCATTACAAAATTATTTTAAAAATGCTAGAACTATTTTTGTGATACAAATATTTACTAAAAACTAAACTTAACATTCCTAATTAACATTCTTCGCTAAAGTTCAATCATCTTTTTTTATTGCCTCCATTCAAATATCTCAAACTTTTGATATCAAAACAAAAACATAAATGTTATTCGATAGTAATATGTAAATTCATTTTAAAACATTTAAGAAGAATTTCTGTTTGTAAAATATTTTTTTTATACTAAACATATTTTAACATTAATATAATGAAATATGTGGTCTAGTTTAAACTTGTTTTAATTTGAATCGGTTTTATTAAATTAAATACCATGTTTCATTTATACACAGTGTGTGTATGTTTTTACATGTTTTTTTCTTTTAATTTTTACTATTTTTGAATTTTACAAATATTAAACAAGTTTTTATTTAAATTTATCAGTGTAACTCCGAGGCTTATGCCCTGTCGGGAGTAAACTCCTGAATTTCAGGAGCTAAACTCCTGAAGAATAGGAGTTAACTCCTGAAATTCAGGAGTTAACTCCTGATGATTAGGAGTTAACTCCTATTCTTCAGGAGTTAACTCCTACTTTTCAGGAGTTAACTCCTAATATTCAGGAGTTTAGCTCCTGAAATTCAGGAGTTATAAAAAAAAGGTTTATAAAATTTAAAACGAAGAAATTCAACATAAACAAAATATAAATCAATTAATTAATTTATGGAAATAAAAAATCTAAAAACTCAAAATTTTCAAAAAACTCAAAAAAGTCAAAAAACTTAAAAATTTCAAAAAATACTCAAAATTTTCAAAAATAACTCAAAAAGTCAAAAAACTTAAAAATTTTAAAATTTCATAAAACTCAAAAATTCAAAAAACTAAAATTTTTCAAAAAACTCAAAATTTTCAAAAAAGTCAAAAATTATCAAAAAAGTCAAAATTTTCAAAAAACTCAAAAATTTCAAAAAAACTCATAAATGTCAAAAAAATTAATATTTTCAAAAAACTCAAAATTTTTAAAAAACTCAAATTTCAAAAAACTAAAAATATTTTGAACTTAAAATTTTGAATTTTTTGAAATATTGAGGTTTTTGAAATTCTTGAGTTTTTTGGAAAATTTTTGAGTTTTTTCAAAATTTTTAAGTTTTTTAAATTTTTTAGTTTTTTTTTTGACATTTTTGAGTTTTTTGAAATATTTGAGTTTTTTTGAAATCTTGACTTTTTTGAGTTTTTTGAAATTTTTTAATTTGTTTTGAAAATTTTGAGTTTTTGGAAAATTTTGAGTTTTTTGACTTTTTGAAAATTTTGACTATTTTGAAATTTTTGACTTTTTTGAAAATTTTGAGTTTTTTGAGTTTTATGAAATTTTGAAAATTTTAAGTTTTTAGACTTTTTTGAGTTTTTTGAAAATTTTGAGTTTTTAGATTTTTTATTTCCATAAATTGATCAATTGATTTATATTTTGTTTATGTTGAATTTCTACGTTTTAAATTTTATAATACTTTTTTTTTATAACTCCTGAATTTCAGGAGCTAAACTCCTGAATATTAGGAGTTAACTCCTGAAAAGTAGGAGTTAACTCCTGAAGAATAGGAGTTAACTCCTAATCATCAGGAGTTAACTCCTGAATTTCAGGAGTTAACTCCTATTCTTCAGGAGTTTAGCTCCTGAAATTCAGGAGTTTACTCCCGACAGGGTGTTAAAATAATGTTAACTTAAAAAAAACTGGAAGAAAAATGTAACTGCAATTCAACATTAAGCGGCCTAGATTTGCAAAATATTAATAGAAAAAAAAATTAAACCGGCTAATAAATGAATTTTTCATTATTTGATGAATCCGGAATGTATGTTTCATTAAATGCATTTAAAATTGTCACTCAGTGTATTATTAATTCTAGAAAATGATTGTGAAAAAGAGAGGGGAAAATAATCATCAAGATAACAACGATGCTCATAATTATAATTATTACTTTTTTTTTGTATGATGTCTTTGACTTTATTTTCATGTGATATCTCATTAAAATTGTGTATCACAATTATTTTATTTTAATATGAATGGAAAGAAGTGCCATTGAATGATCATGTCAAGTGTAACATGCACCAAACATAATTAAAGATAAAACGTATCTACAAACATCCCCTTTGCATTTTAAGCTTAACGTTATATAACACTTTAACCTTCACCGTGTCTTCAGTTGAAAACTTAGTTCGTTTTCCGGGGATTTAAAATTCGAAAAGATCTCTTATCATAAATTTTCTGTATGAAGCCTACTCAGATGACAGTGTCTTGTAGAATTGGAGCACGAGACAAATAAAAAAAAAATAACGGCTAAAAATGTAGTTCATAAAGTTGCTGGGACAAAAAAGTCCCCGCACAGGATGAAGGTTAAACATTCTGTTATTTGTACATTTTTTTACTGAATTACATGGAGAATTACATCTCAAGAGGACACTTTAATGATAATACAAATAAAAAAAGAGATGAAACTTGTGTTAACTCACTCATGTAAAATCGAGGATTATTTTTTCTCATTATATTTGATGCATTATGCATGTATTTAAAATATCTGTTATCTAGCTGCGAGTGTTAATTTTAATTCAAGCTATACAAGTTCCGTTTAATTAATTATGTGTTTATGATAAAATCAAAATAGAACGATGTAAAAACAAACAAGTTTTAAATGGAATCCTTTGTATTGATAAAATAGTGTTATTTGAACAGTTAACATAATTGACTATGGTATGAATGCGCTTTTAAATGGGGTTAATCAACATACTTGAATTATGAGCTGAGCTTTCTCTGTAAGAAAAAATTAAGAAGATCAACACTAATTAAGGTCGCTCTAATGAACCCCCCCACAATTTTCGGTAGGGTTTGATAATATTTTCCTTCACTAGCCTCTTTTATGATAAATACGCATTTTAACCACCTTTGCTAACCAACCTCACCTTGTCACATTAAAGCAACTTTACCCGACAATGTCATTTTATTTTACACTTTATTCACTACTGTTCCATGGCGCCTACAGATACACTTATAAAACACTTTTAAACTAAGTTGTTTTCTTTACACACAATAACAAAAAAAAAATACCTTTCAACACAACTTTTGAAGAAACTTCCTACAAACAAAACACCTTCATCAAAACAAAAAAAATACAACAACAGCTTCATACAGCTTTTAATTCAAAGACAGAAATGCCTTCAATACATAAAATATAAAGAATTTTAACAAAAACAACAATTATTTTGTTTGTAAATAAGAAACACTATGATAGAATGCCATTCTATGTGTCATACGTTTAGTTATAGAACATAAATTTTTTTTTGCTCCACACAAATTGTGAGTAATCTAAGTGTTCATCATAATTATTATTGTAATTTTTTGTGCTGATGCTTACCTCTAATTACAACATCAACCAATAATAATAATAATAATAAAATTAACAACAAAAAGTGCGTTGTCGCTTTTTCTCTTCTATTTCATTCAAACAATGTAACAGTATTACAATGTAACAAACAAATTGTTGTAATTTGAGTTCATTTACTTTTATTATGAGCTTTAATTACAGCAAATAATCTTGATCAAACAAAAATCATAGAATGATAATTTTTAATTATTTTTTTTTATTTGAATGCATTAAATTCAATTGAAAATTATCTTTATTATTATTTTGTCGCAATCGCCTCGCAGCCCATCCCGCACATGCGATGTTATCACCAAGCGCTGTCGGGTGATTTGCAGTGATTTTCAATTTAGACCGTAAAATAAAAATTAATTTAAGTTTTATTTTTGTTAAAACATTTTTTTCCAAATTAACATTGAAAAAAGTCACATTTTTTTACAATACTTTCAATAAAATCGATATGAATTAATTTTTTTTTATTTAAGCCAGTGTTCGTGAAAGTGAAACGTGATCACGATTTTTTTCCTGGAATGTCATTTTAATGCTGTAAGTTCACATATGATGACATTTAAAGAGAAAATATAAAGTTTTTCTGTCTTACATTTTTTTTCCTAAGTATGAAGTAGTTACTTTTTTTTGCAAGAATGTATTTTATTTAATTTAAAAAATTTCTCTCTATCATACTAATAATAGGAAATTTGTTGAACAGGTGAGATGCGAAAAAAAAGCAAAAAAGTTTTTATACAAGTTATATTAAAACTCATTAAAGGAGTAAATTTTTTTGTCATCAATATTATATGATAGAACATGCTTTGTGGAAAGAGAATTTTTGAGATCAGTGGTGTTGGGAAATGAAAATTGATTGGAAATTGATAAAATTGACATGACTGAGCCAAAAATAGGTCCCTAATAGTTTATCTTATTAAATTTCATCAATATTTCGCACCTGATCTCAATTCAGTTCATGGTCCCTACAAAAATCATAGAAAACACAACCAACGTTTCATTGAACTTTGTTTAACAATCAAATTACCCTCCTCTGGTATTGAGCCTTGAATATTATTGCACATGAAGCATAAAATACCTCAAACTTTAAATTAATGACACTTTACACCAATGAAAAAAAAAATTACATCATTAACTAACAAACAGTAACAGCAATTTTCATTAAATTATACATGCTTTTTATAATGCATTGATACTACACCTTTTCATATACCAAACTATAAAAGTTCTTACTATTTTTTATTTAATGTAAGCACACAAATATTTCGATATTATTAAATTCCTCTACTTTTTATAACACCATAATAATTTATCGTGTATCGGTATAGAGAGAGACTCTAATATACAAAATAAAGTTAATATGTGTAAAAAATTGCATTGAAATTGTGTTGAAAATCACTTGCTTTTTATGTTTATGAATAATAAAGTGTCACGATAAATTAAATTGGTTTTAGAGACAATGTTGCACTCTTGAATCAATATTTAAAATTAAACTAGACTAAATTCAAGGAGAGGATTTCGTGACAGTGACTTGTATCTGGGTTTTTTGAAGAAGGCTTTTCGTGAAATTAAGGTTGGTTTTAACATTTCCTGAAAAATTTTCCAAGGAAAAAGTCGATGATAGGTATACAATTCGATATAGAATGATAAAAAACAGTGACTTGACTCGAGGTTTTTCGATTTGACCATCCAGAGGGCGCTGAGAGCTGATTCTGTGATTTACACGGAGAAAGAAGTTCAAAAACAGCAATAAAATATAAAAGTCACGGGAAAACTCGTTGATGACACCGGGAAGGTGTCAGGGAGGGTCGAACGATTCCGAAAAACCTCTCTTCGAGGCCGACAAGGTCATTTATAACTTCTGTCTAGTTAAAATTAATGTAACTTAAAAAATATGTAAAAGAGAAAAATATTCATGTGTATTCAAAATTCGTTAAATCTGAACTAGAATGTAGAATTTTTCTCAATTTTGAATCAAATTCCCATTTGTCTAATTCAAAAATGCATTTTAATATCATGAAATTGAATTTTCATTTCAACTGAATCTAAAATATGTAATAATAAAATGTACAGTTTGTTTTCTCATTCAGACTCACCAACAATATCTACATCATAATTAATCATTAGCCTGTTTAAACAAGATGTTACATTCATTTAAAAATAACTACCGAAAAAGTATACTTTTTTTCCAAAATTTACCTCTGAGTTGCAACAAAACATTTTTGCGCACATATATACAGAAATAAATTTATTGTTAATGATATTTTAATCATCTATACATTTTGCTACTGGTTGCTTGCTTGAATGTGATGATGCTGGTTTGCTGACCAACTAAAATTTTAAATTTATAATCATTTTGTTGTTCTGATGCCGTTGTTGTTGTTGTTGTTGTTGTTGTTGTTGTTGTTGTTGTTGTTGTGTTGCAATCAAATGCAAATTAAAAATGTAAACAAAAATTTTCCATCCACATGCTGAAACATTTTTAATTGCCTAATTATGCGGACACGATAATGCTAATTTAATGCATTTTATTAGATTAATGGATTATTTAAATGAATGTATTTTGTATTTTTTTGTCGCATAAAAGATTTAAAATTAATGTTTTTTTTTTGTAGGGAGAAAGGAATTTTTCATTCAATGCTTGAAGTGCAATTCCTGTCACTTATCATACTAAATACGATAAAAAATTACTTTCAATTGCATCTTCAAGTTCACTGTTGCCTCATTACTCATAAATTTACTCTCAAACGTCTTTCACTCACTTTGAGGAGCAATCATCTTATTACAGATATCTCCATCAATTCATCATGTCAATCAATTATTTCTCTTCTCAATACAAAATACTGATAATGATACAACACACAAGTAACAAGCAATCACAATCAAATCAATTAAATTTATTTCCTCTTTGTTGTTATTATTGCTAGCGCTACATTTCAATTGAAAATTCAATGAATGAATGGAGGTAAAATTCCAATTTGCCAAAATTAAGATGAGTATCAAGATAAATAATCTTGACATAAGTCTCGGATAATTATCTCATATCAAACACTTTTGTATGTGAGTGTGTGTGTAAATGAACCATTGTTATGTTTACAAACTTTTTTTTTTTATTAATGAATTCTTTGAATCTGGATTTTGATGCTAATGAATTTCACAGTCAATCGAAAATTGAAGTGAAATTTTAAAGGGAACCGGATTCAAGATTCAGATTTCTCCTTTGAATGAAATAAATCCTCATGATATTTAAAAATGAAAGTCATAAAGTGATCCTGCCAAGTTCTCACTCATTTTAGAACATTAACCGTAAAATATCGAACGTAACACATTGAATAAAAACATGAATCATTTAAAATCATACAAAGATTCTTCACAATCTCATTAATCGGTATCTTCTCCTTCTCTTATTACCTATCATTATTCAATTCAAAAGATTGGATTTTTTTGGTTCTACGGCGCTTAAATTTAAAATTATTTTTTTCTTATTATGGCTAAAGTGATTATTAATAGAATTACGTAAAATACAACGAAAAGAACAAAATCAAAGTGAATAAAAGATGTTTACAAATTTGCCGAATTTGTGCCGGAGGACATTTTAATCATGCCTTATAATTATTATTATTTTCGGTTTATTTTATGTTGTCGTTTACAGCTTTAAGCAAAAAATTTGTATTGTAAATGTATTTTATTTATATCATAAAAAATATTTTTCACTGGTTTTGGTTATTGTTTCGGAACTTTTCGAAGAAACCAGTATCGTAAAATAAAATTATTCTTATTATTAATTTTTTGTTTAATATTCAATGAAAGGTAAAATTTTATGTTTTTTCAAGGGATAATAAAAAAAAATTAATATTAAAAACTCTTTCAATATTTACTTTAATAATAATATAAATTAAAAGCACCTTGAACTTTATCGATCCATTTTCTTTGTATTACTTTTTTTTTTATATGCAAAAAAACCCATTAAAACACCTTCATAGAATCTTTTTTCTTTCTCAATCGCTGGTATTTTAAGATTAAATCCGGTTTTTAATATTAATTTATATTGAAAGGTCATAAAATGTTTATAATCAATCATTCAAGACCGGAAATGCCTCTGTTTTTTTTAAGTTCTAAGCTAGAAAGGTAACTTCAGTGAATTTTAAGTTTAATATTTACAAAAATGGCATCGTATAATCTTAATTTTAAGAAATTTTATGATATTTTGATAATAATCTTATGAAATATTCTTTTAAATAATAATTTGTGAGATTGAAATGCTCTGAATTTAAGGTTATTGAAAAACAAGACAAAACAACAAGGACAAAGTTAAACTAAAGACTTACAGTTTTTCATGAAATTTATACAAATAAGTTTTTACTTTCATCTCTCTCCCTTATTTACTGCCTGGATAGATTCAAAAAACTTCTAGACAGACAAAATTACAAAAGTGGTTTAATTTACTTTTCTTTGAAATCATATACAACAATTTGTTATGAGGATTCTTTTCTTTTGACTTTGTTCTATTAAACTACCATTTTTATGTTTGTGTGTGCAGAAAACTTAATTTTGGTAGAATTTTATTAAGAATCTTATTTATACACTGTAAGCTTAAAAAATCCCGCAGTACAAATTGATTTGGTCAGGGGCGGATTGAAAATTATTAACGGCTCTGGCATTCTGTTTGATTTTCTTTAAAATTTACGCTAAACTTTACTTTAACAACACGATCGACTGCGGCCTTTCTTGTATTTGTCAGTAAGTTTGATAAATGCAATTTTTATCACATTTTCTGTTAATTTGGATAAAAATTACGAATATTACGGACCTTCTTTTAGTCTATGCATATCACGTAGGGTAGTTTGTGGGCCGTTTTTACCTTACAGTGTATAAAATGTAACATAATATAGTAATAAAAAGAACAAAAGGAAGTTTATTAAAATCCTTAAGATGAAACTTATGTTTATTGTATTACCAGTCATATAACTTACCAAATCTGATTCTTTCATATCATATACAAATAGTTTGAAGTTCATTGTATCATGATAAAATTAAATGAAAGCCAGATGAGAGCAAATGTTATATAAGTTAAAAAAAATCAATTACTTTAATTTCAAAATCGCGATTTCACTTCATAATTCTATATTTAACTTTAAAATGACACAAAAGTGCAATCAGCAGAACACTTATAAACGTCAATATTAAATGTCATAATGCGATTAAATTACAAGAAATGATATTCAACACGTTCCATTGATTTTATGTTATATTTTATATGCAAAAAAAATAAAATGAAAAAAATAAGAAAATGCAACATTGAAATTCTTTTAAAAGTGCATTTCAATGAGAATTGTTCTCTGTTGAGTAGTGTGATCATTTTTCTCTATTATCACATTTTATGTGCATCATTGAATGGCAGACATTGAACAAAAAGAAATTTACTTGAAAGAATGAGAGTTTATTCTTGTCATATAAGATTAAGTCACTAAAGGGAATATTTAAAAATATTCACTTTTCTTACATTTAACGTGCACTGTAAATTGAAAACCAAACCAGCCCGCAAACCACCCCGAATCATATGCATAGACTTAAAGAGTGCCCATAATATTCGAAATTTTTATCCAAATTAACAGAAAATGTGATTTTATTCATCAAACGCTCTGTAAGCGTCAATCAAAGATCTTCGTTTGCGGATCAAGTCAATTTATACTGTGGTGCGTTTCAAATTTACAGTGCACACGAGTGTGAGTAATAAAATGATTCAATTTTCTTACCTTTTTCTCTTACAATTAGAATATAAAGAACGCGTGTCTCTCAACACTAATAAGCTTAAAGGTACATATAACTTGAAATTGAAATGAAATATTAAATGAATCCTATCATCAAATGGCATCTGATTATTATTATTTTTCAAATTATTTTTTTTTTTTTCATTTCATACTTTTGTTTAAGTGCATTTTTACTCAATAAATTGAATTTATGTGAGGAAATATTTCTATTTATTTATGTGTTTTACTGCAGGAATGTGTTTGCCTTGTCAAGGTCGTTGTTCGAATGGTTGCTTTATCATTTTATTTGTTGTTGTCGTAATTTTATTAGTTGAAGACAGAACTTGGAAATACTAATAAAAGCACGTACAATGGAAGTAAAGCATTCCATTCTCGTTTTTTTCTTTTTGTGTTGTCTATGTCTCACTTGAAATGGACACTAAATTACAGAATCAACTCAACACCAAGCGCGGATACAGGGGGGGGGCGACAGGGGCGATCGCCCCCCTGTTTCGAAAATAATTATTTAAAAAAAAACATGTTAAATTCATTTGTATTTATAATATTCAAAATTCTTTCTAAAAATGTTCGGTTAATTAATTTTTTTGTTATAATACAGTGACTATTTTTTATATTGTATTGAAAATATGTACAAAATTTTGGCCTTTGACTGACTATCTAATTCTATGTAATTATCCCTTAGACAATAATCCCGCCATGAACTTTTATCACACGTTTGCTTTTTGTAGTTAAACCTATTTCCTGAGTCACACTTCTTTTTTTTCACACTACAGCCAAAAAAAAACAAATTGCACTCATAATACTTTTCTGGATCTGGATGCGGGTGGCTATCTACTAGTTTTGATGCAGGTATCATGATCAGGTTTTTTATGACTTTTTTTTGATTGGAGGTTCTTCGGTTGTTGTTATATTTTCACTCACACATTTTCACCTTCAATAAAGACACCGAATGTCTCAGTAACTGTAATGAGCAAGAAAATGATGAGTAACTTCATCCTCGACAAAACTAGTAACGTTGATAGTCGAAGCAAAGCAATATTTATATTGAATTTTATTTTATTACGTTGAAAAAAAATTTTTTCTTGAATTTTTGCACAAAGTTGTAATATATCTTTTGAATTTTCATGAAATTTCACTCAACCGAATTTTTTGAATTTGATATTTTTGTATAATTTTTATGATCATGAATGAAAAACCTTCGAATTTCGACGATTTGTAATTAAAAATAAAATTTCGTTTATTTTACATCACAATTTTTATTTGTTTTTTTCCTTTTTGCTTTTACTTTTAAAAAAACACATCCATTCATTCAAATACAGTCATTTTAGGTAAAATTTCTTCTAATTTTCATTTTTTTATTAAATGGAAAAATTAAATACACTTATTGTTACATTTAAAAGAATAAATTTTAAGGGATTTAAAGAGACATGATAATGTCAACTGTGCCTTTAATTGTCGATGACGATGAAGTTGACGTTGTTGTTGCCACAGTGATTTCAACTCTAGCATATGCTGCAGATGCGATTAACAGATTTTCCATTAATATGTCATAGATTTCATTCAATTCCACTTATTGGCATGAAATTATGAAGGCGTCTGAGGAAAAAAATATATTTAATTTCATTGAATGTTATTTAAAAAAAATCATTACCATTTCGATGCTTAATCAGCTTCTGTGAATAAATGTCCATGGTGATATTCAAATCCCCAACACTCTTCATGTCTTCTTCCTTTGGTAAGGAACTAGCAGTCTTCAAATTACTCGAAGTCAATGTAAATCAAGGATTTACATTTGACAGTTGCTTATGCTGCTTCACATAATTAATTGCGACACCCCAACGATTTCCATCAATCAACTCGATGAGCATCAACTCAAATTCATTGTTATTAATTGGAACTGGCGATGGTGTTGGTGTGTTTTCATATTCAGTTGACGTTGAGGTGTCGAGAGATTCCATTTCAGTTTCATTGATATTACATAGAATTGCACCACACACTGACATGTACATTTTCGATAAATCAGTCATTCGATCGTTTTGTCTCAAGCTTTGCATTACATTGATCGCAATTTTGTGATCAGATTCATTGAGGAGCAACAATTGGAACATGAGTTTGTATAATCCACGTCCCAAGTCCATCAAGAGTTCAATTGTAGCTAAAGTAGCAGCTGTGTGATCTGCGATATTTGCAGTGCCAGTTCTTTCATGCGATGAATCCATGTCAGAAAAGAGAGCGTATTTGCATGAGGTTTTAACGGAATCCAAGTACTGAAATGAAATTTAAAATTAATTTTAAAGGAAAATTTTGTTATTTAATTTCAATTTTACCTCAATTACGTGTACCTTGCGATCAAAGAACGTCTCAAGATGTTCCTGGACTTCAAGTACGGCATATCTCAATGTTTCATAAAGTTGTGGAGTTGTTGTGAGATATCGGTTATACTAGATTTTTGGGGGTTCACCTCTAGATGATAGCAAATCGATAGACAATCGATGTCCTAAATGGCTGCTTAAACCAGTAAAATATCGCATTGAATCTTTTGCAATGAAAATATTTTTAATGATAAGCTCACGAATTAATAAATAAAGTTTGTCAAGGAGCTCGGAACATGACTATTAGGCTGATTTATCAGCAATTCTTTAAAATTTTTACGCCATTCTTCCTCAGTTTCATCTCGGATTAGAGCTTGGAAGGGTAAAAGTCCTGTTAAATGAGGGGATTTGTTACATGGAGTGATGTCACCTAAATCTCCGACACTTGAACCAGATGTGTCATTACGAGAAACACTGTCACGACGATGATGCCTGTGCTCTTTTAAGTTCAATGATGTTGGTGGTCCTCCGAGATATGAAGATGATTTCAAATATAACGGTTTCCGTAGAAGTCCATGCGGTGATTCTGTTTCCAATTCCTCACCTAATGAGTCATAAGCCGTATTTGTCGATTGACGTTCACTTCGCTTCGCTATAACGGGTGTATTTTCACTGACACTTTTATCAACCCCCGAAGTTGGTTTTAATTCTACAATTGGTCCACTGTCACCTTCAGATAATGGACGTCTTCGTACACCCCAATTGAAATTATCCGTTGAACCACATTCAACACTCTCACTTTCATACTCTAAAAAGTCAAAATCTCGGAAAACAGTGAAATCTGGTTGATCATCACGTCTCGATCCACCACTCAAGTCTTTTTGTGTTCCTGATGTCTCATCAGTGCTACTCGCAGCTGACGATCAATATTGTCGTGCCAATGTGGATGAACTAACTATTATGAAATTTTAAATGTTTATTGTAATTTTGTAATAAAATCTGATTTTTTTGCAAATAACTTTTAACTGCCAATTCATTTAAAAATTTCTTGATCCTTCTACAAAATCCTTGTTTGTGATAAGAATCCTCTCTTGAGTTTTTAAATGAGAAGATGAAAAATAACTGTTAAATTTTAATAACCTAAAATTTGGAAAACGTGAGATTCAATTTTTTTTTAAATATTAAAAATATAATATAATATAAATAAAGATTCACATTTAACAAGAAATAAACTGTTAAAAATTAATCAAAAGACTTTTAATTGCTTTATGTAAAGAGATTTCCCAAAATGGTATGTGCACTTTAAAAATTCAGTTCTTGAGCTTGATTGTGAAAAAATATTTTTTTTGTAGCCGAATCCAAGGAAAACCATCGATTCATTTTTCAAAAGAAAATTACCTTCTTCATCAGAACAAAACTCAGCGTTATCTGAAACAACATCGGTGCCTTCCAAACAAGTTTCTTCATCCTCATCAGATCAAACTCCTTTAACCACAGACCAAAATCCATCTTCTTTATCATCACTTCCAGAACCATCTTGTTCATTACAAAAGGAATTATGCTCATCCTCACAACAAAATACATCATTTTCGATAGAAGGCTTATCACGTTCCTCATCACAAGCAGGTACATCTTGCTTATTGCAAAACAAATCACTCACCTCCTCACTATCAGGTCCATCTTCTTTTATAGAAAATTCAAATCAAGAATTACTAGAAGTCGAATGTCAAAAACAGGTTTCAACACATGCACAAACGGTTGAAGTTGATATAGGACTTCATATCAATAAAATACAAGAGCTGACTGATTTTGAAAAATTCAATTTGTTGACCAATCCATGGAAGCCACCAAATAATTATCGTTTTCCTTACTCAGAACACACCAAAAAGGGGAAACGCGAATGTCGCTATTTTAATATCAAATATCTAAATGAATATACCTGGTTAGTCTTCTCTGAAAGTCAAAAAGGCTTATTTTGCAAGTACTGCTCGATTTTCGCTGCCAATAAGCAAGTTTTGGGTAAATTAGTCACCACAGCATTGATTCACTTTAATAAACTCACTGGGAAGGATGGCGATCTCTCAACACACAGCCTTAAAAAGTACCATGAGGAAGCTGTGATGAAAGCTCAAAATTTCATAAAAGTGTTTCAAAATCCAGACGCTTTAATATTAAATCAAGTGAACGCCCATCGAGCAGCGACAGCTTTAGAAAACAGGTCTAGGCTCAAGCCAATAGTTGAAACCATCATTTTATGTGGACGCCAAAACATTGCGTTAAGGGGTCACAGGGATGACGGTGCTGTTTTAGAAGATTTGAATAACAATGATGGAAATTTCAGAGCCTTATTGCGCTTCAGGGTAGCAGGTGGGGATAAGATTTTAGAGGACCACCTGAGAAACACCTCAGCAAAAGCGACATATGTTAGCAAGACCACCCAAAATGCCCTCATTCAAGCCTGCAAGGAAGAAATTCAGACAATCATCATCCAACGAATCCAAAAGTCAGGCCCCTTCTCCGTAATTTTTGATGAAACGACCGACGTAAGCTGTTTAGAACAAATGAGTCTCAGTGTAAGATATGTATGGGAAGATAAAATCAGAGAAGACTTCATTTGCTTCATTGACACTTATGAAAAATTGAATGAATTGAATGATGATACAGAGGTCAAACTTACGGGAGAAAATTTGGGGAAATTGGTGTTAGACGCGATGCAGAACTTTGGGCTTGAATTTAAATACTGTGTTGGAGCTGGGACTGATAATTGCTCGGTCATGGCTTCTGAGATTAAAGGGGCAGTTGCCGAAATCAAAAAAACTTGTGAAAATTGTATCAGATGCCCTTGCGCAAACCATGCACTAAACAATGTGTTGGCCCAAACATCTAAAGTCAGGCAAGCAAAAAATGCGATCGCGCAAATTAAGGCAATTATAAGATTTTGTAATGCATCTGCGAAACGAGCTAAAGTTTTTAAAAATCACCTGAAACATAAGTTCAAAGGTCTCTGTGAGACGCGTTGGTGTGAAAAACATGATGGAATTATTCAATTTGAAGCCACTTTCCCACAAGTAATTGCGGCTCTTGAAGAAATATCTGAATGGGATGACCCAAAGACATCAACTGAAGCAAAATCACTTTTGTCCGGCATAGATTTTGAACTTATAATCTCAATTTGTACGCTAAGCTCAATTTTGAGCATAACCCGTCCCCTAAGTTTACTTTTGCAAAGTCCATCATTAGACCTTGAGCGAGCAGGAAGTGCGATTCAAAATGTGATAATAGCATTACAAGATTTGAGGAAAAATACCGACACCATTTTTCATGAAATTTTCACAAATTCTTCCAATATTGCTTTGCAAACAAACATTGATATAAAAATACCACGTCTAACGGGTCGTCAGACATACAGAGACAATCATCCATCATCGAATCCTGAAAACTACTATCGTGTAAGTCTACACATTCCATTGTTAGATCATATGATTGAGGATATTTCACAACGTTTTTCTGATGATACGTTGAATGCTTTCAATTTGAAAATTTTTCTTCCGAAAATCATCAAAAATGAAAATCGAACTGAAAATGAAATATTAAATATCCTTAAAATTGTGTATGAAAAATATGGTAATATATTGGGATCAAACTTTTCATCTCTTTTGGGTGAATATCGTGTATGGCGAGCTCATTGGTCAACAACAAATGATAAGATTCCTGATAATGCATGCGATGCTTTAAATGAATGTGATAGCTCGATGTACCCGGTTGTCCACATGTTAATCAAAATATTAAGTGTTTTACCAGTTAGTGTTGCAACCGCTGAAAGGTCTTTTTCAACATTGCGCCGCTTAAAATCGTGGCTTCGATCATCCATGTCAGAAGATAGACTAACTGGGCTTGCGTTACTTCATGTTCATAATGACATACATATTGATGTCGAAAATATAATAACAAGATTTGCTACGGATAGTTCAAGAAAACTAGATTTCGTTCTCTGAATAACATAAATTCAAAAATATGAATCATATTTTTTTACTTTTTAGTTGAATTAACAAAAAGATTTCTAAAACTAACATTTGTGATTAAATTTTTTATTAATGAAAATATAAGAATCTTCAACATCAGATTTAATAAAATTTATATTATACAAAAAAAAAATGGAAATAAAAATAATGAAAAAAACATTGAGCGAGAAGTAAATGCTTCTTCATCTTATGTGCTTATTAAAAAATCAACATGATTTCAATGAATAAAATTTAATTTTTTTTCATATTTAGTTGAAATAAATACTCTTGTACAACAGCTTTAGTATCTTCGTGTGATGAATGTGCTTGTGATATTATTTTAGCTCTGGTTTAATTAAAATCATCAATTTCTTAAAAATAAACCAACATCAATAATGCACCTTTGATTTTAGATTCAATAAAAATACCTGATTAACTATTTTTTTCATCATTCCACTCTTTTAGTCAATGGCTGTTTCTGATAAAAAAAAGTTTTGTCTGAATTTTAATAAAAACTATGAGTTTTTACATGAATAATTCAACAAAAAGAAATAAATTTTCCTAAATTCATTGTTTTAAAATATTTGTTTACAAAATGATTCGAATGGAAGAGGGTGTTTGACAGTTAAATAAATGGAAGTACCACAAAGTATGTGTTTTTAAAGGACAAATAAAGCGTTAAAATAAAATCGAAAAAAATATAATTGAAGATGTAGAAATAGATAGAAATAAATAAATAAAATTATTCTTATTACAACAGAAACTCAATACAACGACAAAACATTGTTCAAAAATGTAAAATTTATTTTTCTTAATGACCGTTAATTTTTACAAAAAAAAAAATATGTAAAATAAGATTTAAAAATTTTAAAATCAAAAATTAAAATGTGTAGATTTTCACGGATTTTATATGGATTACAATCAATTCAATTCAAATTTATTATCAACGATTAACTTAAATTTGAAATCGGTTATGTTTTTTCAAAGAATTTATGAAACACTTCAAAAATGCAAACTTTTTCCAATCTTAATGTGTGCTGACAAAAAAAAACACCAAGTAGAAACTTTTTATAATTAAAAGAAGCAATTTAATTTCAAAAATATATCAAACATTTTTTTTGCACTGCCCAAATTAGACTCGAAGCACTCCGGACATTATATCAAAAATCAATTTAGAGCAGCCTAAATAATGTCCCTTTTTATTATATAGATGAGGGTAAAAACAGTACATCCATTGACAACTTCCAAAACTTTCGCTTAACTCATTAACCGCCGCTCCTTGATATTTGTGATGATATTTGTGTTTGTTAAGTTTTTTACTTGAGGTTAAAAAAAAATAAAGACAGTGCTACATAATTTAAATTGAAAAATTGAGGAAAAACATCAAAATCGGAACTTAAACAAGACAACAACAGTTGAAGCATCCGTTTTCCGAGTTGGTGTATAGCATATTGAAGTTCAAAACAAAATAACATTTATTTACCAAATACAAAAGCAAAATGTGCAGCTTATTAAAACAACATTACTTGAAAACAAGTGGGTATACACAAATTAAAAAAAGAGCCGTCAGTATCAGTTTCATATTTGTTCTCAATATTTTGTTAGTTACAATCTGACCTGAGAGTTCAATTCAGGAGAATTATTCTAATGTCATCAAATAATGACACTCTAGCACAATCTATCATTGATCGAATGTTCAAGAATTAACAAACAAGAAAACCATCAAAAACAAGAAAATCATTAAACAATTAAGTCCATTTCTTTTTGCAGAGCTTGTGCTTTGAAGATTCTCCTCAATTGCATTAGAGACTTTATAAAATATCTTTTCTATTCGGTTAAGTTTTGATTCATAGGACTTGCATGTTAATGAATTTGATTATATTTTCTAGAATTTTGATGTCAATGATTTTTAATTGATCAAATTCATAGAGATAATTAATAGCGGTCCATTATTTTTTTTTTATGTCGCTTCTAGATATATTATAATGTGGATTTTGTTATAAAAGCACTATCAGTATGAGATTATCCAATTAAAAGTGATAAACGGCTAAGGGTAGCACTAACAGAGATTATCCAAAATTCTTCGCGTACTCAAGCAAATAATCAACGATTTCCAAACTCCCGTATTGAAACTAAGAACAAATTTCAATTCCGCATTGATTGTTTCGATGTTGATTCCTTTCCATAATTTCTTAACGTATTAAAAAAAATCAAATAGAATTTGCTATCCTAATGATTGAAAAAAATTTCCATGTTTGGAATATCAGAAAATGGTCAGTATTTGAGTATCATTCAGAAATATTTTGATTATCATAAAGAAAAGTCAAGTTTTATATTTTTTTAATAGTAATAACCAAAACAATAGTAAGTGTTTGATCGTATTAGAATCAAATTGTACCAATAGCTTTAAAATATTAATGTTTGCACCAAATATTAAATTTAGTTAAGTGTTTGCATAAATTATTTTAAAATAAGATAATTTATGTGAAATTGTAAAAAATTTAAACTTATGTAACTACAATTCGCCCCCCCTTTGACAATGACCTGTATCCGCCCCTGCTCAACACTATTATATTATGTAAAAAAAAGAAAAAAAAACGAAAAAATTACTACATCTAGGAAAAAAATAAACGCTATTTTACATGAGCTGACTTTTAACATTTTTTTTTTTTTGTTACTTTTTCACAACAAAATGAAATATGCAAACTATGATAATAGTTGAATGTAACTAGTATAATACAGTTTTCTTTCTTTTTTTTCATGTATATCTGTTAGAATTGTAAGCAACTTAACCCAATGATTGTAGGAATAAATATATTAAAAAAGAACAGCGATATTGTCTGTTGATGGCATGGCTTTTGCATGCAAAATATTTTTAACTTTGTGGATGAATGTGGTAAATGAAACATTACAACAAGAAGTGAAACATTTGCATTGCAATATTTTATGCGAGTTTCTATACGATATATATCTAAGCACGTTATGCCTTTGCAGAAAAGTAGGAATATTAATATTATTTTGCATAGACCACTAAAAGTATTTAGCGGGTTTTTCTCAATATGTTCGGAATGAGGAATGTTAATAGCTGTTTTTCGTATTCAGAGTGGTATTCAGACACATTGAAGTGAAATATTTTATGAAATTTGTACGAATTTGACGTAAAGGAGTCAGAATTTTCTTTGGGTCTTTGTTTGAGGTCATGTTGCATCTGAGGTGGCTTCCAAGTAAAACGAATAATGGTAAATTTCCTCGTTTCTTTATCCCAGTATGCTAAAATGCATAATTTTGCATAAAAATAACACTTTCAAATGCAAAGTAGAGTGCCAACTAAAGCCAGTTACTGCAAATTATCAAGTTGTTCTCTCATTTTCTCTCTATTCGGCTTACTAGCACAGTATTTTACATAAATTCTTTTAATAATATCTAAAAAACAAGAAAGAAACATGACATCTGTTTATAAAGAAAAATTTATTATACAAGATTTGCACATACTTACACATGCTGCATAAAAAAAGTATAAATTAGATACTGGTTATTTGAATTAGGTCTGTAGGACTTTCAATTTAAACTTAAAATAAAATAAATTAATGATTTAAAGATAAAATTAGCTTTTTTCAACATAACTTTTGAAACATTAATCCACTGATGCCCGGAAATTCAGCACGCAATGCCTTAGGTGAGCTCAAATAACAACACAAAAATTATTACAACATACTTGAAATTGATGATCCCAAATACTTTGAATAGTGAATTATTTTATTTTAATTTTATCATCTGTCATGAACGACGATTCAATTATTTTGTATGAAAGTCCTTCAGCCATTCAATTCGTTGATTATTTTCAAATATTTCATTCAATTAAAATTTTACATATATATCCAAATTACATTCATTTTAACAGGTGCATTTGCCTAACATTTTGCTATTCATTTACATTTACAACATTTTAATAATAAGAATAACAAACATGTTACATTTTACAATTAACTTTATATTACAAAAATAAATGAAATTCATACAAACATTTTTACATTTATTTCAGTTAAGTAATTGAACTATCAATACTTGACTTCAAATTAAAAACATGAAAAAACTACACATTTATACTCTTTGTCGTTTTAACATACATTACAAACAAAAATATTATTTAAAATAACGGCTATTATTATACTAATCGTACATATTTATTGGGAACAGCCTTCAAAATCGTGACTCTAAGCTTTTTTTTATTTTTGTATTTTGTTTTTAAATATAAGAGTAATTGAATATAGATTGAATATTTGTGCTTAACGAGTTTAGCATTTAAAACGGGAATTGATCTGTGTTATGCAAATATGTCAAGTGTATTTGTGTGAATTGAAAATATGATATATAAAGTGGGTTAAAATTGCTTGTTTTTTTCTATGTCTTCTAATTGATGTAAATTGGAAATGAAAATAAATCTAATTAAAATTCATTTTTTTTTCTTTTTTTCTATTTGCAGGTGAGTCAGCAATCGATAATTAAATAAATTACGTCAAATTATGACCTGAACATGTGTAAGTTTTTTTTCCTTAAGTGGAGTGTACTGAAGCTCAGTACTCGCACTTCGACCTATAAGATCTTTTGGGCTTCTCCTTGCGAAGGGATCTTGGTTCTTCTTCAATACATCAAATTCGTCAAAGAATCTTAAGATGACTTTAGGATCTGTGTTAACTACAGTAGAGAGAGATGGAAAGTCCTCCCTGGAGGAGCGAATCCTCACTCAAGCCAATGCTTTACACTCACAGAGGATGTGCTTTAATGTTTCATCCTCTTCTAGACCTAGCCTGCAGGTGCTTGTTTCACTCCTTCCTATCCTTTTAAGATAACTGCGCAAAAGACATTGTCCTGTTAGGAGACCCGTCAGTTTTCTGATGTCTTTTTTGTCCAACTGTAAGATCAATTCTGATCTTTTCTTTGAACAGTTCATAAAATCTTTGGATTGTGATGATGCTGGTATACTTTGATGGTATAATTTCATCTGTTTTTTCACCCATTCCGAGATGAGTTTTTTGAAATAGCTCAAACTTACACCGCAAAAGGGTTCAGGCGCAATAAATTTCCCTTCAGCTCTGTTCCTTGCCAGTTCATCCGTCATTTCATTACTTTCAATACCTACATGACCTGGTACACACATGCATCCACGTGCGATAGTAAGAAGTGTTTCCATTCTCAAATTTTTTTATTCATTTTTTAAATGAATCTCAATTTAAATTATTTCCTCTTTTCATTTAAAGTGAAGTCACTTCTCATAATTCAACATTTAAAGTAAAAGTCCAACTTCTGTAAATGACATAACACACTTTTCATGTGCATCGCCAATCAAAATCAATGTCACATTTAATGTATTTAAAATAAATAACAAAAAATACATTTAAAACAGACAGCTTGTCAAAAAAACAAAAAAAAAAAAATAAATGAAAAAATGTAATGTCCTTTATTGATATGTCTAAAAATTGAAATGCAATTTCAATTAAACCAACTCAATTTTTGTTTTTATTTGAATACAAAAAGGTTCAAATGCAAAGAAATGCGATTTAGCGATTGTTTTGTAGTCAGAGTCTGTGGTGATTAAAGTCAATTGATAAGATTTTGTGGAATTTAAGGTTCACTGCAAATGTTGGAGTGAAATTTTTGCAATTTTTACTCAGATAAATTTTTAATTTATTTATATTTTTTTTTTTGCTGTATTTGTATTTGATTTTTTTTATACATTTCCATGCAAATGTTATTTATTTGTCCCAGTTTTTTTTACATTTAAAAAATTAATTTCAGCAAAAAATGTCGTGTCATGTATGATTATTGTAAAACAATTTTGACAGGACACTTTTTACATTTTGTAAGTGAATTTATGAATTTTATCGAAATATTGACGTCAAATTTGATGAAATTTCTTAAAAAATATTTAATGGATGAAAAAACGAAATATTCATTAGCTATCAAAATAAACAATAAAATAAAAGCTATTTATTTATCATAAAATAAAGAAATTTCCTTGTCTATCAGAATAATCAGAAAAATAATAAGACGAGGAAAGAAAAATAATAATATAAAATTATTTCTTTCATTTTTGTTTTAACTCATTAACCGCCGCTCCTAGAAATATTGAGTTTTGAACATAAAGTTCTTCTATGATTTATTCTTTAGGTAAAAGTGAATACTTTTCTCTTCGATGAAAATTTCAGGTTTCATATAAAAATTTTACAAGAAAGCCAAAATAAAATACGTATAAGTGCTACACAAATACATACAGAAACTTTGTACGACAGAGAAAAAAACGCGACTTTCCTTGAAAGTTTAGCTCATTATTTTATAAATTTGTTAAAATTCAGAAACGATTCAACCGTTTGCTATAAAATATCTTGAATTAAGACTCTAAAAAGATTGACAAAGAAATTTTTTAATTTGAACGTGAAAAGTGGCCTCAAAGTAGGTGTTGCGTTAACGCATCAGTCGCGGTTAATGAGTTAAAATGGATTCATGAATTCACTGAAATTGAATTGAAAAAATATATTTGCTTGTCATATTAAAACAAAAATACAAGGAATGAATACAAAGAATACTAAAGAATACAAGTCGATTCTCAGAAAAACATTTAAAAAATGTCATTGATGCTTTGAGGTCAAAAAAAAATTCAATTTTTAAATTCTAATTCTTTTTTGATTTATTTTTTTTATGGATTGAAATAATTTGAAAATGTCGAAAACAATAGCTCTGTTGTAATTTGCAGTGAAAATGAATATAAAAAATTAAAAGGACTAAAAAGAAATAATAAAGATAACAAAAAAATGAGTAACGAACCATAAATATATTTTATATTAATATAAAAAAAAAAACAAAAAAAAACACGATGAAATGAAATGAAATTACTAACAAAAAAATAACAATTTCACATCCATTACGCACTTCCTTTGATGGTTAATTCAACATATTTTTCCCGCTATTATATTATTATCATCATTGTTATTGTTATTTTGATTCCTCCCTCAGTGTGATGTTCAAAGGCTTTTAATGTTCATATTGTTGTTAGATTTATTTTTTTCTCTCTCTTGCATCAGAAACATTTGAAAGGCGCCTTTTTTAATGGACATGACAAAAAAAAATACCAACAAAAACAAGAATAGGAAACATTTTCGTTGATCATCTTTCATCTTTTTGTGCATTGTATGGTTTTGATGAGTACTTATCATGATACTCATTCTTTGATTTCATATTAAATTTTTCCTTTTATATGTGAAATCATATCTCAAAACCACAAAATTCGTTGAAATATGTTTTGAAACATCTAACAAATTCAGAGAACAATACAATATAATCAATATAAAATCTCAAAAAATTTCAATCCATATTTATTTTATTTTTTATACTCAATAAAGACACAATTGTATCATCTCTTTTTATCCATTTAAACCCTAAATGACTATCATCCACTTTAATGGCTTACACAATCAGACATTAAATGAAATTAAATGGGATAATATTAAAAATTATGTTTTCACTGTAACTGGTGATGATGCGATTTTTATTTTTTTAATACAAAAGCGATTTGTTATTCATCTTCTTTTCACATTAACATGAAACAACAACAACAGACTTTTGTTTGATCAAACAAAACGGACATAAATCTGTCATTCATTTAACCGTAAAGTAATTGAAACAAAAATAAAGTAATCCATTTAACTAAAACAAATTTATGTGTGTCTGTGTGTGTGTGCATTAAGTGAAAGTAATTATCAATTCATTAATTTAAATAATTGAAAGTCTCATCAATTTAACTTTGTTTAACGGAAGAAGTGAGTAGATTTCAATTTCATTCAAGTCAAACTCAACAAAATACCAAAATTAATTGATTGACAAAATGTTAAAGAGATTGAAAGTTTGAAATTTTTCAATAAGTGTCTTTTCCATGTCTTGCGTTCAACTTAAGTTACATTTGATAAGAAAATCCAGTGGTTTTTGTTTCATTATTAAGGGATTAACTTGGGTAAGACAAAGACATGAAAGGGTTCAAAAAAAGGACTTTCAATTAACAAAAGATTCTCATAACCACACAATACTAATCTTAAATTTTGCACGAGTTATATTCAAATTTTTGTATTTTAATGAAATTTTGTGTCAATTTCCCTTCAGTTTTGTAATTTTGTTACTATTTTAATAATCCTCTGTCTAATTTGAGGTGAAAATCTCTCCTATTTTCAAATTGTATTAATGAATGGTCTGATGGTAATTTAAAACAAAATATGAAATGGCAATATTTGAAAATAGAAAGATATTCATATGAAAGTGTATTGTAAAGTTTACACTCTAACAGCGACGGATTGAAAATTACTACCGGCCCTGGCATTCTGTATGATTTTCTTTAAAATTTAAGCTAAACTTAACTTTTACAAGACGATCGACTGCGGCCTTTCTGCCATTTGCCAGATTGTCCGTATGGCCAATCCGCCACTGCACTCTAAGTTGAAAACGGAGACGGAGATCTTTGATTGACGCTTTCAGGGCGTTTGATAAGTGCAATTTTTAACGCGTTTCCTGTTAATATGTATAAAAATTTCTGACTCTGATATTTAAGAGAAATTTGAGTTTTTTGTTAAAGTAAAATTTTTAACCTCAGTCGATTTAGTGAATACTTACTTACTTAGCAAGCTATACAGCTAATTACTTGGAAAAGCCCGTTGAAGAATCTGTTTTCATTTTGTTCTATCTTGCGCCAGTTTTGCGCTCTTAACGTTCTCAGATCCGAATGGACATTGTCGATCTACCTCGCCTAACACTCGAAGACCGTCTGAACTATTTTAAAACTGTGGTGCTGGGGCTCGGTTGTTGTCACTTCGTGCAAAATGCCCGGTCCATCTTAATCTGTTCATCTTTACGATTGCTAAAATCTTTGTTTCCTCATAATCAGGTCCTCGTTGCAGGTCAAAATTGTATCTACGTCTCCATCTTCCATGCATAAAGTTAGCAGTACTTTGCGCTTGAACGAAAGTAGCAGTTGTTCATCGCTCTTGGTGGGTAGCCAGTTTTCTGAATATTTCTTAAGTGAATGTATGATCAAATTTTGACTTTTCAATAATTTGTCGGTTCTTTGTTTTAATTTCAAACAAAGTTCAATGAGTTTTCCTTTAAAAGTGGGTTTTTTTGACGATGTGGTAGTTAAAAATAGCATTGGATTCCATCTGTATGCTATAATTTTTTTAAACAAGTCCGAATTGATAGAAAGAGAGAAAAATTTAAATGTATTTTAATATTTTCAAAACTTTCTTTTCTGAAAACGAAAATTTAATCAATTCATTAAATTTTCAATTTTAAAATACAAACAATAAAAAACACTCTAGTACATCAATATTTTAAATTGTATATCAAAGTTAAAATATCTTTTGTATAATATTCTAATTCAATAAAACAAATAAACTGTTTCACAAAGTTCATGAAACTTTTTGATGAGACATAATTAAATTTACATCAATATTTGGCCTTTTATGGCAATTGTTTGACCACAATACAATACAAAGTTTAAACTTTTACCTCGATATTTCTCTCGTCCCTCACTTTGTATATGTTTCATGTACTCTACCGATATTTGCCTGGTTATCTTAGAATGCTTCTACATGAGTTAGTTTGGTATGAATTTTTCATTGTCTAGATCAATAGAATATTAGAGCACTTTAGAAGAGTTTTCAACTTTAAATTTAAAATTTTTATTATCTATGTCTTCTAATTCTTTTGATAAAATATCCTCTTATAAGTTTTTTTTGTGTGTTATGTTCAAAATAATACACATTTAACCAAAATATTATATGTATTCTAAAAGCAACTTCATGAGTAAATTTTTGATAATATACCTTATAACTAAAAAGTACATAACAAAAAAAATAACAAAAGATAACTTTTTAATACAGAAGTGCAATGATAATATACATTTATTGTGAAAAGTGAACAAGAAGTACAAGTTTAAATTTGTTCCACTTTATTTATTTTCAAAACAGTTACTTGCTTACTCGATTTTCTATTTTTCATGTATGTGCACATACAGACGTTTTATGAAAGAATTAGAGAGACACACACACACACACAATTTTAATAGTTTTAAATGCAAAACAAAAACAGAATAACAAAATATTTAAATTTTAAATACTTTAAAATTGTAAGACACATTTAGATGAAACATTTCAAACAAAACACATTTATTTAAACAATCAAATTCTGGGAAGTAAACCTAAGAAAATTTGCCGAGAACATACGCACACACATTTGATTCTAGTTTAAATATTAAGTTGAGTCTTAAGATGGCTTTGAAAATGATTCTTATTTAAAATGTGTAACAAAATGCCATTTTAATGTAATTTGAGGTATTTGTTTGATTTTATTATATTCATCTTTCATTGTGACCAGTATTAAAAGTAATGGTAGTCCAATCAGGCATCCATCTTAGGCAGACTCACCTCAGTCATTATGACCCTAGAAATCCAATGAGCAAATGCTGTTATGAACAAGAGGAGACTCCTGAACATCTGCTTTGTGTATGTCTCAAGCTTGCCAGATTGCGTAGTAAAACGCTGGGTGAGTACTTTCTCAGTAATGATTCCATCATAAAAGTGAAGGTGTCTGCCCTGCTTAGCTTTCAGAGATGGTGTGGCCACTTTCTTGAACTGAACCGGGTCTAGTGGACTTTATATTATTTAAGTTGATTCTCTAGATTTGGTTCCTTCTTCATCAGATATGATAATAAATGGGTATGCACAATGGACCCATCTGTAGGTCTAATTGCAGATTCTCTTCTGTGGAGACTGTCCTAGAAATCTGATCTGATCTTTCAAAGTAATGCTTAAATTTAAAAAAAAAATTGAGAAAACTTATATTGAATTTTTCAGAAATAATCAATATTGTAATATTGCCATCTAATCTGAGTGCACTTACTGGAAAACTTGACCATAGGCAAATCAATTTCAAATGCAACAAACTATCATGATCCAAATTTGATTAACAGTTATATTGCAAATGAAACGTGATTTTATGATGATAGTGTCTCAACATGAAAGTAGTGCATTTCTCTCTCTATCTCACAGATATAATAACGTAATTTTGTAATTTTTTTAAAAAGTAAGAGCAAAACATATTAAAAACATGCAATTTTCTAGTGCAACATAAATGCATTTTTGTAGATCTGCATCTATGATTTTTTTTTCTGTGTTTTTATTTCACTCCTGCAAATTTGATTGCATTCGTGTTCCAATTATACGCTTTCATGAATTCTGAATGTGAACGTGCTCATATGAAAATATAAATCTAAAATTAAAAAAAAATCGTATCAGGTTGTGTTTGATACAAAAATAAATTAAACATCTTGTTTGATCATAATAAAATTATGCCTATCAAATGTTCTGCTTGAATGAGTTACAATTTTAATTAGCTTTTTATACAATTTTTATTTAAATCGAATTAAAAATATGATGCTCAATGATAATCTTAATTAAAGAAAACTGTAAATTGATGTTTTAAAAAAAAAAAAAATTGATGTTAGTTTTATCGGATGCAATTCAATTATGATCTCATATCTGTTTTAAGGAGCTATTAGTAAAGGTCATACTTACTTTACTTTACTTTACGCCTTGTCCTTCCTCAATCTATGAAATGTCTCCATATAGAACGTCGGATTGATATTAGGATTTTTTTCTTAATTTGTTTAACTTTAATAAAAACTCAAATGGTCACACTCGATGACACCCTTGCTAATGAGTTCGTGAATTCGTTGACTTGTTCTATTGGATTTCCATCGAGGATCAAAGCAGCTAGAGATTCGGAATTTATTCATATTTCTTTAGACTTGTTGACGTTGATCTTCTTTCCAACCTTAGCTGATAGCTTGACCAAGTCAGATAGTTTCTCTTGCCTATGAGACAGCTCACATTTATCATCGGCATAATCCAGGCACTCAAGTCACTCTCGTTGTTTCAGAGGGTCCCATATAATACCCCTTGGCGTTCACTTACTGCAGCTTTCGCCACTTAGTCGAGTAAAGGTCATAGATTAGCATAAAATACTTTGATCATTGTTATTCTTAATCCTTAACTGACCTGGAACCGGTATCAAAATTTTGAAAAGGTCCCGTTATCAAATTTTCTTAAAAATTCAATGAAACTTCAATCTCAAAAAAAAATTAAGAGAATTTTACTGCTTAATCATGCTATTAAACCGGAAATTAAACATTAATCAAAAAAAAATTTTTTTTTTAATCTGAATTTGACACATTTTTATTCTTAATTTCTTTTCATGGTTCAATTTATTTATTAAAAGAGTGTTAATACTGCACTAATTTTATCATATCATAGGCTTCTGTACGTTAAATTATCAAAGCATATAATTTCAAAAGCCAAAATGAAGAAGAATAAAGTGTGTAATGAATTGAAATATAAATGTGTACAAAAAAAGTATTATAAATTTCAAAGTTCATTGAGTTTCATGAAAAGAATGATTTAAAAAAAAAAAGTGTAATTATGCATTACATTGTGTAAATTTTGTGTATGATATCAATTTTAACATTTAACTCACTGAAATAACTTTATTTTTAACATTCATTTGGATAATGTTGGGAAATTTTATAATAAATAATAAAAAAAAGTGTGTGTGTTAATGACCTTTAAACTTTTTTTTAATTATTATGTAATTTTTTTGATATTATTTCTGCATTTCTGAGGTAATTTAATCTCTTTTAAGCGGAATTCATCATACATTTTTTTGTTTACTTTATGGATATAGTACAACAAAAAAAATTTAAATAAGATCTAATGGCTCATAAAAAATTATGGAAGATTAAAAAGAATTTTAATGGTGTGAGAAAGAATTCAATATTTTTTTTTTGTTATGAAAATTAATCGCAATTAATTTAATGTAAGTAAGTCCTGAGAATGAGATAGAACAATAAACCTTAAAATATTTTTGGCTCCATTAACTTTTTTTTTTATTATTAATAAATTTACTTTTGATTTATTTTACATTCAAATATTTATTAAAATCATAATAAAATAATCGCCAGAAGCAAAACAAATTAATAATGCTTTAAAAAAAATGTAATATAACCAGAAATTACATTAAAAATCAGTCGTAATCACTGGAGATGACGCCCCTTATTCGCTCTGCTACTGTTCTTAATTTTTTTTTAGTATCATGATTTTTTAATATTCTCTTTTAATTACCATCGGACACGGTCATGGGTATTAATATTAACTTTTATATGACAAATAAAGAACTTTTTACACTTCGACTTATTTCTTTTACTTTTAAGAAAAAAATTATAAGTTGATTACTTTCTTTATTGTCTGTAAATGAATCGTAAACAATTTAATTTATTATGAAAGTAATATAAATTTGTTTTTTTTCATTTTTTTTATTATTATTAAAAAGTACTTAATTTACAGAAAAAGTACATAATGAAAGGGATTAAATAGGCGGTTTTTTCTGTTATATTTTTTAAGCAATTAAGTGATGAAAACAAATTTTTTTGGCATCTTCATTTTTGTCCTTAGCTGTAGTGGCTGCGTAATGGTGTTTCCACTTTTGATTTTTTTATAGTAAAAGTAATTTAAGTTACCATGGAATTATTTTATTAGGAAAGGATACGTTAATTTTAAATATTTGAAGTGATTCGTGTGACTGCTTTAAAAAGAACAACACATAAATTGTTGGTTCTTTAAATAAAAAATAAATTGTAAAATAAATATAAATTTAATATAAAATAAAATAGTTTAAATAGTATTAAAAACTATATTGGTGACCCTGATACAAATAAATTAAATAAAAGCAGAGTGCAACCACCCGTTGGTGAAGAGCTAAATAGACAGTTAGGGATCTATTAAGCTACATTCAAATTCAAATTCCATTCAATTTTTGCACATTCACACGGATTTTTCATCTCTAACACACGATATCACAGGATTTTCATTCATACTTTTGAAGGTAACTGACAATAAACTTCAATTTTACAATTGGGGCGCTGGCTGTTTATTCGTTTAAATATTTATCGTTGCATGTATCCAATTATTTTGAATCCTACAATCAAATTGCTTGCCGAGGCCCCAGAAGCTAAATCAAACCAATTTTTGCCAGTTAAAACGAATTCAAATCAAAAAAATTCAAGGACAGCTGAAAACGGAATTTTTGTTTGAAATTTTGTCATAGCAACGACCGTTACAATTTGTCACATGACTCAAAAATTTGATGCAATCAATTCAAAAGGAGTTGGCAAGTTTTAGAAAAGAAATAATATCAGTGATAATAATTTTCATTTTATCCTTCTGATAAAATTTATGAATAATTTTTAAATAATTTGATTTATATCGAGTAACTTACAAAACGAAACTGACAATTTATTGTGTTCGCGTAATTTTACATTTTCAAGATTCCAATTCTAATTTTATTATTCGTGTCCTTTCTTATTAATTGTTGTTTGGTAACTTATATAAATAATATTTTAAATAATCAAAGAATGACTCAACCACACATAAATGCCGTCGCGTTGAAACTTCCTCCTTTTTGGACTCAATATCCAGCAGCATGGTTTTTGAATATAGAAGCTCAATTTAATACTAGAAATATTAATCAAGAGAAAACTAAATATGAATATGTTATTCAATCGTTACCAATGGAGATTGTTTCATCAGTTTTTGACATAATTTCTTCTATTCAAGATTCTGAGACACTTTATACTGATATTAAAAAGATTTTGATAGAAAGAAATAGTATGAGTGAATCTAAAAGATTAGAACAATTACTTTCAGGAGAAGAAATAGGTGATAGGAAACCCTCTCAATTTTATAGACATCTTAAAAATTTAGCAGGTTCTTCTCCAACAATTACTGAAGATTTAATTAAAGAGCTGTGGTTACGTCGTTTATCATCGATTGTTTCTGCATTAGTAAAGTCAAGTGGAAAGACGAATATTAATGATTTATTGCAAGTTGCTGATACAGTTCATGAAACATTACAACAGCAACAAAGTTTTTCCGTTAATGCTGTATCATCTTCATCTTCCACTTCTTTTTCTAATGATAATTATCAGATTTTAGAATTGAAAATGCAGAATCAAAAATTACAATCCGAAATATCAGAGATAAAAAACATGTTATCTCGTGTTAATTTTGGTAAAAGTAATCGTAATCGTGATCGTTCAAATTCGCGTTATCGTGGTCGTTCTAAGAGTCGTAATCGTGATAATTCTGGTTTATGTTATTATCATCGAAGATTTGGTAACAAAGCCAATAAATGTAATCCTCCATGTAATTTCAACGATCACCCAAACTAGATGATGCTGCTATTGCAGCGGCCAATAGTAGTGTAAATCATTCATGCCGCCTTTTCATTCAAGATCCAATTACAAATTTAAAATATTTAATTGATTCTGGATCAGATGTTTCAGCTCTCCCTTCTTCAAAATTTAAACCTTCGTTAAGAAAACCTGATCAGTCTCTTAGTGCTGCAAATGGTTCAGGAATTGATGTTTTTGGAACAAAATTTATGAAAATTAGTTTAGGTCTACGTCGTAATTTCAATCATCAATTTTTAGTTGCTTCTGTAACTAAACCTATCATTGGTGCTGATTTCTTAAAACATTCAGGTCTGTTGATTGATATCAAGAATAATCGTTTAATTGATCCTTCTACAAAAACTTTTGTTTGTGGAACTCCTTTCAATGGAAATTTCAATTCTTTAAAATTTTTCTCTATTGAACAAAGATATGATAATATTCTTAAGAAATTTCCAGAATTAATGAGTCCGCCTGATTTCAATGCTCCAGTCAAACACACTGTCCTTCATTATATTCAAACAAAAGGGCAAATTCCTCATTCTCGCACTAGATGTCTTAATCCTATTAAACTTAAGGCAGCGAAACAGGAATTTGAATATATGACTGAAGTAGGCATATGTCGACCTTCTACATCACCATTTTCATCTGCTTTGCATATGACTCCTAAACAAGATCCAAATGATTGGAGACCTTGTGGAGATTATCGAGCTCTTAATTCAATTACTGTTCCTGATCGTTATCCTCTTCCTCATATTCATGATTTTACAATGAATCTTCATGGATGCACAATATTTTCTAAAATTGATCTTGTTAGAGCATTTCATCACATTCCTGTTGCTCCAGAAGATGTTCATAAAACAGCAGTGACTACGCCATTCGGTCTTTTTGAATTTGTTAGAATGCCTTTTGGTTTAAGAAATGCTGGTCAATCATTTCAACGTTTTATGCACCAAGTTACTAAAGGTCTTGATTTCGTATTTGTTTACATAGATGATGTATTAATTTTTAGTCATTCTGTTGAAGAACATGTCGAACATTTAACTAAATTATTTGAAAAATTAAGTGAATATGGTCTTCGAATCAAACCTTCTAAATGCTTATTTGGTGTTCCTGAATTAACTTTCTTGAGTCATAAAATTTCTAAAAACTGAATTGTTCCTTCTCCAGATAGAGTAGATAAAATCAAACAATTCCCTGAACCTTCTTCAATTAAACAATTACAAAGATTTATTGGAATGGTGAATTATTATCACCGATTTATTCCAAATCTTGCTCAGAAAATGATTCCACTTTACGATTTGTTAACACAACTTCAAAGGAATAAGAAAACTTCGAAAATTTTTAATTGGTCAGATTCATGTCGTAAATCTTTTATTGATATTAAAGATAGTCTAATAAATGTAACACTCTTAACTTTTCCAGAGGAAAAATTGCCTCTTCGTGTTTCAACTGATGCTTCGAATACTCATGTAGGAGCCGTTATTGAACAGTTGGAAAATAATCAATGGAGACCACTTGCATTTTTCAGTAAGAAATTAAATAATTCTCAATGCAAGTATTCCACTTTTGACAGAGAACTTCTTGCTATTTATCTTGCAATCAAACATTTTCAACATTTCTTGGAAGATCAAGTATTTTATGTAAATACTGATCATAAACCCTTGACTAATGCGATTAATTCCAAAACTCCTCGTTCTCCTCGTGTTGAAAGACAATTAGATTATATTTCTCAATTTACGACAGACATTCGCCATATAAAAGGTTCAGAAAATGTGGTCGCTGATGCTTTATCTAGACCTGATACGGATTCTATTGATTTTCTCACAAATAATTTACTTAAACTCTCTAAAGCTCAAGAAATTGATATTGAATTACAAAAGCTTCAAATTAGTCCTCCAACAAATTCTCATATAAAGTTGGATCAAATTAAAATTCCAGCTTCTGATATTCTTCTTTGGTGTGAAACTTCTAATAAGACTAATCGACCTTTCATTCCAAAACAATTTCGAGAAGATGTTTTTAATTCTATTCATTCCTTATCACATCCAGGTGTACGTACTACTAGAAAGAAAATTTCTCATTTATATTTCTGGCCAGGAATGAATAAAGATATTAATAATTGGGCTAGTTCATGTGTTCAATGTCAAAAACAGAAAATTCATCGACATGTTAAGACACCTACAGAAAATATTCCTATTCCTCATGGTAGATTCCAACATATTCACATTGATATTGTAGGTCCTTTTCCTCCTTGTGAAGGGGATAGATTTATTTTAACAATAATTGATCGTTTTTCTCGTTGGCCAGAAGCTTTTACAATTCCTAACTCTGAAGCAAAAACAGTAGCTCGTAAATTGGTTAATGAATATTTTTCTCGTTTCGGTATTCCTTTAACAATAACGAAAGATCAAGGTAAACAATTCGAATCAACCCTCTTTTCAGAACTGAAAAATACTTTTCACTTTAAACACATTCATACAACACCTTTTCATCCAAAATCTAATGGAATGATAGAAAGATTTCACAGACAATTAAAAGATTCTATTAGAGCAACAGAAAATATTATTGATTGGAAAAATGCTTTACCATTAGTTTTATTAGGTATAAGAACATCTTTCAAAGATGATTTAGGACATTCTCCATCTGAAATGCTTTATGGTGAGAATATTCGTATTCCTAATGAATTATATATTCCAAAAGCACCATCAGAACATTCAGATTTCATCAAACAAATTAAATTATTCTTTGAAAATTTAAAATCATCAGAAACAAGACAAGATGTTAATGAAAAAATTTATGTACCAAAAGATTTATTTCATGCCGATAAGGTCCTTATAAGAAATGATGAAGTTAGGAAAACTCTTAGTGATAGATATTTAGGTCCTTTCGATGTAGTGAAAAGATTTCCAAAAACAGTAACCATTAGGAAAAATGGTAAAGATGTCTCAATTTCTTGGGATAGAGTTAAACCATTTAAATCTTTGTTAAAAAATAATGATATTTTAAAAAGTTCTAATCAAAACCGTGTTAGGTTTTTCCAAGGAGGGGGAATAATGTAGTGGCTGCGTAATGGTGTTTCCACTTTTGATTTTTTTATAGTAAAAGTAATTTAAGTTACCATGGAATTATTTTATTAGGAAAGGATACGTTAATTTTAAATATTTGAAGTGATTCGTGTGACTGCTTTAAAAAGAACAACACATAAATTGTTGGTTCTTTAAATAAAAAATAAATTGTAAAATAAATATAAATTTAATATAAAATAAAATAGTTTAAATAGTATTAAAAACTATATTAGCATTTTCATTCCTTTTAAATATCAAGGAAAAATTGAATAAATAGAAAAACGATAAAATAATGATGATTCTATGTAAAAAAAAAGTTTTATGTTCTCCTTTTATTAAAGTTAATTCATCTGTGACTAACTTATTTGCCTATGAACAATTGAAACCAGCATTTTAACTTAATATTTTAAGGTCATTTTAGCTTTAAGTTAATTACAATATCGGAATGTAACTGACAAGTTCTCCAAAAATTTAATATGAAGCATATTTAAATGATACTCTCCACTCTCAACCTAAAACCAGTGAGCACTGAAAGGAAAACCAGCGGGACATCAGTGGCAAAGGGTGTTCCCACTGGTGCCCCACTGGTTTTGAGTTGAGAGTGTGATTACATGAAAAAAATGTTGACTGAAAGCTTTTTGACAAAAGCACTTCTTGAATTGAAATGCACTTTTGTGTTTGTTTCATCATCATATTTTAATTTTTTTTTACTCATCACATCTTAATTTCCCTGTAACCCTTATTTCAAAAACAGTCTTTAATATTATCTATTTAAAAAATTTTCCACTCTCTATTTTCATTTCTATGTATCGTAACATAAAAGGGAAAATTTACTAAATACTTTGATCATGAAAATAATTTTTTTTTCATGAACCTTTAATAAAATGAATTAAACAGTTAAATGATGTTTGTTAATGATATTAACTAGATTAAATTTATAGTAAAACACTTTCTAGCAGATTACTGCGATAATTATGTCACTTTAAATGTTATTTACGAAAAAAAGCATAAATAAATAAAAAGTGATGATTGTGTTATAAGATAAATTTACAAAAATAAGAAAAAAAAGAGAAGCTCTTTTAAAATTGATACGGACCCGTTTTGGTTTGTGATGAACATTTCAGTTCAGTCTCGTATCCATTGTTTATTTTTAGACATGACATCTCCCTATGGAGATACCACATTGAATATCTACTGCTCTATGAGCTTTAGAAGATTCTTTTTCTAGCTAATTCATCTGCTCTTTCATTTCCTTCTATTGAACATTCCAAGTCACACCCAAATGATTCTTAAATTGTCTTGTTCGCCTAGTTCATTAAGCGCTTTCAGACATCTCCAAGTTGGACGAGATTTTATTTTTGATTGGGATAAGGCCTCAAGAGAAGTCTTGCTATCTAACACTATTTCTATGTTTCTGTTTGTGTATTCTACAGAAAGCATATATGTCCATTTTTTTTGGTACGGTGACTACAAAATTTCACCTTTTTCATTAAATATTTCATTTGTTTTTCACTATATTGCATGAATAAATTGCATTTTCAGATTCTCTCATAGGTTTTCTTTTAGACTTCAGAGCACTCAATTGATTTGAAGTCCTCTTCATATTCAAAATTGAGGAAATATGTCGTTATGGTTACTACAAAAACGAACTTTTCTAGAAAAAAAAATCAATAAAATTCGTTTTTTCTATGATTTCTTAAAGAAAAAATTATGATAAATGTATTTTCTGAAAAGATTGAAAGGTTTTTCATAGATTCAAATCATCTATTTTGTGAAATATTAGTAAAATAGTTGCTTAATTAAGAGATTTCTCCGTTACGGTGACTACACAAAAATTAGAAAATTGTTTTTCTTTGCCTTTTAATGATTAAAATTGTGTTCTTTTTATGTTTAACTGAATATTTTAGTCAAATTAACTCAAATAAATAATAATTTTGACCAAATTCAAAGAAACTAGCAAAATAAAAAAAAAAAAATTTCTACCCAAAAACTTCACTTCAACGGAAAATGTCACAAAATTTGCAAAAATTTGCTTTTCGTTACGGTGACAACAGATTTTACCATGATTTTATTAATGATATTTGAACCAATTTGATTCTGATCAAGCATTTAAATGAAAAGAAATTCTTGATTATCAATGAATTTTAAAAAGGTTTATAAAGTTTAAAAGAAAAAAATCGAGATAATTAAACTTTTTCATGTTTTTCGTTACGGTTAATACAAATTTACAATTACGTTGATTCATAGTCTTTATTATCAATTACAAGTCTTTTATATTTGATTTATTTTAAAAATTTGAAATGTGTTTTATCAAATAAAACCATAAATTTATTGATATTCATTAAAACAGATAGTAAAAGCCTTGTTCAAAAATTTGTAGTGACATGAATATTTCAAAATATTTCCGCTAGTTGACAGATTTAAATTCGATTTTTGTGTATTTATAATGAAAAACTACGCATGAAATATGAAAAAAATGAAAATTTGAAATGTTTTTTAATATATTTTCTCAGAATAAAGTGTATAACTTTGATTTGAAAATTTCACGAAAATTTCCTGCGTAAAAAAATTGGCCATATTCACAGCATACTTTAATAGCTTGCATTTCAGCTTGAAAAACAGTTGCGGAGTGTTCAACGCTATCGTAAATTGACAAATTAGCATCTCTCCCGTAAATATTAAAACCAGTTCCCACTTCAGTATTAGACCCATCAGTGAACCATGCTTCATATAATTTTGAATAACGTTTTCTTCTTTCCAATCTACCTCAGAAGAGAATTATTATTTTATTTATCAGTCAGGTTGTTTTAAGTCTAAACCTTTTAAAGAAAAGGTGTTTTTGCTCAGACACCGTCGGGATTTGAACAGCGGCATATAGGTTGCTATTATGCATCCTAACCAACTGTGCCACTAGTACGGCTCAGAAGGGAATAAAATATCAAAATTATACGAAAAGACATACTTCGTTTTCATTGAGCATGAGTTTTCTTTTCTATAGGTCTGGTTTAGGTTCATTAGCGATGTTAAAAATGTGACACAAAGAGCAGTGATTTCATTATAAAGAGAAATTTGATATGTATAATTTATATGGCAGTATACCTTTAGACTACTGATGACTTTTTCTTTAAAATTTTCATTTAAGTATATTACAAAAAATTTCTTTGAATCAATATTTAATGCACACTTTACAGAAAATTAACTTTGATTGTCATGGTGTCAGAATATAATTATTTACTAATTTTACTGATTATTTTTAATAAAATAATTACAAAATATAATACAAATGATAGCAAACCACTTAAGCCACCTAATTTAGTTCAAATTTTATTTACTTACCATTGATTTCAAGTTAAAATCAACTATGAATAAAAACATAATAAATGAAGATTTATTTCTGGGTTAACAATATCACGTATTTGGATTTGTGGTACAAACACATTTGTTAAGATAATTGAAGTTAAAACACATTAAAATAATAAAGAATATAAATAAAATGAAATGAAATGATTCAAATCAAGAAAAAAAATTTAAAAATGTGCATTGAATTAAAAAGTGATTTATAAATAAAGTAACTTTTATCGCAGATTGTTGTTACGTTTGCAAAATTAAATATTTAATAGAATGAAATAAAAATAGAAATTTTTATCAGACAAAAACCAGTTTGTTGTATGTAATGTAATAAAATGAAAAAAAAATAATAACAGAGGCTTGTGCAAAATAAAAAGTGAGAAAAAAAAGTGAATAAATAAATTGATTTTAAAAATGGAATACAAAAGGAAACTTACAAGGAATAGCTTGACTAAGTCCATTTTGAATGAAATTTCAGTAATTAGTAAGAAAAAGATCGATTTTGTGTTCACGTTCATTTCAAAGGCCATTAAAGGAGGACTTCAGCCTATTCAAATACTCATAACTTTTATGACCCATTCTAACCACATTTTATCACATAATTTTATTTTTATCAACGACATGCCTCGTAAATGTTTATGACATTTTAAATACAGTTGCTTTTATCAAAAAATTGTTGACATTACTCAGACTTTTCAATTTTTTTCCCTCTCAATTCAACAACAAATTACAATTCAGACTTTCATTCACACTTGAATCAAACCAACAAAAACTACACAATTGGAATAAATAATGAAAAAAATAAATAAATTTCATGTAAATCACTAACATATTTTTTATATTCGCAAAAATACAGCAAAAAAACAAAAAAAAAACGATTTAATAAAATATTTTAAACAAATCGCAATGAATGGCAATAAGTGTTGTTATTATTTTTTTTTTAGCTGTGATATTGGAAATGTAATGCTTTCCTCAGTTGGTTGTCAATGACTATTTTGTGTGATTAAACTCGATCTCTTTCTCGTCTGAATGCAGTTTGAATTGTACTACAAAAAATAAAAAGCATCTCTTGAATAACGGATACATTGGAGTTTGTGGTTATGACGATTGTGGTTTTAATAAAAAATAAAAATAATAAAAAAAGTTTTTGTCCAGCTTTTTTTTGAAATTTATTATGAAATATTGACTTTTATTAGAAATTTATCACGACGTATCACCATTATTCATTTTATTTCATTTTCACTTTAATGATTGACGAGGTTTTTGTTTGTTGTCTAATTAAAAAATCACTCAATGTCCAGGAAGCATATTATAAGACGAATACAAAGTTCAGTAAAAAATTCTCGAACTTGATCGAAGTTTTGAGTAATTTGAGTAACTAGAATTACCAGGTACTTTTGACGAAAAATCGGGACTACTGAAATAAAAAATCGGGATTTGAAAACAAAAAGCGGGATAGTTAAAAACTATTCATTTTTTACTAGAACGAAGTTATCAAGGACCTTATCAATCAACTTGTCAGTCTCGAGGAGGGGTTTTCGGACTCTGAGGGCCCTCCTTGACACCCTCGCGGTGCCATTTGCTGGATTTAAACTTTTTTTTTTGTGTTACTGACAAAAAGCCCTTTTAGCGCTCTCTGGAGGGTCATCCATCGATCTGGATACTCATAAACGACTTTTTGCTTGGAAAATTTTTCAAGAAATTTGGACTTTCCTTATAATAATATTTTTCAATGTTAAAATACGGGACAAATCAGGAATCGGGACATTGATTCAAAAATCGGTATTGATCCGCCCAAAAGTGCTTAAATGGAATGCCTACTGAAACCTCACTTTTTCATCATTTAAAATTAAAAGATTTATAAAAAAATTCAATTATTCATCATTTACATACAAAAAAAATGTAATTATGCAAAAATTCTAATTTTATTTTATTCTCAGAAAAAAGCACACTGCAATCACTAATCATTTAACGTGCATCCCAATACGATGCAAAAACTATTTTACAATCAATAATCAACAAAACCATAAACTAATATCTCAGATTGTTGTACCGTATCGTAAATATTGTCATCGTCATAATCGATGTATTTTCAAATGTATTTACAGCGATATCGTTCCTTTTTTTCTCTCATTTCAAGTCACAGTCTGAGCTAAAATTATTATTATTATTACAAATGTGGTTTTGTGCAAAGAGTATTGAAATTGAAATAAAAAAAAAACAAGTACAATTTATGTGTGTAAACGACAACACGATAATAATAAAATAAAATTAAAAATATGAAAAAAAAAATAAATAAAAACACGACACAATCATAGAAATTTTTACAGCTAAACCTCATAACTGCACTTTGATAATAAAATTTTAACATTTTAGTGTCAATAGTGTAATCGGATTGTGAAGCACAACATTCAGCAATTACACACATACAACAAAAAAATCCATATTTCTAATACTTTTATATACGAGATCTTCAATAAAATTGTGACGCTGTATATCATCACAACATGTACCATATTTGTGAATATATTAATCATTTTAGTGTTATATTTGCCTTTTATGTTTGATTCGAGTAAAAAGTGTTTAGTTGCATACGATACGCGTTTAAATAAATATTGTTTTTGTTTGATACGTAAAAAAGAAAAATGAAAAAAAACACAAAGATGCATTTTAAATGTGTTAATTACTCGAGAGTTTCATAATTATTATTTATTATAATTTACGAACATAAAAACAGTTTAAAGTGAAAATTTAGAAGATCAATAAATAGTTTTAAAATTAATAATGAGGTGAGAGACATTGAATTTTGTTTATTTTATATTAGAAAATTGGTTAAACTAATAAAAGTTTTGAAGTTGAAGCAAGTTATAACGGAAATTTATGTGAGATTTCTCATGTAAAAGTTTTAAATGTAATTCCTGCTTAAAATTTTAATGTAAGTTTAGAATAAATTAAATTATTTACGAGTTTAATGCAAAAAAAACATGAAGACGATAAAATTTAAGCAAATTGGAATATTTTTTTTAACATCATCATCTCATATCACTTGAAATTAAAGAAGATACATCATTTTTTTAATGATTGATCGATTTAAATTTTAATATTTAATGAATACATAAAAATTTAATTGATATTAAATGTCATTCATGTCATCAATATCCAATCGAATGAATAAATAAAAAAAATGAATATCAATTAATTGTTACAACATTTTAATAATTTTTTTATTCATCATCATCATTAATCAATGTAAAAAAATAAAATCATATTCAAAATTCTCTGAATTGCTTTAAAATTCTTTCAAATTTAATGTGACGATGATAAAGTTGAAATTTTTACGAGAGTTTGACCTTGAATCCCAATTCAATGATAAGAACCTTATCAAATTTCATTTAAATTGGTCACAAAATAATTTCAACGTGAAAAAAATTTTGAATGAAATAATAACACTGCTTAACATTTTGAAAAAATTGTCAACGAACGCAAAATCCTTTTGGGGGCCCATTTTATATATAAAAAAAATAAGTTTGGCGTTTCCCGTTTTTCATTTGGACCTCGTTTTGATTTTTTAAAGTGGATTGACGTTTTAGAGCAATTTTCCAAAGAGATTCAAAAATAGGGCATCGTTTTTATGGATCTGTGGCCTTACTATGCGTCCAAAACACCAAATATATAGTATTTTTTGAAAGCTTGGACAATTTTCTTTAAGAATATTATATTTTCAATGTTTTTTTGTTTATTTTCTTCCTCAATAGGGGTGTTCAAAGTGAAAAAACGAAAAAGACTTAACAAACTCTTTACGATAGAAAGACCACATACTTTTATATAAATAAAAACAAATAATTTTACTATTCATGTACAAATTTCAATAAATTAATTTATAACATTAATCTACTTATTAACTTTTTTCACTTCATCAAAATATTTTTTGACCTTGAACACCCCTATTAAGGTTGGAGATGGATTCAAAAAAATTGCAAATATGATATTCTTAAAGGAAATTGTCCAAGCTTTCCAAAAAAATAAATTATTTGCCATTACAAAGTCTTTATTTCACTAAATTAGCCGTAAAATGTACTTTTTTACGAGAAAAGTGTCGTTTTTTGACTTTGAACACCCCTGTTGAGGTTAGAGATGGCTTCAAAAAAAATTGCAAATATGATATTCTTAAAGGAAATTGTCCAAGCTTTCCAAAAATACTATATATTTGGTGTTTTGGACGCATAGTAAAGCCACAGATCCATAAAAACGATGCCCTATTTCTGAATCTCTTTGGAAAATTGCTCTAAAACGTCAATCCACTTTAAAAAATCAAAACGAGGTCCAAATGAAAAACGGGAAACGCCAAACTTATTTTTTTTATATATAAAATGGGCCCCCAAAAGGATTTTGCGTTCGTTGACAATTCTTTCAAAATGTTAAGCAGTGTAATTAATTTTAATCAGCATTGATTACAGTACAAATAAATTGTTTAAATAAAAGTGAATTTATTTGTTGCGTCACATTGCATAAAATTGAATTGTTTGAATTTACTTTGTGTTACGATTTCAAATTATTACTGTACCATAAAATAAATTAATAAATACAGGTCCTGTATGTGATAAATTATTACAGGCAATTAAAATCAGGGATGACGATTCAAATTTGATTCTGCCCCTGGCCAGCTCTTAGGATATCCTGATTCAGTGATCGTTGAAGGGGTATCGATATGATTTGTAAAGAGGCTACTGAGCCTAAACTCAGGTCATCAGTCGGGCCCATTGTGAAAGCTCAAAACGCACCGCAGTACAAAGTGACTTGGTCTGCAGATGGGGATCTTTGATTGACGCTTACAGGACATTTAATGAAAGAATTCGAGTATTATGGAAACTCTTTTAGTCTATGCATATTGTGCGGGGTGGTCTGCGGGGCGTTTTCAACTTATAGTGTACCCGTTAAAATCATCCGAGGGATCATCCGAGCTCTTATTTTGTCATCCCAAGCAGTCAGCACCTTTATCTAGCCTTTAACTTAAATTGAGTAGCCGGAAAAAGAAACATTTGAGATTATAAAGTTTAGTGGCCAAAGCGAGAATCGAACTTCCAACCTTAAGATTGTTAGTCCAACACGCCAAACACTGCACCTTACAATGCTCAATCGAGGTATTGGTTCGTTTGACACATCCAATTTCGCTGGTTTCACATTGCATTGAAAATAAAAATTAACCAATTCCAAAATTGGTTACTGCTTATTCCCGATCCGTCACTGACTTCTATTGATACGCTATGCAATAATAATACTAGTATGTTTATTAATAATTAAGCTGTGTTGATTCAAATCAAATATTTATTTATTTATTATTTTTCATAAATGATCGATGGGTTTGATTGGTGTGATGAAATCCGACATGAAAATCAAAAATAAATATTTCAAATAATTTTTTTTTTTTTAATTTTAAGCCCGAATTACAAATATGATTATTTACATGATTATAAACATATTAAAAATAAATAATTCTGAGGCAAATACTGAAAATTCTGTGGGAAATGTAAACAGCAACAAATTTTAATAATTATTTAAAATACTTTGTCAATACATCATTCGGCTGAATCAGATTAAAATGTAATCAAAACAATTAAAATCACTCAAGTAAAATAATTTTTTTTTTCATATTAACTTTGATTTGACAGGTGCATACACAAGCTAACACTTACTTCATATGACATTTAAGAGCGTAATGCATTAAATTAGTTGTGACACATTGCAAAAAAAAAACCTTCATTGCTCATTAAATTGTTACATAACAAAGATGTTTTTAGTGCGTTTATCCACCCTTGACTTGAAATTTGTTAGTAAATTTTAGTTTTAATGTTTTAATGTGATAAAAAGTAAATGTTTAACTTTATGACACAAAATAAAAATGAATTGCAAAACATAAACATGTTAATAAAAAAATATTATTTGTTGAAGTAGAAAATTGAGCATTTAATGGCTTGAATCACAATATTTAATATGCATCGTAAATTGCAACAAATTTCTTACTTACAATGAAATAATATTTAGACTTTGTGACATTTTTTGAGCAGTAACCTAATTCACTTGAGTAATTTTTTAAGGAGTCAAATATAAAATTTAGTAATTTACAAAAGAATATCACAACTTTTTGTTCATTTAAAAAATTTTTATGCATTCACTTATATGCACTTTTATGTCATTAAGTATAAAAAAAAAATATTGTTTGAGAAACTTCCTTTACAACTTCCGTAAACATTGAAGTATGTTTTCCTTTGTTAAGTTAATTTTCAAGTACAAAAATGTTTTTTTTTTTTTATTTTATACGTCAAATATTTCAACAAAAACGCATTTTTCTGCATGTTTGAATATTTTTCAAGTACATGTTGTACAAATTAGTTCATACGCGTATACATGCAAAAAAACACGTGAAAGTGCATTGTATTTAATTACTGTAAAAACCACAAAACTTCATAAAAAACACACATGAAAAAATATACAAGTAAAGGACAAAACAAATATTTTTTCATTACACTAATTACACTGAAAACTGTATAATTTAATGCATATTTGAAGAAAAATCATAATAAAGGGATTTTGTAACTAGCGGTTTTCCTTTGAAGCTATAAGCTTTTCATGAAACACATTTAATTTTTTTTTAATCCATGCAGCTCACGTTTTCACACGAATTTCCCAGAAAGTATTTAACAAGCGTTTAATCATCTTAATAGAAAAAACACCTGATAAATGCCAATTTATCTTGTTCATTGCTGTATTAATTTAATCACGTGAAAAAATGTTAACAGTAATTATGCATCTAGTCGTTACAAGAGATATAACATAACAATAATAAGTGTAATGATACCATTTCCATGAAATTTCGACTGAACTATAATTTGAACATGTTTTTATTCAATTATTGAAGAAATTAAATGGATGTTATGAGTTACATAAATTCTCGGTAAGAGCATGGACAGTTAAAATCGAAAAATTAGCTCAAAATTGTGTATTTCGCCATTTTTTGACCCTTAAAATATAAAATATCGACTTGGTTGGTTCAGCAAAGTTGCAGCTCGAAATATTCTCTACAACTTTTGTTCAGGTCACTTTTACCTAAAACATACGAAAACATGATTTTTACACTTGAAAACCGAAAAATCAACTCAAAATTATCTATTTTGCCATTTTTGTCCGCTTAATACTTGAAATATTGATTTTGTCATTTAAGCAAAATTGTAGCTCGAAATATTTTCTCCAACTTTGTTTCAGGTCATTTCTTTCTTAAACTTACAAAAACATGATTATCTTACTCTAAAACAGAAAAGTGAGCTCAAAATTGTGTATGTTGCCATTTTTGACCTCTTAATATATGAAATATTGCCTTGGTCCATTCAACAAAGTTGCAGCTTGAAATATTTTCTACAATTTTATTTCAGGTCACTTTTAGCTAAAACTTACGAAAACATGATTTTTTTACTCAAAAACGTAAAATTTTTAAAAAGCGAAAGAAACTGCGAAAAGTGTAGCATTTTTTTCCTTTTTAATTTAAATTCCTGATTAAGTGAATGAAATCATTTAAAACAATTCAACTTTAAACAAATATCTCATTAACTCCATTCAACAATTAAAACCATTTAATTACCACTTAAACATCCAACTCATTATCCGAACCAAAACACCGCTTATCTATTTCTATTATTAAGCTTTTGAATAGTTCTCGTTACAAACAACTTCACATAAATATTACCCACAACAATCATTTTGTATAGACATTTAATTCTGAAAAGCTTTCACTCTTGATGCAAATAATGAAATGTAAGGTTTTTTTTTATTTGTTCTCTAGTATGATTGAAATATATTTATATATATGAGTGTCTTTCAATTCTCGACACACCATTAACTCAACACATTCCATAAAGTTTCCCTTTGTTGTATAATTGTGAAGCAAGTGGCTACTGAATAAAAGTGAATTTTTGCATTTATGTTTTTTTTCTCTCTCTGTTTAATGTAAATACGGGATAAAAAATGAATTTTATAAGGGAAAATGGTTTTATATTAGAACGCGCATACATTACAATTGCAAATTAGTCGGGAAATTAGTCCCGTATGTAAGTGTGTGTGTATGTGTGTGTGTGGATGTGGAATGTAAATAACTAGAATACAACAAAATATTGTGGTGAGAGTAAGGTTATTTAATGTGTGCAATTCTCTAGCACTTTATATCTTTTCTTTTTGCATAATTTTCATGTAAAACACTTTTTATTGTTTCAAAAAAAAAAAAAATTAATCTTAGATACAAAAAAAAGAAGTAATTTAACATAGAAAAGTAAAGATAATTGTAATATGCTTTACATAGAAATAATTTACTGGACAATCATTCTATTTTTAACTTCTTGTTTACATTGAGTCACTTGTTGCAAACACATTAAAATCGTAATGATACATATTTTTTGATGACTGCTATCTTGTGTTAATGATAAAAATGAAATAATTGATGTAATTTCTGTGTAAAATTATAGCTTTGTTCTGGTTTTAATTTTGTAAAAAAAGTTTTTTTGCATGCTCAACTCAATTCTTGTATATTGCAAGAAGAGATTTATGTGCATGATAAAATCCATTGAAACAAATTGTTGTTATTAAAGTTTTCAAGTCATAAGATAACTGATCTGTATTAAAGATTTTAATGTGAAAACTTATTGTAGCATGCATGTCACAAAATGTGTTTCAATGGAAATTTTGTGCATGTTGATATCAAGTCAGTTCGAAGAAAATGTTCAAGGCGTGAAAATGTGAGTGAATTTTGCAATGAACGTAAGATTTTGTGTATTTTTCAAGGTAAATTTTTTTAAAATTTAAATTTAATTGAGATGAGTGTGAAGTTTACATGAGAACACCTTTTTAGTGCATTTCGTAAGAAAAATGAATTATTTCAGACGGTCTATCCACCGTCAATCCGTAATTGTGGAAGGAAATGTTGGAAGGAAATTTCATCAGACATTAACTCATTAATCCGGAAAATGCTTGTCGTTGATCCAAAACCGACGCGTCGGTTCTGGAGGCCCATGTGTCCGTATGTTTATTTTATCCAATACTTCGGCCAAATCCATTGGAGCGAGGTACCCGACTTAAAGTAGACTAAAGTAGCTTATAAGGATTTGTCAAAACTCATTATTTTGACATTGGGCTCATTGATTGGGTTCCAGAGCCTAAAAAGGGTCAAAAGCCAAAATTTTTCCAAAATGGCAGATTTTTCTAAATAACAGACAAATGACGGATTTTACAAACATTCAAAATGACGGCTTTTCTTCAAAAAAATCAAAATGGAGGATTTAAAACTTAATTTTATTCAATGAATCGAGTCCCATCCAAATGCACTTTTCTAAACCGCCCAATGGTGGGGAGTTCTAATTTTAAATCACTTCGAATCAGATCGATTTTGAGCGATTATACTGAGCCACGTTCAGGTCACCAAGGTGACAACTGATACTGACAAAACAGAAGTTCACATTTAACTATCAAAGTCTTATTCTAGTTTTGAATCTCAGTCCGAGAGAATTCACTGGCACAAACTTCACAAACAAAACAATCAAATCAAGAATAATAATAATGGAACATAGAATCAAGATTATAAAACGACCAGTTCTTGATTCATCTTTTGTTTCAATTCCTTTTATTTATTAGTATAAATAAAAAACAACTTAAGCAGATTTAATAATTAATGATGCATAATATCATTAAATGTGTATGATATACAATTGTGTAATAATAATAATACGTTAAAGAATTTTTTATATTTTTTTTTACTTCAACTTACGGTTTATTTAAACATATTTGTGAAACAATAATAAAAATAAAATAATCATTGATGATTGTAATTTATTCTTTGATCTGATATTTAACATGCTTATGCTGACAATTCAAATAAAATAAAAATACGAGTAGCTGTTATTGTTGTCATGCAATCTCACACTCATGTATCGACTTGAGATGGACAGAACTTGTTTTTAAATATTTTTTTTATTTTATTTTATTTAAAAATAAAACATAAAAAACATAAAATCTTTTGCTCAATCTAGGTAATAGTGATTAAGTCCCCAGTGGCATGTTTAACCGTAATTGATTTTATGTAACATATCTCTGTTGTTAATGCAATTTGACGTGCTTTTAGATAAAAATTTAAATTGAAGGTGTTTAAATTTAAAAAAAAATATGAAAATTTGGAGAACGAAACATGACCTCAAAATATTTTATTTCGAAAATCCAAGTATTTTTAGTATTCCCTTGAGTGCAATAAATTTTGAAGCTTAGAAACGTTCAAATATGCAACATGATCTCATTCAATTTTTTCTTGTCGTATCTAATCTAATATCAGTCATCGTTGAAAACGTAACTCAAACATGTTCATTTATGCGTGAAACTCATAGATCTTCCTTGTTTATTTGAATTTCCATGCAAAATGGGATTCAAACAGAGAGAGAGAAAAAAAAACGATAATAACACAGCTTAACAAAATGAAATCGATGTGATTGCTTTGAGAAATCCCGAAACACGTCAAAAAGATTTTTCAATCCTGATTATTTTCCACTTTGAAATTTTAAAATTCACTGATTCGTGTTTGTTTTATGAAATAATGAAATTTGTATGGAAAAGAGTCATTTCTCCTTTAAGTTGAAATTATTAGATATAAAAGTTTAAACTTTTCTGAGGTTAATTTTGTTCCAAAGTGTCAAGTACTTTATATTTTTAGAAAGAGGACAAAAAGAGCTAACAGAAAATATAAATTTTAACATAGTTTGTTCAATTATATTGGGCTTTTTCAGGTAACATACAAAAAAAGAGAAAAAACTCATTTTTTTTTTGTATTTTTAGAACAAAATTTAATATAAATTGAATATTATGCGGGCTTATTCGGATAAAATTTATATTTTCTGTTTATAAATTACTTGACACTTTGGAACAAAATTAACTTCAGGAAAGTTTAAACTTTGATATGTAATAATTTCAACTTAAAGGGGAAATTACTCTTTTCCATACAAATTTCATTATTTCATAAAACAAACACGAATCAGTAAATTTTAAAATTTCAAAGTAGAAAATAATCAGGATTGAAAAATCTTTTTGACGTGTTTCGGGATTTCTCAAAGCAATCACATCGATTTCATTTTGTTAAGCTGTGTAATAATAATAAAAGACAACATGCAATTTGCAATCATTCGCATAAAAAGACGAGTTGACACTTGTCCGTTATCATTTTACATTATTATTGTTATCGTTCGCAGTCGTTCATTATTATTATTATTATTCTATGTTCTGGTTATGTTGTTGATGTTGTTATGCAATGTCTTGTATTGTTGAAAACATTTATCAAATTATTGTGTTTGTAACAGTATCTTAAAATAACATTTTTCCTTTCATAAATGAATTATCATCGGTCAAATATTATGAATTTTTAATCAAATTTCAATTTTATTTTTCATTTTCATTTCAGTTTTCACATGGGGTCGAAAGATGAGTAAAAAATTGGATTTGTTACGTCGTCACGATTCACACAAGCACTCAACAAATTCATCTCAAGCAGATACGAGTCAGAAAAACACTAAATCTGAGTCTTCTGGTTCCTCAACACTTCCAGCTAATTTTACCGATACAATTTCACGTAAAAACAAAACCATTGGTCCATTCCGAATGAATTCGTTACAAAGTGAAAGTCTGAGAATGCCTCGAGAACATTCACCAAGTGCTTTAAGAAGTTTCTTTCATCGAATCGGGTCAACTGGAATGCTTAACAGCAAATCACATCAAATTAATGGTCCGATATCGAGTTCAAGTAAAAAAGAATCCTCTCAACTGTATCGTAGCAGTTCAACGAGCCAGCTAAATACGTGTTCTTATATTAAATGTGATGATCCAACCGATGGAATTAACTTGACAAGCAATAAAACCACGGAAAGCAGTCAAATTGAAGATTCAAATGATCAAATCATCTCAAATACAACTGAAAAATCATCGAGTTGCAATGACATTAACAAAATGATGAATGGTGGTGATACGAAAAAAGGACATTTTCCATATGCGTTTCTCCGATCCAAGTTATCAGTTTTACCGGAAGAAAATGGAGGTTCGGTTGTCAATCATCAGAGACTCAAAGAAAATATACTCAAAGCAGGACATCGTGGCTCAATTATAAGTTTACGATCTGAAATTGACAATTTATCAATATCTGATTCAAATTCAAATATAAATGTGTCTTCGGATAGTGCAAGTGTTTATGATGAGCCAAAAACACGAAATTCATTGTCATCAAATGAAAGTCCCAAGTCAGCCGGAACAAATAGTTCAATTAAAGATTGGGATACGCAATTGTATCAACGGTTAAGTTCATGTCTCAGTTCAAATGAGTCGGGATACGATAGTGATGGCAGACACACAGACGAAGCTGGTTTAGTCAATTTTTCGAAGCCAGCAGATGCTTACATCGATGCAATTCGTAATACAGATGTGACTTATGCGTTTGGAAGTCGACGAAGAATGTCTTCTGCTAGTTCAACGTCATCTACAATGAATTTCGATCAAAGTAATGTCAAAAGAAGATTTAGACAAGTGATGCTTGAGAAAAAACTGGCAGACGATGTGATTGGTGTCACGCTTGGACCTGAGACTGTCAAAAATGAAGATAATGAGCTAGAAATTCGATATATTGTAATGGATATTGATCCAAATGGAATTGCAAACAGGTAAGTTAATGATAAATTTTGTGATTTAGCTTTAATTAAATTTTCTATTTTGACAGAGATGGACGCCTCAGAACAGGTGACGAGGTTGTAAATGTCAACGGTCAACATTTACGTGGTCTTCAATCTCCAAGTCATGTCCAACGAATTATTTCAACATTCGTTAACAATCGAGTAGATCTTGTCATATCCCATGATGAGTTAACTACTGCAAATTCTGAGAGTAATCAGAGGAAAATTAATCTTGACGCTACTTTAGATGAATCGAGTACCGATCCAAGTTGTGTTGAAAATTCCCTTGAAGTCAAATCTGATATTAAAATTGATCGATCAAGACGATCACTCTCAATGACACCACTCATGAATCCAAGTGAATATATTCCGGTATATGCAAATCGTATAACTATCACAAACGGAGGTGATGATTTTGAGATATTTCCGAGAAATTCAAATGTTTCAAGCTCAAAAAGGACTGTAAACTATTCTGATAATATTATTGACAATGAAACAGAAAAACGAGAATTCATTCGAAATCCAACAAGTACCATAAATCAAACTAATAGAAAATTCCAAAGAAACACTGCATCAAATAACCCATCAAATCGTCGTTCCTTGTATAATGACAGTACATTCGATAATAACTTAACAAACAATGAAGCAATTTATAATTTATATCGTCCAGCTTCCTACTCACACCTAGTCGAAGCAACAACTTCACCTTCAAAGCGATTTTCAAATAATAATCATGGAAACAATCTCATTAAATTGAATCAATTAGGAGATAAATCGACAACAGTAATAATTAAATCAAGTGATCTCAATTATCGTTCAATTAAATTGAAAAAACGCGAGAAGCAATTAAAATTGTCATCATCCGTTTCATCAGATTTACTTTCATCGACAGATGAATCGTCAACAACACCATTAACTAAAATGGGACAATTACATAGAGCACGAACTGAAGAAAATATTAGCAATATCGTGGTGGATGATGAGCAACCAAGTATGAGTAATACTTTGAAACGGAGTGATATGAAAAGTTGTGAAGTTTTGAGCAGAACCACGGAAAATTCAAATCAAGATGATGATGATGATAATGAAAAATTTAATGATAGTAATTGTAGTGGCAATCGAATACGAATTCTTGTAAATGAGCATTCAAATCTCACATCAAATGGAACTAAAAACAGCAAAGTAGACAATTCAAGTAATACCAATTCCAGTGGGAATTCATTTGTGGAAGGTAATTTTTAGAAATTTAAAAAAAAAAATTAAAATGAAATTTCATCTCAATTTTCAATTTCAAGGCCTTCACAAATGCACTCTTTTAACTGTCACATTCTACAAAGGGCCTGGAATGAAGTCCCTCGGCTTCAGTATTGTAGGTGGAAAGGATTCAGCGAAAGGTAGCATAGGAATTTACGTTAAAACAATTATTCCAAAAGGTCAAGCTGCTTTAGATGGAACATTACTTGCAGGTAAATTAAACAAATCTGACACCCGAAATACCAAGTTCAATTAAAAATGTGATTACAGGTGACGAAATAATGTCAATTAATGATCAGTCACTTCAAGGAATGTCACATGCAGATACAATTTCATTGTTTAAGAGCATAAAAGAAGGTCCAGTTGTGTTGAAAGTTGCACGTAGAAGGTAAATTTATTGCATTGTATTAACGATTTTCTATGTAAAATAAAATTTGAATTCATTTTAATTTCATCTATTTACCGATATGAGCGCCACCACCCTTGAATTTTGAAAACACATTTATTTGAAATTAAATTTCCGTGTTTAATCGTTATTTTACAGATACTTGCGTGCAAAATCAATGGACAACATGCAAGATTGAGAGAAAAGATGTAGAGAACCAAATTAAATCCATTTTTAATTTTAAATTATAGATCAACGTTTAAATTATTAGAAAATTTATACTAATTTCACGTAATCTAGTCAAGTAAATGTAAATTTTGTCTTGATAAAGCTGTATGAAAATGTAAATTTAAAATATAAGAGTCAACCTGATTACTTTTAAATTATTCTATTAATTATGTAATTTAATATTAATTAAACGAAGTGTAATATATTGTAAATTAAAATTAAATGATAAATAAACGAAATTTTAACTGAAATTGAAGCTTAAATTTTATTTCGTTTTGATGAATATTTGAAAGGTCACAAGACATTGTGAGAGACCACCTTGACCTTGAAATGAAATTTTATTCGAAATTTGTATTTTTATCTTTTTTGAACATAAAAAACAAATAAAATGTCTATAAAATAAACACATCAGTTCTCAGTTCTATGAAAATTGTAATACAAATATATTTTTTTTTATTGAAAGTTAATCGTAAAATAAAATTAACGCGCATACAAAAAAATAATATAAACATATTGAAAAATTTGGTTTAATTTTGTATGAAATTCCCTCATTGACGCTCTTTTTCTCAAATACAGTTAAATTTGATTATTTCGAGACAAAAATAACGAAAATTTTTATTTTATGAGTGTTTTTTTAGGTCTTCAGATTCTGATTTTATTTGAAAAGGCTTCATCAAAGTTCATGGAAGTGAAATTTCCCTGTACGATGAAAATTCACACACCAATATTTTTGGCCTGCTGTTTTAATATTAATATCTTAATTTTACTACTTGTCTGATATTGTGAGACTAAGACAAGGTCTGGCTCACACATCTTTTTATTTTTCATACATAACCAGTGTTTTTTTTTTGTTTTCAAACAACTTGTGTAAACACAGTTGACGCCAATTTATAACACTATTTGTACAAAATAAAAAACAATTATCACATATCATTATTACATGCTTGTGTTATATTGTATCAGGTGCAATTAATTGCATCACCTTACAAATGTGAGATTAGTGACAATGTGCTAAATTTATCATTGAATATATAAAATTCTGACATGAAAATTGTATTTTCTCTTCAAGGTCAAAGTATCACGTTGAATTTCATGTATTTTCAATTTAATTTGTTATTTAAATTTATGGATGGAAGACAAAAAGTGCTTCTGGGAAGTTCAAGGCAATATGCTGTCGTATTACATCCAAAAATAAAACAGAATTTTAATTAATTCAAACATTTTTGTTAGTCTCAAAGTCTACACATTTCAGCATGTTAGCTGTCATTTAATGTAAGTTTGTGTCAGTAAAATTTTGCAGCACACTCTCTTTGTCTTGCATTTGAATTAAAACAGTTGGCCTTAAAAGGTTTTTAACACAAAATTACAACTGCATTGCATTGCATGCGAGTTATTACTTGAAATGAATGAATGTGAATCATGCTAATTATTTGCTCATTAGTTTTATTTAAACAAAAAAAATTTTAGTGTAATTTTCATCACACACACACTCATTTGCGTAAAATTCACCTCCAATTTTTAAATTTCAATGTCACTTTCTTCTCACTTACACCATCCAAGGAAAATAAAATGAAATATTTTAAATATTCATCATCATCGAACACAGAGAGAGAACCCTAGGAATGAAATTAATAGCTAATTCTGTCAGTCAAATTAACATCATCATTTTGCTAATAATAATTTCAACGTTTTTTTGCGACACAACAAAAAAATACACGCACATGAGTTCTTGGTAAACAAACAAAACGAAAATGTGAGTAAATAATAGAAAAAAAAATATATAAATAATAATAATAAAGTTCGTTAAAAATTCATGATTAGCCTTAAAAATGTTTCTCTTTTTATTTTACAACAACAACAAACAAAAATTCTTAGGTGAGTTCAAGTAATTGAATATGGAATTAGTATGCAAATCATTTCGATAACTTTCAACATTTATATTCAATTTGCTTTGAATATTTTATGATGATGATGGTGTGTGATTTTTTTTTAAATGTTTTTTCAGTATGTTTTGGGAGACAAATAAAATGGTATGAATGAGGGTGTGTTACAATAAATAAAATATTTATTAATTTTAAGTATCATGATGTTAAATGAATGACCGACGATGTTATAGTGCAGAAATTTAATTTAAATAATTTTATTTTTGATGTGCGTATGATTAGGCAGGAATCGTTGAGCTGAAGTAATCAACGATTTTGAGAGCCTCGAGGGGTGTATTTCAGTTCACGTTCACGGACACGTTCCAGGTGTAATCAACGACTTTAATCCGGATTTTTTTGCTTATTTTTTTCATTTCACGTTTTCACCGCTCTCAGGTAGGTTCTATCAAGTTTTTTTGAATGCCCTCTCGATTTGTATACTCATTTACGACTTTGTCAATGCAAAATTTGGTGGAAAAGGTTCAAAAAGTGTCTCTCTGCTTCCCAGAATTCCCGCCATTTTGAAAATAACCGCCAGTTTGAAAATAACTGTCATTTTGAAACTAACTGTAATTTTGAAAATAACCGCCATTTTGAAAATGGTTGCCATTTTGAAATTTTTAGAAAAAAATATTTGCAAAAATTGGACATTTTGGTCTTTAGACTGTTTCCAGGCTCTGGAGCCTAATTCCTGAGCCTAATCTCAGAGTTAAAAAAATATTTGCAAAAATTGGACATTTTGGTCTAATCTCAGAGCTAAAAAAATGTTTGCAAAAATTGGACATTTTGGTCTTTTGACTGTTTCCAGGCTCTGGAGCCTAATCTAATGAGTTAAAGTTCAATTTAGTAATCTTCTCCATCCAACAAAACAAATTAACATTTTTTTTAAACTTTTAACCGTTTTTAACGGTTTTTCAGACTTCGCTCCGATGGATCTTACAGGCAAACGGCGGATAAACCGTCTGTAATAGTGCATTTTTTCTTACGAAATGCACTAAAAACAAACCCACATATCCCTGCCTATTTGCTATATCGACACACTCTCTCATGACCAACTCACTATTTTGTCTGCTCGATCTATGAAATTGCGTTTCATTGCTGCGTTATTTGCTTACACATTCATGTTTTTGTTGTCTATGCCTTCGCTGTATTTCGTATCTACCGTATAAAACTGCCAAGTCTACTTTAAACACACATAATAACATAACATAAGCCAATATAGAAAAAAATACAGAGTGTACTAACTCAACTGGAACAAAGGCAAAGACTCACCATTCCTTATGATATACAACGTAAAATTGTACACACATGTGATTATTTCACATATATGAATGTCTATCAAAGAAAATGTATAATTATTATATTATTTATTTAAGTCTCTTTTAGCATATACATACAAAAATTTAAATCGACACACACTGTATACATTTTATACCTTACTTTACTCACCAATTCTCATCATCATCAACATCAGTCTATTGTGTATCGTTGTGAATTCAAGTTGGATTTTATTTTAAAAGTACGACAAAAAAAGTTGTCTTTTCTATATTTTTTGTTTTTTAATAAAAAATTAAATAAATATTCTTAAATATATTCTCTGCTACATGTGTGTGCTTAATTCTCTCAAAACATTTTAATAAAAAAAACACAAAATTTTAAACTGTTTGAGGTCAAAATAAAACAAATAAATACAAATATGAATTTTAAAATAAAGATAAAATAAAAAGAAACAAATAAATAACAAAAAAATTATCGAAAAATTACTATTAAAATTACAAATTTACATTAAAAAAAATAAATAATTAAAAGAAATATTAAATGTAAGTGAGCTTTAAAACATATTCAAGTGAATTAAAAATATTGTGCATTTAAAGGTATTAAACATTAAAATATTAATATGCAAAAAAAATTATTATTGTTATACTATAATATTATTTTTTTTTATAAACCGGCTGTTTTTTTTAAAGCGTCATGTTATGTTTTTTTTTCATATTATTCGTTTTATAATTCTTTATTTTTATGTTTTTTTTTTAATGTATGCGTGTGTGAATTGAATCTGTTTGTATAAGACACAATAAAAAAAAGTATAATAAATTATTAATAAATATACTAATGATATAAAAAGTGAATTGGTTAACAGTGTATTAAAGATATATGCACCTGAGCACTTTATTATAAAAAAAATTGTTTAAAAGTTGTGTGTTAAATAATATTTTGATCGTTTTCTCATTCTTAAGTGTCCTTATTATTAAATTTTATGTATATAAAAAGGTGTTTTTTTTATAGTTTGGGTATTCTAATTATAATGAGAAACCTTGAAAATTTACTTTTAAATTTGATTTCCAAGAAAAGTTTCTTATTAATTTATTTTTTGTTTGATTAAGATTATATTCAAGTGAATTAATATCGTATTTTAATACAGAGAAAAGGAGGAAGCATTATGCAATGATTAGGTTTTAAGGTTTCCGTATCCTTAAATCAGTTTTTCAGGTTTTCCTCGAAAGGTCCTAACACAAACCTCAGAAAGGCCGCAATCGTTCGACTTGTAAAAGTAAAGTTTAGCGTAAATTTAAAAGAAAATCATACAGAATGCCAGGGCCGTTAGTAATTTTCAATCTACTCCTGGCTTATCTGGTATTTTTTTTTTTAAATAACTAACTGTGTTAATTCAAGTACAGCTAGGATGTTTGCTAGGATGATATTAGGAGAGTTGTAACGATGTCACCTTGCTATTGTTGTCAGATATGCTAGAAAATGATTACGATTCTACTCTACTGAATTCCCTATCGTGTTTGACCTTGATGAGAAGAATGCGTAATTCGTCCTGTATTTATTATCGTCGAAAGTCACATCATGTCTCAGCAAGCCACCAGAACACTTGAAACAGAGCTGACTAAGGAGCTCGGGAATATTGATTTAACCTGAGAGTAAGCGGAGGACAACGGTGACTCTCACTGACTTCTTCTCATTTCCAAGAATGGAACATCAATCAGTTGACAAAATTAAGTTAATGCAGGACGTGTTGAGTGCGAATCGAACAAATACACTTTGAATACAACACCACCATCTTACAATTCCATACATTGAACAACTATGTCATCTGACTCAGTTACCTTAAAATATATGACTTTGATACACCTTCTTAGTATAATTTTGCATTATTTTGCTTCATTATGACCATCAGCTTCAGATCAGATCAGATTTGTAGGGCAGCTATTAAGCCTGCACTCAGGTCATCATTGGGGCCCATTGTGCAATGCTCGTTATCATCATCCAAGTCTCTTATTTTCCGCTTTTATTCTGTCATCCCAAGCAGTCGCCACCGTTATCTAGCCTTTAACTCATATTTACGTTATCCACTGCACCGTTCAACCCCCCTTGTCCAACATATTAATTTTTCTCCAGCGTATTTACAATTTCATTGAACGAAGATGGGACGATATAAATTTGAATGATAATTTCAAATTAATTGAACTTCAATCGATATCAAAAACTTTTTACTTTTTATAAAATTTTCAAGTAATTTTAATTATAAACTCATTTATTTGCATATTTTATGCTTCAACATTTTCCAACTTTGTAACCAAGTAATTTTCGATCAGTGCTACTTGTGGATAAAGTTAAATTATATCAGTAAAAAAACATGGATGGAAGAAACCAAATCCTTTGATTCAATATAAAAAGAAAACAATAACAATCAAAATTTTTTATAATAATAATAATAATGAAAATAATATTTAGAATAGAATAAATTTACAATAAAAAACCGGTTAAAGCCATAAGTTATTTCTGGATTCAATATTATTATTTATAGCTTTTGCTTTGTATCGCTCGACAACACAAAACCCTCTTATAAAAAAATTTGAAACACGAGTTTGAAAGATACTCACTTCACGATACATTTCAAACTTTTTTTGTTGTTAATGTTAAATTGGATGAATTAAAACAAAACAAAATCGTGTGTTTTTTTTTGAAAGATAAAAGTTATTCAAGTCGAATTTTAATTAATAAAGTTATTATGTTACTTTCGTTGTGTTGTTGTTGTTATTCATTCGTTTAGTCATCAAATTATTTATTGATTTTAAAATGCGTGTGTTACTTTTTTTATTTTTAATTCCCGTGATTGTGATAAAAATGGGTGTTGTAATGGTGTAGGAGGGAAACATGTCCAAAAGATTTTTTTTTGTTTTAAAGATAATTAAAATGAATATCTTGATCTTTTTTAATTTTATTCAGTTAATTATTGATTTCAGTATTAACATAATGCGTGAAAGATGCAATCTAAATAAATGCACATTCATCAATCGATTAAATCAACATTTTCATATAAATTTTTACCGTTACTTTCTTTTTTTTTTGTATTTTATTTACCTTAAAAATTGAATTTTAAAACAAAAAAAGCAGCACAACTCATTAGATAATACCATCAATTTAACATAAAATATTATGAAAATTAAGCGTTAACGAATTCTTAATTATTACATTTTACCCAAACAGGTTTATTTCCAAAACTAACCGAAAATTTTGTATTTAAGACAAAATTTGAATATTAATGACACGAGTTACAACAACATTTAAACGTCGCACAGGTGTGGTGAACAATTTAAATTTTTTTTTTCTCTTTCATCATAATCATCTTCATTCAAATTTTATAATTTTCTGTGTGTGTTTCATGTTGAAAAAAATCGTGGACTGAAATAAACAAATAAAAAAAATACAACACATGGAACAACAATCATTAGATTAGGAAATTAAATTAACCTGTTGATGTAATTGAATGAACCGAATTTAAAATAAAAGATAACAAAGTTTTTTTTATATTTTATTGCATCATATTTAATAATAATTTTATCTGTTAGATTAAATTGATAATGAACCAGGGACAGTCTTTATCTCGAGTTAAAAGGTATTTCCTGTCATAAGTTAATATTATGATCAAAAAATATGTGTTATTTTTTGTTTTGATACAATTACAATTTGATGGAATTAACAGAACAGAAATGAAATTGAAATGACAAAAAAATCTGGTTAAAGGCATTTTTCTATGTATAGGAATTCCCATGTGGGGGCAATATTTTTCATTATTATGTTTTTTTTTATCTCAAATCGTTATTTATTTTTTTTTCTTTAATTATAATTTTCATTATTTTTCTGTAATAACTTTCTTTTTATGATGTTCTAAGAGAATTATGAGATAGTGAGACATTTATTAATATTGGTCTTGTTATTCATATTCTTTTTTTTATTTGATCTACTTAAAAATTTGTTTTAACGGCCATGCATGATGGAGCGAGACATTTTCGTCTTTCTTTCTTATTAGCTGTGACTTGTGACATTTTTAATGGTATCTTATTATTATTTCTTATGTGGTAGTTGAATTAACAAGGGGTCGTTTTGAGTATTACCTAACATTTACAACAAAAGGATCAGAGATTTGAAATTTATAGGAGTACGTTAAATGAGTTTTGAAGCTATACAGAGGAAATTTGAAAAAAAATGTTCATAAATAATGGAAGTGCGGTGGTTACGCTAAACACGCTGTTGGGCTATTAATCTTAAGGTTGGCAGTTCGATTCTCGCTCCGGTCATTAAACTTTACAATCAAATGTCGTTTAAAGCACCTCAATTTAAAGGCTAGATAAAAGGTGGCGCGCCATGGCGACTTTTTAGGATGACATATTAAAAGCTAAGTTCCTCGAACGATGATGGGTATGCACAATGGGTCCGACTGATGGCCTAAATGCAGGCTTAATAGCCGCCCTACAAATCTGATCTTCATGAATAAATGAAAATTGTCATTCAGGTCTAAGAGAAAGACATAAGAATAATTTGAAATAATTTTTGCAGTTTATCGGACTCAAGTCTCATGACAAGGACAAGAAGACGAATATCGTATCTGGACTATGACAACTCTCTCAATGGTCATATAACGAAAACTCAACTTTTAATGTTAAGTAATACTTGATCACCTCTCATTCATCATCCTCTTAACATTATTTTATTATTTTTATTATTATAATAATAATAAGCTACATATGTTTATTCAGAACACCATTTTTTGTCGTTGTCGTCGTCTTCATTTATATTTTCATACACAAAAAAAAATACACATCACAGAAAATAAAAGTGATTCATAATCCAATATCCAGTTATAAAGAGAGCGAAAGACATCTTGTTAGCACAAGTGTGTTTATTTTTGTCAAGTATCTCTTCATCATTCCCCTTCCCTTTATACTTCCATTAAATTTAACTAAAATATCATTCAAAATTTTCCATTTAAATATGCTTTGTCACATGAGACTTTCTTGCTATTTAAAATAATTTTCGGTAAAATTGAAATTAAAAACCATTGAATTAAATATCGAATAGTGATAAAAGTAACTTGATACAATATAACATGAAAATTTTCTTTAACAATATTTTCGGAGCATGACGAGATACTTAACATTAGCAACATTGAAAATCATTTTATTTTTTGATTAATGACAAAATCCAGTGTTTGCTCAAAGGGAAAAAAAGTATAAATAAAATTGTATCAGTGAAAATGAGAGTGATTTTAACATGATTTTGATGTGAAGTGACATTTTCGTGTGCTTGATTGACGAAAATTAAATTAAATTGCTTGTATTCATGGAGATGGTGATGATTTTCCCTTTCAACTTTTATAAAAAAAATTTAAGATGACGATGATTTGAAGTTAAATCAAGGTTAAGAACATGACCTTTCAGAATTTGTTGTAGCATTACGAGGTAGGATTAAATTTACGATTCCAAACCAATTTATGACATCGTCCATCATCCAATATTTTTATTGTTATTATTATAACATGTGTAAAACGTAATTTTCATTAAATACACATGATGAATGATGATAAACTGCATAATAATTAGCCAGACACAAAACGTGTCTTGTGTATTTTAGCAAAACAAAACAAAAAATGGACCATATGAATGATGATGATGATAATAAACTCTCACTTTTGAGCAAAAACACACACATTAAACAACTGACATGGACCAAAATACTTCATGTAATTACATCAGTCCATCAAAAAATTCCATTTTTTATGATATGAAATGAGACGAGCTGAGATGAGACAAGACAAAACCAGTATGCCATTGTAGAACTTTACCAAAAAATTTAATTTATGTGTTAAATAATAATAAATTATTAAAAAAAAATGAAAATGTCTGTGAAATGCGATTGAACAGGAATATTTTGAATGTGATAATTACATTGTGCCAGCCCATCAGATAATAAATTAAATTTTTAATAACATTTCAAGCACATTTATTTTATTTTTATCATAAAATTACATTTTATTGTGTTTTTATTTTATTTACAAGACAAGTGTAATGAAATAAAAATTTAATCATCAATACATCATCATTCATAAATTTAAGGGTTTTTTTCTGGTGAATTTCAATGAAAAATGCGATTTTAGGTGCACTTTTGGTGTCTAGTCATGATTCATCTTGCAGACGGTCAATTTCAAGTTAAATATTGAAAGAAGTTCGTTATGAAATGAGAGAACTCATCCAAACCGCGATGATTTCTCGAAATGCACTTAACCACTGACATTTCAATTCAAATTTCCTGATTTCCTCTTTTAATGTAACATCTAAAAATTGTCGACCAGACAAAAAAAAAATTAAACGAGTAATAATAATTTCACGTTTCACATGAGAGTGAAAGTGACTATAACCTGCATCGATGTAATATCATTTTATTATTATTATATTTTACGTTATTTTACGTCTTTTTTTTCAATGTTATCATCATCGTGATCAAGTAAATGTTATATTACATATACCGGCATGCTCTTGATATTCAATGTTTTAACTGAAACATGAAATTGATGACATTTTGCGGCAAAATTGTAATGATATAATGAATTATTTTACCGTGTGATGTAAAAATACGTTAAACTACATGTGATTTTAGGTGAGTTTTTTTATTATTTATTGGAAATGAAACAGACGTCAATTTTATGGAATATGTAAGACACCGGTGAGTGAACAATAAAAGCAAAATATTAATAATGTGTTACGTATGAACTTTCAATATATATGCAAAAAAAAATTGTAAACGTGAGAGTTAGTGTGGCTGAAACAGGTTTTTTTTTGTAATATTTTGAACAAATTTGTAGTGATTACGTTATTGATACTGTTTTAATTTATTATATTCGAAATGAAAAGGAATTATGGATTAAGGGAGGATTTTTATGAAAAAAAAAAAACTTAAAATAACATGAGACATAAAATATAAGGCTTCCTATCAATGCTGAAATCTAATTAACGGTTTTTTTTTTGGTAGCAATGAGTTTCATGAAATTCGTTGGCAAAAATTTCTTTTGAAAAATCAATTTCATGTAATTTTTTTTTTCATTTTCTTTCCAGATTCATATTGGTCACCAAATTAAAGGATTCATCATGTAAATCCGAAAAAAAATCACCATTTATAAGTCAAATTCAAATCAAGTTCAATATAAAAAAAATCTTTTGATCATCAATTTAATTCAAAGTAGGATTAAAGAAAAAGATTATAAAATTCAATTAAAAATAATAATAATATTAGTGAACTTTGACAATATAAGTCAATAAGTGAAAATAAAATAAATGAAAATAAAATAAAACCTAAATCAATTTAAATTCAATCAAATAATAATCTAAATAGATATAAATTTTAAATATATTTCCGCATCAATTTCATTATCTTACTTCAATCAATGAAAAATTATAGATAAATTAAGTGAAGAATTGGAAATGGAATTGAATTGAACTTAAATCAATGTAATTTAATATGAAATTTCAATAAAATCTGAAAAAAATCTCCTTTTTGTGTATTTGAATAAAAAAAAATATAAAAATAATAAATGTAAGAAAAGTGCATTAATTTCAAATGAAATTGCATTCAAATCTGTGTGTTAAGTGAAATGTAATGTTAATATTATTTTAATGTAAAAAAAAAATTATTTCATAAAAATATAAAGAAAAAATTGTGTGTGTTTGAGCATTAAAATAAAATAAAATTTAAATTTAAATTAAATTCAATGAAAAAAGGTGGCGTTAAAAAGCAATTAGTAAAGGAAATTAAATTTTAATTAAATTAAATTTAAATTAAATTGAATTTAAAGAAAGAAACAAAAAAAAGTGTAAAATTTCAATCAGAATATGAATGGAGTAACAGCAATGGATGAAAACGGAGAGGAATCCATCAAATCACCTATCAAACGTTTGGGGTCAACAAGGAAATTATTGTTATTTAACAGTAAGTACAAAAATGTTTCAATTGAGTCTATTTTAAATTTGAAATGAAAATTTGAATTAGAATGCGTTGTTGATCTAATTGTTGTGTGAAAGTGCATTTTGATTGAAATTTAAATGATCATTCTCGGACACTGAAAAAGTGAATGAATGAAGGGTAACGAGAAGTTTTCTGATTTCTCTCGCTATCGCTCTTTCTCCCTGCCAGGAGTGGATTTAAAATTACTAACGGCCCTGGCATTCTGGATGATTTTCTTTAAAATTTACACGAAACTTAATTTTTTTCTAGACGATCGACTGCACCTTTTTGGCATTTGCCAGATTGCCCGAATGGCCAATCCGCCAGAGAGTCTCTGCTGCACCTTTTCTCTCTCTCAAACCCCTTTTTTCTCTCTTTTATCTAAAGTTTATTAATTAAAGACTCATCAATGAGTATCAGAATTTGCAAGTTAGACTGGCTTATGGGTTCTTTAGAACCAGACAACAAAGGAAAATGCAAAAAAATTAGAAAATGATTTGGATAATTAATTTGGATTTAATTTGATTGGAATGAAACAAATGGAAAGAATTCTCTTAAATTTCATCTTTAGTTTAAATTTTTTTTATTACTACCCGTTTTTTGAAAGTCGATGTGTCTTGAGGACCAGATTTTCCTTGTTGAGTGTTAAAAAAACGACCAGCGGCCATTAAACGGTAAAATTCAGATAAACAGACATTTTCCAAACTGCTTTCAAAAGAGAAGTTATCATTAAAGTATTCAATTTTAAATCTATACTTAGAATTAAAAAATTCTTTCGTAAAGTTAAAATAATATCGAATCGTGTTGTATTTTGTTTATTTATGTATCGATAATGTTTGTCGGTTAGTGTTACTTTTATCTTGTAAACTGTTTTATTTTCATGCTTGTATTGAATGTGAGTCTGTTTATACTATAAAATATGTGTAAAAAAAGAAAATAAACAAACTTGAATAAGAAAAGTTTATTTTTAGTTCGGAAACTGTTTTGTTGTTATGGTTGATTATTTGGTCAAAACTTGGTCTTCAAATTAAATGACTTTGCAATATTTTAAAACGTGTTTACTTGTTACGGAACAAAAATTTGTGGTTTGTCCTAAATACAAATATAGAAGTATTTTACTTTAAATTCCTAATTCTATAAATAAATGCTTTTAAAAAGATTTTAATTTTCTATCTGATTTTTATCATCCGTTCAATTAAAATCATCTTTTAAATAAAATGTCACATACAAGTACATGCAAATTTTTTTCTCCTTGATTGAATTTCCGTTTTGCATTAATGTACTTTTCCTTTAGAATTACATTCATAAACACTTTTTGATGCAGTTGAAGGGAAAAATAAATATTTTATTACATTTTAATACATTTCATATCACATATCAAATAAAAATACAAATAAACCACAAAATGTGTGATAAAATTTTGTTAAGTGTACGACACATACAAAAATTGATCATCTAAACTGGTGATAAATCTAAAGAAGACGACAAAACATGACATTCAGTTAACATTTGTCACACACATGTTTTTACTCGTGAGATGCATCATCGTCATCATCATCATGATTATTTTCAAAAGTTTAATAAATATGGATTAGGAGAAATACATAAATAAAGAGTGGATATGTGATAAATCTTCTGTTTTTTAGTATGAAACTGTGAACTCGAATACAGACGATGAGAAAATAGGGAAATTATTTATGAGGAAAGAGTTGTAGGTGCATTGCATGTTTGTATCATCATAAATTCTTTGATCATGTCATAAATTGATTATTAAATAGGAAATTGTTATTAGCTTGAGATATTTTTTATCGTATCATTTGAGATGTAGATGAATTTGTAAAAGTGTTATGGGAGAAAACATTACTTAAAGATCCGGACTTAAAGTAGCTGAACTTTGTTGGTGTGTAACATATAATTAAACTATGATTATATGATGCGGTTACAGGAAGGTGGGTCAGTTTTGCTAGAATATGATTCGAATTTCTTTGAATTTGACTAGAGTTGAATTTACAACGGGACAACAAGCAGGGCGGATTGAAAATTATTAACGACCCTGGCATGCTGTATGATTTTCTTTAAAATTTACGCTAAACTTAACTTTTGCATGACGATCGACTGCGGCCTTTCTGGCATTTGCCCAATTCATCACTGGAAACAAGGGGGAACCCCCTTATAAATAACGAAGTTTTACTTTTATTGAAACATTTGTCCCCTTTCCCAAAAGAAATGTTTTAAGTCAGGTCCTTAACTTCACCTAATCACCAAATTAGGAATCATATTGAATGAACACACATCAAACAAAAACCTGGTTTGTAAAATTGCATGACCCACCTTTTTCGTTCTCAACACACATTAATATGAATCATATTTTATTAGTATAATGTCTTAACATGCACTCAACTTACAAAATAATTACAATTTACAAAGGAACACCATGTATAAAAAAAATTATAAATAATCAGAGAAGACAACGTTGTTCAATAAGTTTTCTCATTATTTTTTATATATTTCCTTGATTTTTTTTCCCTACCTCAACTCTTATGAAATTAAAAATTCATTTTTATTACAAATATTTTTGTTCTGCTCTGCTTGGGTGATTTTCTAAATAGATCCCCTGTGATGCATCACTAAATGAATGCATTAACGCATATCTTTTAAACAATACTCTATTATTTTCATAAGAATTTCATCATCATCATCATGATTCTTCCTCATCTATTTGTGGTAACATTTCAAATTGCCTTTTAAATTTCAATCATCACTGTAATATTTTTTTTATTATTTGCAAATATTTGAATAGAAGCAATTATTTATTTATTTATTTATACTTTACGTGATGCATCAATAGTACACTATTATTATTTGAATGGTGTATGATGTGTGTAATAAAGTAATTTAAATAATGAATAAAAATTAAAATAATTTGCTGATTCTTTTTCAACAAAGAAAATTTCTCTTTGATTTGATGTAAATGCAAATATTTTATGTAGATTTTTAATGTTTTACTTTTAGTAATGCATCATTTTAAGTGCATTTCGTAAGAAAAAATGGACTGTTATTTTTAGTCATCGATTTCGAGATTGTGCTCCAGAGCCTGAAAACCCAAAATTACAGATATTATATGTTTTTTTTCAAAAGGTTGAATTTTTTAATATGTCAGATATTTAAAAATTTTCGAAATGGAGCTCTAGAGCGTGAAAAACCGTTAAAAATTGATGATTTGTTTTTTTTTGGGTTAAGGAGCTTTTTAAATGAACTTTAACTCATTTGCTTTCAGATAAGGCTCAGGGATCAGGCTCCAGAGCCTGAAAACGGTCAATCACCAAAAATATCATATTTTTCCAAATGTTTTCTGATTTTTTTCAAACTGGCGGACTTTTTAAAAAAATTTTAAAAATTTTTTGAAAAATTCTTTTAAAAACTTAATTTAAGCAAATCGAATCCCATCGAAATTTTTCTTCTTACTTTACAAACATTCGTTTAAATTAAAATTTGGTCAGTATAACTTTTAATTAGTATTAATTTATGTTGATTGTTTTTAATTTTCTGCATCATAAATGTGTTGAATTAATTAAAACAATTTTATATAAAAATACTTAAACAAATGCCCTGATTTTTTTAAAATTTACTGATATAAATAAAAAAATGCACTTTAAAATTAAGACACAACCAGACCTCTCATATAATGATGATTAATATATTTATTTGATGACAGTTCTGTTACATAACCCACAACAACATTATTAATAGAAATGTTTTAAAATAATAAATTGACGTTAATATAAATAAATGTCTTCATTATTTCAAAACTATTAAAAAAATATTTTGTAAAAAATATTCAAACATATTATTTTTAAACAAAAGAACGAAAAAAATTTAAGGAAACTACGACCACATGAAACATACAAAAGTTTAATAAACTCATTATCTTTAACAAACCATTTAGATTACTTTTTTATTATTAATATTATTCGATTTCAAAGTTTATGTTCATTCTCGACAATGTAGTGGCGACGACTTTTAACATTCAAACAACAAATAATAAAAAAAAATCATAAAAAATTTAAACAAAAGAAACATTTTTCAGTGAGTTCTCATAGTTTGAACTTTAATTTGGAAATTTATGATTCATGTTCCTGCTTTGATTGCATGTTGAATTTCATTCTCAAATAAATTTTCATTAAAAACCATGTAAAAACAGAAGATTTCGGTTTAAATATTTAACCAAATGAATTGTAACCACAAAAACAATATTCATCAAAAAAAAAAAAAATTAACAAAACCAAAACTGTTTAGTATTCAATACAGAATTTGTTGTTAAATGCAGTTGTGGCGCTAAACCACAATTAACATGAAGACCAAACCAGACTAAAGGTAACTTTTTCATTCATTTTAATTTAAAATTACATGCATGGAGCTTCACATTTACTTTGCAAACGAAATTAAATCCAAATTGGTCAGACTAAAACCATCAATTGTCAATCATTCACGTTGCACATACAAATCACTCTCAAATATATTGTAATTTTTACGATTTGATGAGACTGGAATTTAATCAAGTTTTTATTTTAATATTATTTGATTGAAATGTAATTCGGAAAATATTTTCAATTTTACTTGAAATGACATAAAATTTCAAATTATGGCATATTTTTGGTATGATTGATGTCAAATTAATGTAAATAGTTTAATTTTATTTATTTAAATATTTCGATGTTGATTTAAATTAAAATTTTTAATTAGATTTAATTTCTTCTAGATCAATTAAGTTTCATTTTTGATTGGATTCGTGGAAATTTGAGTAAATTACTTTCAAATAATATGAAAAGTCTATAATTAAAATTTTATCCCACTCCAAACTGAACACTGAACGAAAAATGTTCTATCTACATTAAAATAAAATAAAAAAAAACAAATGGAAAATTTAAACAAACAATTATCGTATTATCTAATTAAAGAAAATCATCATAATTATTAGATATGTTGTTTATAGAAGAGACTTGCTAAAAATATAACACTTATGTTAAATTTATTTTATGTTTCAATTTAAAAATAAATCGGAAAAGTATATTCAACTTGAATTGTATACACAGAAAAAAAAAATTATATTTTTAAATTTACATCATCCCTCACACTTATGAAAGATGTTAGATATTTAGAGCACCTTTGACGTCATTCAAGAGCTATTTGTTGTATGCAATCTTTTTACATCAATCATCACTCATGTGATGAAATTGGCGCTTAATTTCACTGTTTGTTATAAAATAATTATTTTTTTATCATAAAAATGAATTTTCAAGTTCAAATTTGAATTTCAATTGTTGAATTTAAATGATTAAACAAAAAAAAAAACAGATGCACGTTTTAGCGATTTTGAATGAATTTTATTTGAAATTCAATTGCAATCGATCTAATTGTAAGAAAAACATTTAATTTTAAACATTTTTTTGATAAAAATAGACAAAATAAACATTATTTTTCAAATGAAATATGAATTTGGCATCATGAAAATGACTTACAAACAGAAAAAAAGCGCAACATGCACTTTTATTACAATTATTACATTACATATTCAAATTGCAATTTGGTGAATGCTATTTATAGAAAATTGTTTTCAGTGTTCAATGTAGTAGCTTTGATGTGAAATAGAAAATTTTGCAATGAAAATTGACGTCATATTAAAATGACACCCACCTAAATTGAAAATAGTTACACACACTCTTTTTAATTAAAATCGTAGTAAAGTCACGTTGTTTCTTGAAATAGAAATTTTCGGTTATTTTTCATTAATTTTGGCATAGTTTTGTGCAAAAAACATTTTATTAATTATTATTTTATTTTTTTACTCTTACATCAAAAAAATATGCTTATACACAGGCAAAGTGTCTTTAATGCACGAAGCGAGCGATATGAGGTGAAAAATCATCATCCATTTAGATTTACAGTGACATATTTGAACAAGTTGCAACAGCTGACAACTGCAATAAGAATTAAATATCATAAAATCACATTTTTCTTTTTAAATAAATACTTGCATCATAATAAATTAAAAAAAAACACTTTTCAAGGTGCGCTGTGATATCAAATGTCGCTGTTTTTTTACCTTTTCATTGTTGTAAAATAATATACGATGACTGGATTGTGTTTGTCACAGTTAAAGTTTCCTCAGTTATTTATTTATTATTATTATTATTTTTTTTTTGTTTTCTGTTATCATAAGTCATTTAGTTTGCGGTTATTTGTTTTGTTTACACAGACTTGCAATGAAAAGTGTCACAATGTCACCGTGAAGTCGCGTCACTTTTTATTATGTGATAAGTTTGCGATCATCAGTGAATAGGTAATAAATTTTGTTTTATAAACGAACAGTAGGTATGATAATAAATTTGAAAATGTCACGATAATCTCAATATAGACTTTGTTTTATATTAAATAAAGTTCAATTTTAATGTCAATGCCACGATTTTTTTTTATGTATCTAATCGTCGATCTAACGATAGCTATGTGATGTGTTTCATTTGACCTTTGTTACTTTGAAGTTGGGAACTAATCTACAGGGGCTTTTTTTTATTTAGATTTCATAAAACTAATAGATATTTTGAACACAGAAAATGCTTTTCTCGTCTCAGTTTTAGTGAGATGGGAATTTTCAAAACGAAAAATATAAATTTAAAACAAATTCCTACGTTTTTGAGTAAAAAAAACATCTTTTGTAAGTTTAAGGTAAAAGTAACCTGAAGCAAAGTTTTAGAGATTATTTCAGGCTGCAACTTTGCTGAACTGACCAAGTCGTTATTTCATGTATTAGGAGGCTAAAAATGGCAAAAAACCCAATCTTGAACTTATTTAATGGTTTTCGAGTAAAAAACAATCCTATTTTCCTCTAGTCTTCATTCCGTATTTTTAATTTGGAATATTCTTAAAATCGGATTACCTTATCAAATGGACTTATGAAAGTCATAAATTCAATTTAACTTGAATAAGATCTCGTTTTATGTCTCGTTGATATTTAACCCCAATTCAATAAAGACTCGAGTCATATAAATTAACTGTTGTTGTGCGATTGTTTAACAACAAATATTAAATAACGAAAGGAAATTAAAATAAATTAATAAATTGACGTGATTTCATGTTATTGTTTGACTTTTAAATGGGGAGCTTAGACACTGTGATATCAGATAACGGGAAATTTCGTTTTTTATTCCTTAAAAGCTCTCAGTCTCATGTTTGACACCTCTGTTAAGATTATCTTTCATTTGACAACAAATACTGGTCAAATTCAGTTTCAGTCCACACATTGTAAGTAAAGTCACCCCATTGAAACGTACAACATTTTATAAAGCAATTTTAATATAAATTATTTGATAAAATATGCATCAGCTCATGTATGACCTTATATTGTTTGTTTTTACAATTTTTTTTATTATTATTTTTATTATCATTTAAACCGATTAATTGTAAAATATGGGACGCGAAATATGATTTATTTGAAGAAATAATCCGATAAATTTAATATCAATGTATTTCATGTCATTTTTTTGTGTATTGATTTAACAAGCAAACGCCTTTATTTCCTTATTCTAATTACTCAATTCATACGATTCTAATTATTGATATAAACAAATATTACACCAATGAGTAATTAAATTAATTATAATTCAAAATAAAAATTGAATACCCTCATCATTAATGAAATTAGTTATAATTATATCACGATACAAAGTTAAGTTCAAAATTAATTTGAAATCAATTGCTCATTTGTTGCTTTCAGGCATTACAATTTGTTTTGATGTGTGTAAGTGTGTGTTAAAAGTGTGCAAGTTATTAGCTGTAATTATAAAAAATAATAAAAACAATTGAAAAAAAAAAAAAAATATAAAAAAAATCATAAAAAGTGTGCCTTGTCCTCAAGAAGTTATTAACTTCTAAAATAAACTTTTATGAGAGAGAGATGGCTAACTAAAAAGTAAAAAACAAGAAGCTTTCAAGTAAAATAAAATATTTGTGATAACAGCCATACAAAATTTTTAAAAGTTGAATTTTGAGTATTAACAGGAAGTATGAAGGAAGTAGGAAGGAACACTGTTTTGTTTTAGGTTTTTCTTACATCGCAAAATCAGGCTCAAAAAAATTCAACTTTTAAAAATTTTGTATGGCTGTTATCACAAATATTTTATTTTACTTGAAAGCTTCTTGTTTTTTACTTTTTAGTTAGCCATCTCTCTCTCATAAAAGTTTATTTTAGAAGTTAATAACTTCTTGAGGACAAGGCACACTTTTTATGATTTTTTTTATATTTTTTTTTATTTTTGACTTTTTAGTTTTATTTTTCGTAAAATTAACCGAATTAAGATCTAACCAAACAACTTAATAGTTTTTGGAATACACTTTTTATTTACAGTCGATGCGATGTAACCACATTCTGTTAAGAGAATTCATGTGTATGGAAAAAAAATTTTTTTTCAAGTTCGTCCTAGGTCTTTGGTGTCTTCAGCAAAGTTGTAGCTTATTTTAAGAGGATTTTAGTGATATAATTTTTTTTTTGATTTTCCGGGAAATTTGTGGAAATTTTTTGATTTTTGTTGAAAAACCGGTATTTTAAACCAAAAGTTGTTCGGCAACTCTATTTTTTTATATGAAAATCAAAAATTCTAATGATGAGGCTACCTCCGCGCATGAAAATAAGATATAGTTTCAGAAGAAACTATGGGTCTACGATGGCCCGGAAAGGCTGTAGCGACGTTTTCCTTTACTTC
>LN483422.1:623338-664373 GCA_900002565.1 Culicoides sonorensis
AGATCTTAATTCGGTTAATTTTACGAAAAATAAAACTAAAAAGTCAAAAATAAAAAAAAATATAAAAAAAATCATAAAAAGTGTGCCTTGTCCTCAAGAAGTTATTAACTTCTAAAATAAACTTTTATGAGAGAGAGATGGCTAACTAAAAAGTAAAAAACAAGAAGCTTTCAAGTAAAATAAAATATTTGTGATAACAGCCATACAAAATTTTTAAAAGTTGAATTTTGAGTATTAACAGGAAGTATGAAGGAAGTAGGAAGGAACACTGTTTTGTTTTAGGTTTTTCTTACATCGCAAAATCAGGCTCAAAAAAATTCAACTTTTAAAAATTTTGTATGGCTGTTATCACAAATATTTTATTTTACTTGAAAGCTTCTTGTTTTTTACTTTTTAGTTAGCCATCTCTCTCTCATAAAAGTTTATTTTAGAAGTTAATAACTTCTTGAGGACAAGGCACACTTTTTATGATTTTTTTTATATTTTTTTTTATTTTTGACTTTTTAGTTTTATTTTTCGTAAAATTAACCGAATTAAGATCTAACCAAACAACTTAATAGTTTTTGGAATACACTTTTTATTTACAGTCGATGCGATGTAACCACATTCTGTTAAGAGAATTCATGTGTATGGAAAAAAAAATTTTTTTCAAGTTCGTCCTAGGTCTTTGGTGTCTTCAGCAAAGTTGTAGCTTATTTTAAGAGGATTTTAGTGATATAATTTTTTTTTTGATTTTCCGGGAAATTTGTGGAAATTTTTTGATTTTTGTTGAAAAACCGGTATTTTAAACCAAAAGTTGTTCGGCAACTCTATTTTTTTATATGAAAATCAAAAATTCTAATGATGAGGCTACCTCCGCGCATGAAAATAAGATATAGTTTCAGAAGAAACTATGGGTCTACGATGGCCCGGAAAGGCTGTAGCGACGTTTTCCTTTACTTCCATTTTTAGATGTGACCTAATATAAAAGTATTATAAAAACTACCGCATTGAAAAATATATTTCATATTTAATGTCAATCATTCCAATGCATCATATCACGAACTGAAATTGTCAGAATTCACACTGAGATTAAATTCAATCAATCGTTTCATAACAATAAAAATATAAAATAAATCACCGACATAGTCTGAGAGTTCTGGTTCTCTTCATTTATATAAACATCTGTTTAAGACAGATTTTTTTTGCATGTGTTTGATTGATTTACGCATTAATCTACCTTAACCTCATTTTTGTGTGTAAGTGAATTGATGATGATCGTTTTACGTATGTAAATAAAGAAAAGTAATTTCGCGAGAAATAAATTTGGGTTAAGCGTCAATTGATTTTAATGTATCCGATTGTGTTTGGAAAATCGATTCAATTTAGTTGATTCGAGTGTGGAGGAGTCAAAAACCGTTAAATAAACTCAAAATTGTGTATTTTGCCATTTTAAGCCTTTTAGTATATGAAATATTGACTTGGTCAGTTCAGCAAATTTGCAGCCTGAAATAAGCTCTGGAACTTTGCTTCAGGTCACTTTTTCCTTAAACTTACGAAAACATGATTTTTTTCACTCAACAACGTAAAAATTTGTATTTTTGCTTTAGAAAATCCTCGTTGCAAGAAAAAATTAGTAAAAATCATTTAAGTTACATTTTATTACAAAATTTATCTTAAATGCATTTAATTTGATTTTTTTCTCGTAAATGACCTTTATTACTATTCAATCCAAATTTAATGTTCTATGTATAAAAATATCTAAGGTCAAATCTAAAACACTGATTTCATTTTAAAATAACAAGAGGAAGTCATATTTCAATTAGTGATTGTTTGAATGTTATTTCAACTGTATTTTAACTTATTTTTAGTTTCCATGTTTATAAAGTTTCAGTGTCGAAGTAAATTCTGTTTCCTTTGACTTAAAATTCATATCAAATTTAATTGAATCCCTGTGTTTTTTTTGTACACCATCACAAAAATGATAAATTCCTTTTCAAACACAGATCCAATTCAGTAATTTATGGATATTGTCATAATTCAAATCTTTTGTAATAAATCATCATTTTTATCTCATTTCATTAACCGCATCTACTCAAAAAAAAAAAATAAAAACCACGGACGTATAGAATTTTGTCGGTAAAATTTGTTTTATATTTCAATTAATATTCATTTAAAAGGAAAAAAATTAAAAAATGTTCCTTACTTGCATGAAATTGAAATTTTTTGAATTGAGTCTAGTCTATGGTCTATTAAAGTAATCATGACACGCACATTTGACTCTTTAAATAATAAAAAAAAAACAATCAAATTTATTACAAAAGGAATTATTTTGTATTTTGGTTATGACACAATTGGATTATTTTTGTTTCAGTTTAATAAAAAAAAATCGATACATTTTACATGTGTTTTTTTTTTGTGTCTGGACTGTGTCGGACGTGTGTCCTGTCCTATATCATTTTAATTCGTAAATATATGGAAAAGTGGAGGGTCAGCACACTCACATTCACACACACATACGAGACTGAAGTAAAATGCATATAATTATCATAACATTAATTTACCACCAGTTGGGCGAGTAAATTCCCTCCTGATTTTTATTTTTTATCATATTTATATTATTTTTGTTCATTTGACCAACTTTATTTTAATGGGCCCGGCATCAAGCAACTCCAGGACATTATGTTTTTTATAGTTTAATTAATTTTCAACACGATATTTCACATGTTTCAATGTTGGTGGTTTGTTTACAGGAAAAAAATTCGTATTGTATTGTGTTTCATTTAAAAAAAATGGGTTTTAATACCATAAAATGGAAAAAAAAATGCAATAAATTTTATTTACACATTAATTTACGTTAAAAGTTCTAACGTCATTAGTAATTTAAAATAAATTATAGGTTTTTTTTTTAATATTCAACGACCTACTTCTCTTAGAAGGTCATTTCTTAAAATTGCAAGTCTTTAAAAACCAGATTCAATTCAATGGATGTTCTTCTTTGTATGTGTCTTCGTTAAAATTGAAAAATAACATTAAAATTGATAGTCTTGTAAATTTGATACTTTTTTTATTCGTATTCTCGATATTTTTTATTATCTTTATTATTATTATTATTATTTTAAAATTCTGAAGTAGAAGGAACTCAATATTAAATGGATGTTGAATTTCAATATGAAATAAAAGACATTTGAAATTGCAAAGCTCTTTTTGTGATCTAATCTAATAGGCAACAGGGCTTGATCGACCCCTCCCATGTGAGACAACCTAAACCTTCTGATTGTCACCTGTCCTATGTGGAGCTTTTCTAAGGATCGCAAGTTCACAAGGCGACTCACAAAATAATCAAATAAATAAAATTAAATGATTATTTGGATGGAAAAATCAGAATCAAATTCAAATGTGACAATTCACTGATTTATTTTTTAAAATCAAAGTGAAAACGGTAAAATGAGACTCAATAAGATGCATGTCACCTCTAGGTCACATACGATCAAATATAAAAAATATATAAAAAGGTAATAATGTGTCGAAAATTAACAGGCCTGCATTAATAATGTTGCTAAATTTACAGTTTTTTTTTATTTGGTCATCTTTTATTATCATTTTTTTGTTTATATTTCAATATCGTAACTTTAAGAAGAGAACATAAAAAAATGAATAAAATCGAATTTAAAAACTCATGATGTCATAAGATATATGTTTCGTATGTTAATTCACTATTCAATATATGAATTGAAAGAAACTGAGATGCGGGTGATATGGGACAGGTGATGGTAATTTATACGGGTATTTTTATCTTCTTATTTTCATTCGTGTTCATCTTATATATTCTTAATAAATATTGAATGTCGTTGTTTTGCTTAGTAAGATTTAAAATCATTTTCAAATAAATATTTATTCAGTCTGAGTTGAAAAGCAAATTCAACAGATATCCACATTTAAATGCGATAAGGAATGACGAGGCATTTTATTAATATTATTATAATTTTTTATGATTATACAACAATTTTGAGATTCTTATAACAATTTTTGACTTAAAAATTACAAATAAAAAATAAATTTAAGATTATTTTTATGATTTCATGCTCAAACTAAATCCCATTAATCGCATTTTGATCTGAAATATGTTTTTTTTTATTCTTTTAAGTTTGCAGTAACAAAAATATTTGCACCTGGTCAAAACGTGTTTCCATTTATATTTATTTTTTGATGTTAAAATGGATTTTGCATGCAATGTGTGCTGCAAAAAATGAAAGAAAAGGACTAAAATTGAAGAAAATTTTAAATGTATCCCGTCAGAGCTCCAACTCAAATCATAATACATTTAAAAAGCTTTTTTTTATGAATTTCAACATAGATGCAGTCAAAATGTAAACAGAAAACTCAATTTCATAACAACATTAAAATGTCAACACATTTAACTTTCAAGGTTGTTCCAAAGCATAATGCAATGACCATTTTAAACACTCGCCATATTCCTGCTTATTGCATTTTCTTTCAATGTAAATGGAGCAGGAGCATTCAACAGCATATTTTATAATTTAATTATAATAAAAAAACTTTTTTTTTGTTTTTAACTCTTCGTTTTCATTTCATTTTGTAGTGATGAGTGACTTTATGACAAAGAATACAAACACACAATGTATAAAAGTTTTACTTTTCCATTAACAAATGCATTATTCATTTAAAACAAAGTACTAAAGTTATAAAACATAAACAACAACAACAAGAGAAAAAAGTTACAAAATGTAACAATAAAGCATTAAATGTAATGTAATGCAGAAAAATCGTTTACAAATAGAGAAGAATGGAAAAGAAAACGTTTAAACAACAAGAACGAGAATGATTCACTTCCTAAAATAGGCATACAGAGCACTAGTATCATTATGCATTCATTTTTTTTTTTATATTATCATGAGAAAAAGAGTAGCAACTTCATAGATTAAGAGTCACTTGACTTTATTTCTTTAATTAATGTTTTGACGTCCACCATTTACTTATTTTTTTATTTAAGGAAAATTTCATTAAATTTTATTATTTCTTTTTTCTTTTCAGGTGAGTACAAATTTTCATTATACACATTCAAAGCACAAGAGTAAGTCAATTCAAATCAATTTCAAGTCACCCTTCATTACGTTCCGTCACTGTTATAAATAAACATCAACAAATTGTGATGCAGTCATGTACCAAATTGACAAACAAATTGCATCAAACTAGATAATTCAATCTCACTTGGAAAACACTATACTAGAAAATTGCATCAAAGTACAGCATTTTGATCTGTATTGTGTAAATTTTACGTTAAACTGTTACCCGGTATTGTTATTCTCTGTTTATACTTTGGTAATTATGTACCACAGAGTCTGTGTACAATTTCCTCTCTTTAATTTCAATTCAAAAGAGAGCAATTTCTTATTATCTTTGACTATTTTTCTATGTGTATGCATCATTATTGTATTATAGTAATATGTATTTTTCATTCAGGAATCAAGATATTAAATTTTAAGATAAATATTTCTATGATTGTGTGTGTGTACAAACCAAGCTGAGTTTCGGTTAAAATTGTCGGTGTTTGGGATGCTGACTTGAGATGTGAGTTGTACCGGTGAACATGAACAACAAACATACGTATAATAAGAACCAGCTGCTCAAATTTGTGTTTGTATTCAATTTTTGTTTTGTGTTGTGTGCATGCATGGCAACATATGTTACTGTGCATTTTATGTCGAAAACACGGAGCAACCATTAGAGGTGTTATGACCGAAGCGCTATTTCAACAGTAATCTTAGCTCATACCCTCGAAAAATCAGGCGGATCCGGATAACCTTTTCCGAAGATATGATTTGTTCTGCCGTTTCTATGTCGTTATCACAATATCTGCAAGTATTATCATACGTTAAGTTAGGTTAATGTGTTTTAGATGGTTTCTAAATATCCCGTGACCTGTGAATATTCTAATTGTCCATCTTAGATGTATTTTTAATAAGTTCAAGTGTTCATCCTATATTTTTCATGCACCTCATTCTGTATTAATAAACATTACATTAAAAAATCGTGAATTTACTTTGAAAAAACATGATTTCTTACATCCATTAATTCATTATCTATAAAACAAAACATTATTTGTATCATCAAATGGACAGTCACTTTAAGGTCCATCTTCTAAAAGTTTTGAAGAAAATATGTTAAGTTTATTAGAATATTTAATAATAGTAAAGACATTCCTTCAACATTTTGAAAGAACTCTAGTAATTGTGATACGGCAAAATTAAAGTTGTGGATATCAACTTTTTGGAACAGTTATGTATTGGCTTCTTCTCACTTCACAATGTACTATGAAACTAGCGTAAATTTGTCTCAAAATCTTATTGAGTAATAGTATTTGTGATATTCATATATTTTTAAGAAAAATCACAAATTTACCGGACTACGACAGCAACAAAGAGGAAATACGGGAAATAACAAAACGACAAAATCGTAATCAAAGAGTTGTTCGTTGAGTTCAATTTTTCAACAACAGCCATTGCATGTTTGCATATGTAAAAACAAATATTAACGAAATAATATTATTATGAAACAAATAAATGAATCAATGATCGTTTATTAAAGTAGAGTGATATTATAATTTAATTTATTTAAAGTGAAATATTAAGTTATATATGTAAGAAATGTGAAAAATATCTGAAATTTGTACCAAAAATTCAAAAAATTGTAACTCATCTGCTCTTTCATTTCCTTGTATCCCAGTGACCTGTTACCCAAATGAGTCTTAAATTGTTTTGTTCACATAGATTTTTAAGTGCTTTCAGACATCTCCATGTTTCACGAGATTTTATTTTTGATTGGGATAAGGCCTCAAGAGAAGACTTGCTATTTGACACTTTTACTATGTTTCTGTTTGTGTATTCTTCAGAAAGCATATCGCTTGTTCCGTGCATGAGAGACATAAAGCCTATGCTTATACATAGGCAAAGTGTCTTTTGTGCACGGAGCGAGCGATATGCCTTTCAGTTTTAGACCATTAGACACTAATCTGAATCAGTTAACATTTAATTTCATTGAAAAAATGAGAGAAAAAAATTAAGATTGTAAATTTCAGGGAATAAGTCACTTTAAATTTATTTCCGTGTAACCGAAACAAACTAACACAACTCAACAAAAAATGCATAAAACATGTTTGTGTGTGTTTGTATCTTACTACATTTCAACACAGATATATGTTTGATGTACACAAAAAAAATTTCCTGTCTAAATAACATTGAGTGCCAGTTTGATTGAAAACTGTTTTCAGTTTGATTTGAGCATACGTACGATACGGATCGTGTTTTGCATTCTAAGTAATATAAGAAATTTTTTGCTATTTACAAAGTTAAAAAGAAACAAATTTTTTTATTATTATAACATTGTTTTTGTTTATATCCGGTTTACACATTTTATATACAAAAATTAAGAAGTAAACACATATTAATTGAAACATTTTAATAAAATTTTTATTAATTTAATACAAAAATTGAATGAAAACTGTGGATTTGAACCTCAAAATAAAATAAAATAAAATATTGAAGAGCGAAACATTTGCGCATGCTCTAATTTTGTACAAGTACAATATAATTGTCAAACATCATCGTCGTTTATACACACATTTATATTGAAGTCGGTATTCAGAATTTTATAATAATAATAATAATTCTCTTCTTCTTGTTCTTACACAACACAAGTATACAGACACACATTAAATAATATATTGTGTATCTTCATAATAAAAAAAAATGTGTATTCACATTTAACAAGTACTACATTAAACAAATATGGCGGTTTTTTAGACACAAATCGTATGAAACACAAAATTTATTTTGAAAGATTTATTCGAAAAAGTGAATAAGTTAAATATAAAAGACGAGATAAATCATCAGATTAATTGGTAAATTTTATGAATTTCATTGAATTTTCATGGTAAATCATTGTGAAATAACCCAAAAATTAATGTGATTTGCAAATGTGCCCAAGTGGAAAAAAAAAGTATAAAAAGCAAAATATCAAAAGATGAGATAAAAGTCATTGAATATGAAAATTTGTGCATACTTTAGCACAATATGGATCAACGAGTTAAAAGTAAGTGGCAGACAAAATGACACACTGACTTCATATCATAATAAAAAATATTATCAAAGCTATCAGAGTGTGACGTAAAATTAAAATTATCATAAATTTTGTCAAAATTAAGCTTAAAAATGGTTTTGTGATAAATTCTTATAAGAATTTTTTGTTTGTGATTTCATTTTATTCTACTGGATAAAGACAAATTACATTAAGGAAGGAACGAAATTAAAGAGGGGAGAAAAATTTCTTTTTATTTTATGAGTGAAACAAACAATTACTTGTTAATTCTTGTCAATTCAGCATAAAATAAAATTTTATTTCAATTTTTTATGATGTTAAATTGAAATTTCACTTCAATAAATGAATGAATGAAAATTTTTTATCACTCATTTAATTCTTGTGAATTGTTTTTGCTGGTACTGAAGATTTTTTGTGATAAAATGTAAAATAAGAAGAAGGATGATGAATGTAAACAACGTAATTTTATTTGAAGCGTGGGTGAAAAAATCTATATTCTCATTCACAAAATGTTTAATGTTGTGCTATACCAATAAATAAAAGTATGTTTGGATGAAAATAAATCATTTATGAGAGGAAAAATACGAATAAGAGAAATTTTTCTGTGAAATGAAGCGAAATTGTATCAATTTTTATCAATAATTGGAATTTCATTTGAATAAATTTAATATGGAAAGACTTAAAATCAAGCCAGACGAGCCTCCTATCATCAATAAATGATTTAGAGACATGAAAATGTATCACATTTCTAATTTGACGATTCATTTCAACAATTTTTATGTACTTTACAAATAAACAAAAATACCGACCACACAGAACCACACTCACATTGTCTGTAAATTTGACTCTATATTGAATATTATTATGACGCGTCTCCTTTTTGATTTTCATCTCCTTGTTTCGATTCTTTTTCATGTAATATAAATACATGACATTCACACATAAATATAGTCAAAAAACATGATGCTACTGAAAGATCGTACGTGTTTTGCGTGCAAACATCTTCCTTTTTTTCGGGGGAGAAAAATTTATTGCGTTTTAACTTTTTCTTTTCTTTTCATTTCATTTCATTGAGAAAAATTTAACCTTCAACTTGCCATTGATAAAACGTCCTACGAATTCTATGTTTAGATCTTATGATCGGACATTTTCAATGTTGTTGTTGTTGTTTTTGTAAGAATAATGTTGATAACATTTTATTATGTGTGATTAGATTAAAATTTTGTTCCTTTTCTCTTGTATGTGCAAAATCGTATTTAATAATAAAAAAAAAAAATAACCCAAAATAATTAAATTTTTAACCTTGAACATGAATTTTGTTTTTTTGTATGTTTATTTATATTCACATTATTGTGTAGGATACAGTTTTTTATGCCCCATTAAATTGAGTAGTAAAATAATAATCTTAAATCAAATTACAGTAGTAATTTTTGTTTTATTAAAATGTGGTTTTAGGTGTGAATCGATTTTATTCATATAATTTCATAAAAACTATGTCCAATATCATAAAATAGTGTAGATAAATGTATTTGGTATGAAATTCTGTCGAAATTTCATGGAAACGTCACTAGAATTTGATTAAGACTTAATAAAATTCAAATCTTTATTGGTCGTATTTTATAATTTGATGATTTAGTTGACAATTTTTTAATTTAATGTATGCCAAGGGGCTTTTACAAATTTCATTATATTTTAGTTGCGTAGGGCAGTAATTTAAAGTTAATCTAATATTGATATAATAGAAGGAAAATCTCTACAAAAATCTTCATTTTTAACTTATTAAAATTAAAAATAAACTAAACTAAACTTTAAAATATGAAAAAAGAATTAACTCATTTCGTGTGGTGGAAGCCAGTTAAGTCAAAAGTTCAGTTATGAGGTGGTTGCTGGAGTATGAATACCTGTCATTAAATCTTTCATTGAGTCGAGACTTAATTACTGAACTCAAAGTATGGCTTTTATCATAAAAATAATAAAAATTTTATAATTATTGACCTTTTTTTAGGTTCTTCATAATTATTGTCAATAAATACAAAAATTTTGTCAATATCATTGTTATCGAAATGAAGTATATCATGAAATTTTAATGTAAACATACGATATTTTTTATCTTATCTAAAAAAAATTATCACTGATAGATTTTAAATGTAATTTTACCTAGTGATGGGATATGGAAATCAGAGGTAACGGTTCATGTCATGCTTATGACTAATTTGCGATCCCAAAACCAAGTAAAAGCAACTTCAAGTCCCATGGCTCATTGTTTTAGCAAATATCATACCTTCAAATCGTCGTAGAAAACGTACGACTAAAAATCTTTACAACAACTGCAACTCAAAACTAAATTCGCTTCTTTTTCAAGTTCTGCAAGACAAAGTAGATTCACGATTGATCTCTCCTTCACTTGTGTGGTAAGGTATGGAAGACTTAAAAGATTTTGATGTAAATGGAATAGAAACATGCATGGGATAGTCAAAGTGTGAACAACAGTCATCTGATTAATGACCCAACTATAAAAGTACCTGGATTCAATTTAAAACGAATTAATGAGTAAAATTAAATCGAATACGATTCGAATGAAACGGTGACAGCCACTAGAGGCCTTACAATAACGGTCCTCGTTGAGTATGAAGACTATGTCTCGACTTTTAAACTCAACATTTACTTACTCAACTATTTTCATTCAAAATTGGACTCTAAGCTTCATCCTGTCCTCAGTTGAAAGCTTAGTTTGTTTTTAAGAGATTTGAATTCGAAATTGTCGTTTACCTTAAATTTTAAACTATGTAGTATATGTCGTTTACCTGGGCAGGAGCATTTTGAACCAAAAACTGCAATAAACCGGTTTAAAAGAGCGGTAATATTAAAAAATTCATTAATTTCATCGTAATCATTGAAATAATGAACCACCACCTACAACTGGACCCTCATACACAATAATTTTAATCAGAGACAACAAAAAAACAGATAAAAATTAATCACTAGTGTGACAATTTGCAACTTAATTTAGATTTTTATTTTCATTTTGACTATTAATAATGTGTTGACAAAGGTTTCCTTTATTAAAAAAAATTTGTATACAAATTTCGATTAAATGTTGTAGGTTTTTTAATATAAACATCTGTATTTAAATTAGACTTAATGATCCCAAACTGTGTATATAAATAGTAATCTACGCGAATTATATTTAAAAAAAAAAAAATAAAACGAAACAAATTCATAACCGTCTGTTATTAATATATACAATTTTTTTTCATTTAATTTTTAAAACGTTTCAATCAAGAGTTTTTTTAAGTATCGGACGTTTTTTTCATGTTTTGATTAATTAATCCATTCATCATTCATAATGCGTTATTTTAAATTTCTACAATGATAATGTGATTCAAATACAATGAAGAAATAAGCGTATTTACCTTAAAATTACAACCGACAGACCCTTAACCAAAGTGGTTCTAAATCGACGCCAATGAATGAATTATTTAAAATAACATAATAGAAAACGTGTCCAACGTACATTTACCGTTAACGAATTGATGCAGGTCAAAATTTTAATTATAAAATATTTCGTGGAAGTAAAGAGTTATCCAATTAAAATAAAAACTTAAATGGATCAGCCTTTAATTAAATCGAATTGGCTCTTGATTATTGTGTAAATCTGATAAGTAAAAGTTTTGAAAACTTCATTTCCGTGTTTCATTTTTGAACCCTTTCTCCTGTCATTCATTGTATTTTACGTTCTGTTTTATCAGCTTTTAAGAGAGACAAAGTTCAATGAAATGAAAATAAAAATAATTCTGATAAGAATGATGAATCGTCATCAAGCACAAAAATTATCTCTCTCATATTACACAACGAACGATTTCATTCATAATTTAATGAGTTCGATTTAAAAATAACCGTTAAATATATGTGTCAATTTACTTCTTCTTCTAGACAACAATAAAAAAATATTATTATTTATGAATGAATTGCTCAAGGGAAATCACTAGAAATGGACTAAATTAAAGTATGACGAATATGTGCACAGGACAAATTCTATTTTATTTAGTTTAATGAAAGAAACGTCGTCATCATTTACACATATATTTGTATATGTAAGGATACTGATTATCATAGAAATGGATACTCACATGCTATAATTTCCGTGTTTCAATGTGTGCGATAATGATATATGAGTCCGGTGTCCGTGTAAATAAAATAATACTGTTATTGAGTGAATCATTTTTCAGTTGTTTCTAAGCAGTGAAAATTGAAACTAGCATAAAATTGTCTTGTGAAAATTGATTTTTTTATGTGCAATTTAATTGAAATTTGATTAAAATTGTAATTTGAAGTCTGATTCGAAAATGGAAACATTTGTGCGACAAGCACGAAGAGCCAGTTTGACATTGACCCACATTTTTATACCCTCAATTGAGACAGGTAACTTTTTTTGTATCTAATACTTTGCCTTGAAATATGCATTTGGTCAAGTTCATTAGCAGTTTCATATCGTTTTAAGATGATTCCATTAATTTTAATTTAAATATCCCTTCAAGTAGGTTTGAATTGTAAATGGAGATTAAATGAAATGAAATTTTTGAAAATATTTCATGAATTCCATTGAAATTTCGAATGATAAATATTTGTTGGCAACAAAAGTGGAAAATAATGAAATAACATCCAAATATTTGGGGAAAAACAATAATATTTTGCAATATTTATCTTCTTTTTCTTACCATTTTATGTGCAATGAACTAAATTTACAACACAGATAAGTTCAAACCATTAAAATTTATGTGTGTACAAGGCTTTTTATTTCATTCAATTTCTCAATTCTCAAAGGATTGTGTTTTTTTATGTTATGTTGGTTTAATAAAAATGATGGCGGTCTATTAAAATGATAAAATAATGAATGATTTCTGGTCGATAAAATAATTTTCATAGCAATAATCATAAAAAATTGTACTTTGAAATCTTGATTTGGATTTAAATGCAGAAATGGGCTGAAATCATCATCATCTCACGACATATCCAACAAAAAGAAAATCAATGTCATACATTTTTCCAACAATTTTCCGCAAATTGAATCACGTTTACAAGGAAACAGACTTAACAATCATAATCTATTTTTCACTTACTTCAGTGGCAATAATGAAATATGATACAATGTAACTGTAATTACACTGAAATCATCATCTGGAAATAAATTTCGCACTCCTACTTTTAATCTCAAAATAGTGTTGACAAAAATCTGGTATGAAATGCACTCATCGATGTAAATTGCAAAATTTTAACTGCACTCTTTATTATTGTAGGTCCCTGATGATGATGATGACGTTGTTTATGTACTTAAATGTAAAATGTCTAATAAACAATTCTACGAATGGAATATGTGTGAGATGAAGAGATGGGATGTTGATGCAAAATTGATTAAGCATGAAAAACAATTAACCTCATTTTACTGTTACTTATTCAGATGATGAGGTTTTTGTGCGATCATCTATTATTATTTTGTATTATTAGCTTTGATTAGTTACAACGTTGCTTTGGTGTGTTATAATAATTGTATTAGAATACAAAGAGGAACAGAAACAAAAATGAGTGTGTGTGATAATCATAAATTGCAAGTATTCTAGATTTATTTACAGTTGATGTATTTACATTAACTACAATCATAATAATAGACTTGCATTACATAAATAACTTTTAATAGGTGCCAATTGCCAGGAATTTGTTAACAATTTCAAGGAATCCAAGTGTAATGATAAAATATTTTTAAATGTCAAAGAAGTTTCTTTCTTTACAAGGAAAAGATCAAGTTGTGTTAAGAACATTTGAATCCTGTCAAACACCTTCTTCCATTATTTTCATTTTAAATGCATTCATTTCACAATCATTGTTATTTATTTGCATCAAAATGACTGGTGATGGTGATACAAAAGATATTTATTTTACTGTTTGCATTTATGCATAGTTCTGTCGTTGACCTTATTCTTTATTCTTCCATTCCATGATGCTTATATAAGAAGAATATAAAATTGCGATAAAAAAACAACTCCAATGAGAATAAGAAAATATAACGCACAACAATTCTTTGATTGAGATTCATCTTGAATCATCAACACATTTAATAAAGAAAAGAACTATCGATAAAGAAAATTAATTAATGTTTCCAAGGGATGTGCTGTTAAATTTTAAAAAAAAACGTAATTCATTTCAATATTTTGCAAAATTCGCATTTTAGTGTCCTTAATTCAATTTAGCCTTTTCGGAAGTTTGTGGGTCCAAATCTTCACTGAAATAAAATAATACGTGAAATGTGAAATTCAAATCTATTTATTTAACAGCGCATCCCTGAATCGAACACCATATTCATAGATATCGTTCGTTCCGTGCATAAAAGACACTTTGCCTATGTATAAGCCTATATGAATATAAAACTTGCAAGAATCAAGAATCAGTTCCTTCATCTACTTTCTTTCTTTTAAATTTCATCGTCTTTTGATGTCATTTCCATTCCTTCCAATTTCTTTTGATGTCTTTCAAAGACTTTTTAAAAAAATATTTTTTCTCCTTTTTATTTAATGAAAAATGTTAAAAAAAAAATATATATAAAAAAATATCAGTACTGTTACATTCAAGAAAATAGTGTTTTTTTTTTAAAATAAACTTTTAATGTTTGCTTGTTTTTGTCACATTTTTATATTCAATTCATTTATTTTCCGGTTTTGTTCCTTTCTTTTTGTAAGTAAACATACATTCATTGAAATAAGATACGGAAGTGCAGTTGAATGGTATAAATCATTCTTTAACGTTAATTTTTTTTCTGTGTAATGTCACATCATCATTTAATTTTGTTTCCCTTTAATTAAATTGAAATTAAAATTAAAATTGAATTCATTTTTTATCTTGATTCTGATAATTCCGAATTTAAATTTCAAATATTTTGAGTATTCCTCATTTTAAAAGCGATTCATTGTATAGTGAGTTGATTGAACTTTATATTTTTTTTTAAGCTAGTCGCTAATTTTATTGTTATCGCATTTCATTAATTATATCCTCAGTTTTTTTTAAAATGAAAATTCGAAACGAATGTCATTAAAACTTTTTTTTTATTCGCTCATCAAATAAAAGAAACTTTTTTTTCTTTTTGATTCGCTTTCTTTCTTTCTTTTTCTCTCAATCCCGCATTAAATTTGATTGATTTCCAGAAAGTTTTATTCAATTGTGTTTATGCAAAATAAAATAAAATATAATGGAATATAACAAAAAAAATTGCCTCCTAGGCAGCAAAAATTAATCACCGAAAAGAAACGAAAAAAAAAAGATTTTTATCAAATTTTAACAAATATAAAAGTTAAATTCGTCATTCTTTGTATACGTGAGACATTTAAATGTTATCTTGATCTTAAAATTTTATATTTTTAATTTGATTTGGCTTTAAATTTTTTTTTTTGCAATTACTTAATAAAAGAATTTTAATTAAATGGGAAGTAAATCACAAAACATCTGAGCACAATCAAATTTATGGGAGCTCATAAACCATCAGATGCGAGCTAAATTAAAGCTTCTAATTTGATAGTAACTTAAAATTACACTCAAACCATATTATTTTCATGATTTGATATGATTTATAAACATATCATAAATACAACATATTCACTTTCAATTAGTCGCCGTAAGCAAATCACGAATAATAAATTTAATTCACTTTTTTCTTGCAAAAAATAACAATTTTAATAAGAATATGAAGTAATAATTGACTTTAATCGCTGTGTATTTAATTTTCAAGTTATTTTATTATTTTTTATTAAAAAAAAAATATATTTTTATAATAAGCATAATAATTCTAAAATAATTTCATATGTATGATAACAATAAAAGCTTAAAATTATTTTTAAAAAATAACTTTAATATTAAATTTTAACAATACAATAAAATTTTTGATCAAAATACAAGTGATTTGTAAATATTTAATCAAAATTTTTAAATAAAATGATATACATAAAAAATTATAACAATAATAACTTATATAAAAAAATATACAATGAAACAATAAAACGCATCATTATGTTTCAAAAAGAAAAAAATGATGTATAATCATTTTAACGGTTTATTTTTAATTTAAAATAATAAACAATCATATTAATTTATTATACATATTTAAATAATAACAAATCTGTATTTATAAGCAAAAATTATAATAAACATTTATAAAAAATAAATAATAATATTATTATTAATATGATGAAAACAAAAATTTTATACATTTTACACATTTATTGCGGTGTTTCATTATTATTATTATTTTTTTATTATTATTATAATCCTCTTAACCAAAGTAAAAAAAAATCACAAGTATCATGTGTTCTAGTTCATTGTTATACGTTTTTTTTTGAATGTGTATTATTATTATTTATACCACTTATTACGATTATTAATATAAAAAACAAAATATCGAGAAGGGACAGCAATTTTCATTTCAATATAATCGTGTGTAATTTTTTCGGTTTATGTTTCACGTATTAAATGAGTGTTTTGTTTGAAAATCATTAATATCTGCCGGATTTTCTTTATACTTGTGTTAAAAAAAAAATGTATAAATGTAATCTTGTAAAAGTATAATAAGTTATAATCCGTAAAAACAACTGTTTTTACATATAACATGATGTAACTTAAGAATTAATGTGTCACTTTTAATATTAAACATTAATTTCAATAAATTTATTAAAATATCAAGTTATTTCAGTGTTGTAAAAAGTTAATTTGATTCGTCGCGGTTTTATGCATAATAAAATGATACACAAATTCAAAAATTTAAGAATAAATATGTGAGTATGTGTGTATGATTTTGTATATGAAATACTGAGAGAAAAAGAGATTTTAATTAAATAAATAAATAAAGTTGCCCTTCAAAAATTATCATATTATAATTTAAATATAGACTGAGTGACCTTCAATTTATTTATTTATTGTTGTATTTTTTTGTTTATCTGCCCATTTTTATGATTTATACGGGTTGAATGTAACTTTTTATTTAGCTTTTAATTGAAGTCATTCATCATAAAGATCGAATAAGAAAGATAATTTTTTTGTCTTCACTCGGTGATTGTTGTTTATCATCCCGTTTTAGCTGTTAATTATTGTGTGATATCATTAATTTTGATGTTAATTGTTAATTTTAAGAATGAATTAACATGAATTCAGACTCTTAAATGACAAACAAAGAAATAATTTTAATTTCAAATCAGATAAAATGAAATGAGATCAAAGTTCATGGTCAATTAAAAGTTTGAATTGTGTAGGCGCTTATAATGTTTTGTTTAATTAATTGGTTCATTTACGTTAATTTTGCAAATGCAATTATTCAAAATATTTTATGGAATTGCAAAGTCAATGTCTCATCATCTCATTTTAAAATCATCCCACATCATCATCATCATGATCTTGACCATAATTTTCATGATCAGTCTGTCAACATTAAACAAAAATCTCTTCATTTTTAATTTCATTTCATGTCACAAAGTATGTTTTATAATATGATTGATTTACAGTCCTCCTTATTAAGAGAAGAGTTGATGAAATATTGTTCCTCATTCTATTTTTTTTTATTCGCTAGTAAAAAATAAATTATAATTATAGTCCAAAAAAACAATCATATACCACAAACACTAGCAACAGCCTAAAATAATAATAAAATACAAAAAAAAAATACTTAAGTAGAAATTCAATCAGCAAAATGTCTAAAAATATTCAACATAATAATTGGATACGTGCTTTTATGAAAAAAAAAATAAAATAATAATAATAATAATAAAGTAGAAGACTGCTTAAAGCGGTTTTAAAATGTGAATCGTGGTTTTATTATCTCTCGTATAATTTTTCTTTTTGTTTATTATTATTACAAAAAACATAAGAGAAAAAAAATTGAACTAAAATTAAAAGAAAAGAAAAGAAGACGTCTGTTATATAAATGAAATACATTAAGAAATCCTTTCATTTATTTATGTTTTTTTTTTGTGTGTTTAATTTTGCATCAAATACCGATCATGATGAAATGGATGATGATGATATTAATGAATGACCAACGTTTTGTCGGTAGTACTCAAGAGAAAATAATAAAAAAAATCAGTATATTGAATTGAAAATGAAGTATTTATTGTTCTTTTGTTTGCTGATGCTTTGAATTTTAAAGATGATCAAAATAAAATGCAATAATACGAAATAGAGCAAATCTGTATCACAATAATAAGTAATTGAAATATTTCTTCATATACAATTTTTTCTTATGATATTAAATAAATAATAATAGAAGCTTTAAAAATGTAATCATAATATTAAAATTCTAGTTAAATGCAAGAATATTTCATTGTTATATGTACATAAATCTAAAAAGAAAATACGCAATTCCTATTTTTTTCCATCTTTTCATATTAATTTCTATTTCTAATAACAATATAAAATACTTATCTCGGTTAAATGTTTATAATTCTCATGATGATAAGACTAAAAATATAATAATAATAATAATAAAAAAAAAAGATTATTATTAGAGTTTCTTTTAACATATGTGGCATTCCATTCTAAAATTAGTGCCGATCACAATTTTCAATCTGAGTGCACAGGCCTATGGTCCATCAAAAAAAAAGAAAATTTTGCCTTATAAAATTTTTTTGTATCTATACTAGAAACCGAAATACAAGGATTTCCATTTTTTTTTATTCTTGAACACAAAAATGCACTAAAAGTCATGGTTCTGTATGAAATAAGTATGATATTTGTTCCTAAAAGTTGTAGATAATCGTTTGGAGAATAAACTTTTCATATACCATTTTACATATTTTCATACAAAAAAATTGATTTTTCATCGAAAAACAGCAAAAAATCTTGAAAAAATACGTTTTTGAACACGAAAACGCACTAAAAGTCATTGTTCTGTATGAAACCGGTATGATATTTGTTCTTGAAAGTTGTAGATAATTGTTTGGACCAAAAAGTTTTCATATACCATTTTACACGTTTTCATACAAAAATAATGACTTTTCATCAAAAAACATTAGCAAATCTGGAAAAAATACAATTTTACAAGGATAAAACTATACTTTTATATTAAATTATTGGTGTTTTTTGATGCAAAATCAATTTTTTTGTATGAAAACATGTAAAATGGTATATGAAAAGTTTTTGGTCCAAACAATTATCTACAACTTTCAAGAACAAATATCATACCATATTCATACATAACAATGACTTTTAGTGCGTTTTTGTGTTCAAAATCGTATTTTTTCAAGATTTTTTGCTGTTTTTCGATGAAAAATCATTTTTTTTGTATGAAAATATGTAAAATGGTATATGAAAAGTTTTTGGTCCAAACGATTATCTACAACTTTCAAGAACAAATATCATACCAATTTCATTCAGAACAATGACTTTTAGTGCATTTTTGTGTTCAAGAATAAAAAAAAATGGAAATCCTTGTATTTCGATTTCTAGTATAGATACAAAAAAATTTTATAAGGCAAAATTTTCTTTTTTTTTGATGGACCATAGACCTGTGCACTCAGATTGAAAATGGTGATCGGCACTAATTTTAGAATGGAATGCCACATATAAAATGTGTAATTTAATATACATAAATATCAAAAGTTATATGCGGGATTTTATCTTCAATCAATGATCAAAATATAATAAAAAAAAAATATAATATTGAATAAATGATGATAAAATTGCGCATTTATATCAAAGCATAAATAGAAAAAAAATGAAGCTATAACAATAAAAGATGAATTTGATTCAAAAATTGAGTTGATTGATAATTTTTCAGCTATTTCTCGGTGTTTTAACTCAATGATTCAATTGAAAAAACAATTAATTTAAATTTATTATACATTTGATGGCCTCTTAACATAGTTAAGTTTTTTTTTGTTTTATATTCAAATAATATTAGAATTGCTTGATATTAATTTTGTGTTTATCTAAATATTATAAACTGATTGAAGTATGCATAATAAATGAAATAATAATAATAATAATAATAAAATCAAATTTGTTTAAGTTTTTGAATTAAATAAAAAATTGTAAAGCACTATGCGTGGTTTGTGAATTTTAAAAATATTATCTTGGATACAGAGAAATTGAAAATGAAAAATTATAAGAACTGTGCGGTTTAAGCAAAAGTGCATTTCGATAGGACTCGTTTGATTGAATAAAATTCAGTTTTTTAAAGATATTCTTTGTTTTGGATCCAAAACATTTTAAAATTAAAACTCGCGTAACTTTTTTATTTGAACTCTAATCGAACTGAAACTTTATGACTTTGTCAGAAATAAAAATTAGTAGAAAATTATGAAAAAAAAATTAAAATCCGACTTATGGTTGGGCCATGAACACGAAACTTACGAATTTGTTCTTTCGTTTTGGATCCAAAACATTCCATACAAAGTAAAAATCGAAACCACTAAAATGTTATAAAAAGTGTAATTTGATGTTGTCATCTCCTTCGAACGGTCAAATATAGTGCTTAGATCATAGATTTGATCTTTATAAGGCTTACAAGCCCAATTTACGAGCCTGCTTTACTTACCAAAAAGCCAAAAATAATTTTTCAAAAGTACCTTCATCAAACTCAAATAAATGGCACTTATCAATAAAATAAAATGGGCTTTAATGATTTTTTTCACTGATTTCAAGGACCTGAAGCCTTATTTTTGAGCCCAATCCTCAAAATCATGAAGGAAAACCAAAAATGAGTGGTTCTTTTATGCAACAAACAAAAATCACTTACTGCAAAAATTCATAGAATTTCAATGATTTTTTAACCATTTTTTAGGCTCTGAAGCCCAATTTTTTAGATCAATTTTTGAGCCCATATCAATCTCGATTCGGAAACAATTGCGTTTAAATTAATCCTGAGGTTCCTCCGTCCAACATGCAAAGGAATAATAATTGAGTTATTTCATCGAATTTTATCGCATTATAGCCTAAAAATGGGCTTTGAAGCCCAATTCCACAGTCTGATTAAACAAGTTATGATTTTCAGTTAATTATAAAAGGTATTTTTTTCTGCCACAAAAGCCCTAATTTCGATATCTATAGAAATTCATACAAAATTATACGATGTTTGGATCCAAAACGAAAGAATAAATTCGTAAGTTTTTTAAAGGAATACACAAGTGTTAAAATGGCGGTTTTTTCAAAAAAGTTCGACACTTTGAAATTTTTCAAAAAAACACTGGCATTTTAAAAATTTTGTGATTTTTTGACCGTTCTTAGGCTCTGGAGCCTAATTCTTGACCCCGATTTCTAGAGCCTAATCTTGAAGCTAATGAGTCAAAGTTCAAAAGAAATATCACTTTTTAAAATTTTTAACCGTTTTTAACGGTTTTCAGGCTCTGGAGCCCAATCTCAAGATGAGCCATTGTGAAGTTAAGAATAGCGATCACTGACAGAGTGACGGCGGAAAAACCGTCTGTAATAGTGCATTTTTTTCTTACGAAATGCACTTTAAAATGTTTTTTTTTAATTTTTGACTCATCATATCATGATCAAAAAAAAATCTCATCAACAAAAAAACTTATGACATTAAACTGCTTCATTTCATGCATGAAAATCGTATTATTGCATAACAAAAATAATAAATTAGCTGCCCAATTGCATAAAGACCATCTTTTGTTATGTGTACTGTAATTCATATTTTTTTAAACATTTTTTTTGCCTTAAAACAACAACAAAAACAACTAAAAGTTAAAAGTAAAACAGACATTTAATATTAAAAAACGTGAATATTAATGTTGTATTATTTAAATTTTTTTCTTAATACCATAAATAATGAAAATAAAATCGTGAAATAAAGATTTTTATTTATATTTTATAATGTTTCTTAAATTTTAACATGAAACATACATGTATAAAATTGGCATCAAATTACACAAAATTAACAATGAAATGAAGAAAAAAAATCATATTTATAAAAATGAAAGAAAACGGTCAGTTGTTTTATTTTATATTTTATAATAATATTTTTGCTAACTCATATAAACTTATTATTAGTATGATTATGTGACATAAACTGCCACACACACATTTAATTTTTTTTTGTTTAATTTTTTTTTAATTATTATTTGTATGTACACATATGTATGTGTGTGTGTTTGTCTTTTCGTGTTTAATTAAGTCATCATATTTCCTGAATATTATTAATTAAAATTTACACTGGACTTAAATGATATAAGTTATAAAAATAGAATGAAAATGAATGTTTTATTTTGAATATAAAATGAAAAATGTGTCAAAATAATGCAGGTTTAAGCAGATGTCAGTATGTTTAAAATGACATGTATTCGTCAGAAAAAAAATGGACTTGAATATTGTTTGAAATGAAATTTAAATGACATGAGGAGAAACTTTTTGCCTTTTGTTTTATGAATTAAATGGATTGAAATGAAGTGAAGTAAAAATCATGCTCTAAATGTCCACAGTAAGGTATTTAAATGTCAGTAAGGGAATTTAATGTGAAGAATTTTTTCATTAATGGGTTGAATGAACATTTGTTTGGATGGCAAATTAAAGTTAAAATGATTGATTTTACTGTAGCACCTTGAAATTGACTCAAAATCTCGGACACAATACTTCAAATAAGATCGAAATCAAGTATTTTATGAAAATTTATTCATTTAAATTGAATTATTTTGAAGTATTTTTCTTCTTATTGCATTTTGATAACAATGGAAAAAATACATCTGCTCAGTATTAAATCAAAGCAAAATAATAATTCTCAAAAGTAAATAAAGAAAAAACTTTTAATCAGAGAATGTTTTCAGCTGCTCATGGATATTTTTTGTGTGTCTCAGTACAATAAAAAATAATATTAACTTCATTTAATGGTATTTTTATTTCGTCGCACAGTTGGTCCCAAATTTCATTCACATTTCGACATGATGATCATCAAAATTAACTCCTTATTACATTTTGATCGGATTTCAAATAAAAACTATGCTTTTGGGGACACTTTGGCTTTAATGTCATCAGACTTAGTCTTAAAATGCCTTTCAATATTATGACAAGCGTTGAAATCGGTCCTAAACAACATTAATTGCTCTATTTCCTTGAACGAACTACGGGTCCTTGCTTACTTGACTCAAACACATAGTTTTTCGATTTTTGTTCAATTCCATTGAAAATGCACCCGCTTGTACCATTCAAAATCAAGATTTCCTTAAACGTTTTCTCTTCATAAAATTTTATTGTTATTATTTACTGTATTTTATAACCTTCATACTTTCCAATGAACAAACAAAACCTTCATTCATGTTAAACAAACATTCTTACATGACTTAAAGTCTCATATGTTTTTTTTTCCTTACCTTCACAAGGCAACTCACTATTCATAATAATAAAACAATAAATTTTAATATAAAATAGCTGTAAATTTTAGATACGCTTCAAGTGCGCCCATCATGCTTCTTCGTCCCATCATGAAATGCATTATTATTATCAACTATTATTTGTAAAGTAACAATTATGTTTTTTTTTTTATTATTTTCATTATTATTACAAGAAATAAACTTATGCTTGTAATATTCTAATATATTCTCATTAAATAATACATACTTGTAATTGGAAAATCGACTCACATCATATACATAAACAATTTCTAATACACATAGATACAGAAAAAATAACTAATCAACAAATCATTTAATGTTTGTTGTTTGCCACATGCATTGTAATCGCTTTGTAATACTCTTTTTAAATGTAATAAATAATAAAATCTAATAATTTTTTTTTAGGTTCATTGCACTTCTCTTCATGTATTTTTATTTTTTGTTTCATTTCATATAAGTTTGTCGACATGTGTGAATAAAAATAATAAATGATAAAATGCATTTTATTCAAAAAAAAAATTTGTTTGTATGTTTCATGTTAGATTGTATTTTTTTTTGTTCTAACTTGTATTTATTTATTGAATACAATTTTTGATTATGTTTAAATACAAAAAAGTTTAAATTAAATGAACTAAAATAATAAATGTTTTAGATAAAACTGATGGCATACAAATTAATTTATACAAAAAAAAAAGTTAAATAAATGTCTTTGATTTTATTTTATTTTATTTCATTTCAATATAATTCAATTAAAACTTAAAAAAACATACAAAATTTATATGATTTATGTCACTGTTAATTTTATTAATGAATCATTTAATTTAAAAAAATAAAATAAATAAAATAAAATAAAAAAAAAACATGAAAAAAGTGTGAATGCAATGAAGTGATGATTAAATTATTGATTTCATCTTAACTTGTTTTATTTTTTTTGTGTTTAATTTCAATTTTTCAATTTCAATGCATTGCACTGTTAAATTTTTGATGAGCTGTGATAAATGGAGTTTGACACTTATGTGAATTTTTAATCTCTTGAATATTCATTCATTGTTGAGTGTTTGTATGTAGATGAAATTCAATGACGATTGTGACAATAAAACACTCATTAATACAAAATCCATGTTTTTTTTTGGTTGATTGGGTTGCGACAGATAAATGGAGATAAATGATATCACATTCAAACATGACCACTGCAATTTTTCTTTCATTTTAACGAAAAAAATATTTATTGTCAATTCAAGATTTGGAATCGTTATTTTTTTAAAAAAATACGTGATGTTATCAAAAAATTTAAAACCAAATTCAGTTTTTTGGAAGAAATGTTTGTGGTTTATTCCATAAATAATGAAGTTTTTTTGTCAAAATTCATATAATTCATACTGAAAATCATTGATTTAATTTTAATTATTTTTGTTTTAAATAAGAATATATTTTTTTGTTTTGGTTTAAATGTTTAAAAATCATTTTAAAATACAATTTATAATAAATTTTAACAGTATTTTGAATTCCTTCACTTAACCGCATTATTTTAACCTATTAAACACCGTTGTACAAATTTTCGACAAGTAAGTTTTGGGTCGGATTTCTCCAAGTAGTTCTGAAAGTAATTTTTAGTGCACTATTACAAACGGTATGTCCGCCGTAACTCTAACACTATGTCACACATTTAGCTCCATAACTCTGGAACGATCCATCGGAACCATGTCGGTTTTTTTTCTATAAAATAGAGGAGCTAAGAAGGGTTATCAATGACTCTATAGCTTTAAAATTGGGTTTCAGAGTCTGAAAACAGTAAAAAGCCTAAATTTTCCTAAAATGGCCGAGTTTTTCAAAATGTCGAAATTTTTTCAAAAAATGTCAAAATGGCTTTCTTGTAAAATTTTTACATGAAACTCAAAATTTTCATCTAAATAAAAAGTTTTCATTTTAACACAAAAAGTAAATCCTATGGGTTAAAAGTAATAAAAAATGTTTGTTGATAAAAACTTCTACGTGAAGTCAATAATAAATTTTAAAGTATTTCCTGTTCCAATAAATTTCATATTATTTTTTAATATTTGTGTGTGTATTACGATTTTTTTCTCTTTAAAATATTATTCTAATTTCACTACTTAAGACGTCTGATGAAATTCTAGGATGAAAATAGTCGAAACAAGGAAACAATGCTTTTAAAAGGATTTAAAGTAGAATCTGTGAACTGGTCAATCTTGAATTTTCTAAGTAAATCATCAATAGTATCAATTGACCGGCAAAATCATCTTTGAAGTACAACTATAACCAAGAAATTTCATAAAATTAAATGCAAAGTCACATTTCTCACAAACTTCCTTGTACTAAAAGTACTCATAATTATGATGAAATGCATTAAAAATAATAATAGTCATAAAACACAAAATTAAGTCATAGAAAAGTTTATTTTTAGTGATAACTCGTAAAGTCACTTTTGTTAGATTAGAGATTAACATGCGTGTTTCATATCAAATACTGATAATGATTAATTTATTATTATTATAATTATTGACATTAGACTGACATGAAAGATTTTGTTTTTATGAATGAAATTCTAGGGTTTTTGTTATCACCTACTTATTTAATAATGTAAATAAACAAAAATGCTTATTGTGTTAGATGAGTTTAAGTGAACTCTTTACAAACGAAGACCGAACAAGAAATTATCTCAAAAAAAAAACAGAGCAAAGTAATTTGTTTTCTGAAATTAAAACTAATTTTATTTGTATTTTCTTCGTATTTTTTGAAATTTCTTATCAGTTTCATTTAAAACTGATTTTTTTTTAAATTAATCGACAATTTAAATTTCAAGTCATTAAGTTTTCATTGAGATTTGATGTTTTAATTTGGACCATTCTCTCTCTTTGGACCAGTTAAAATTTAAGTTCCCCGCTTCGTGAAACGAGTGTTATATTAAAAAAAATCCAAGTGTAATGTAACATTTTAATTGCAATGACATTCATAAAAAAGACACATAACATCATAATAATTAATCATTGTGGTCACACAATTCATTCATTCATTTTTATTAAGTAACTTTATAATATTATATTTAATGTTTACTCAAGTCAAGAAACATAATACAAAAAAAATTAAATAAAAGATTGTTCACAGAACACACTACCAACCGGAAAGATTTGTCAATCAAATTTGAGTAGTACACACGACTAAAACACATTTTTCAACTAAAATTTATTACCCAACTTTATGTCTGCTGAGTGTTTTGCATGCTAATTTAATATAGAATATAAATAAAAATAAGCAACAAACAATAAAAAAAACATCATGGTGCTAAGAATAGCATACATGCAATGCCTAATCATAATATATTGATGTCTCGTCTCACTTTAAGGATGATTTTTCACGATAAAAATAGATATTAAAATGAAAATACACGCGAATCAAAGACGAGTAACGATAAAAATAATAATAATCATCATCATTTTACTTCGATCTAACTCCGTTCAGGTGGTTTGTTTATCAATCATTATTATTTTTTTACATCGTGTTTATTTTAACTCCTATTAGCTATTAATTTATTGCACATGATGTGATTTTTTTGTATCTACTTTGTATCATGATCGATTGCGATACCTATCAAAATTTTATCAGAATTCAAAATAAAACCATAATAAATATAAGTGAAACTAGTTTTTTTTTCATTTTGACGAGTTGATTATAATGTTTAACGTTCATTAATGGTATGAAAAGTCAATATACAGCCTGTTCAAATATTATTATATATTCACCTTTCCAATAATGAGTTGTGATGTATATCATTATAATGCTACTTTACTGATACAACTATGTTGTTTGTTTTGAATGAATTTGATGGATTGTGAAACAGGAATTGTGGATAAATTGATGAAAGTGCATTTTGGAGTGAAGCTTGAAATTTTTCGTCATTAACTGCTTCTGTGATCCAATGGTTAAGCTATTAGCTTAGTGTACTGAATGTCGCGGGCTCGATGCTCGGAGCAAACAGAAAAATCAAATGGTTTCTTATATGTGATTTTTCTTCATGTTTCTGATAAGACGAAATGATCTCAAAAGCGCATTTCTTTTCAAATAAAATTTCATTGAAAAAAGTTAACATAAACATACCTTAAAAGTAAAAAAAAAAGTAAAATACCTTTATTAAGATTGATTTTTTGTTTGACATAGTGCTCCTTTGAATATCAGAGTATTAAATTGATAAATCTACAAGTAAATGGCTTTAAAAAAACTCTATTTATTATTATTAATTATGTTGTCAAAAAGACGTTAAGTTATTTTTATTTTTATTGGATATGAACTGACTTTGAAAAAAAAAGTTACGATGTGAGTTAATTAAAAAAATAATATTTTAAACATAATTCCACGTAAAATGTTAAAGATCTGACATGACCTTATGATATTTTTTTAATATCTTTATAAATAATATTATTTTTTTAAGTTAATGACATGGAATGCGTGTCTAAATCGGTGATACTTAAAACGGAAACTGTTGTGTGTAGTTATTTTTTTAATATGATATATCTCTTTTCACTTTCAATTATTTTTTGGAGATAAAACATATTTCACATACATAATTTGAGGGTGAAGTTAAAATTCAACTGAAAATTGTATAAGAGAAAATTGAGATGTGCTTAATCGCATTTCAATGGAATTGCATCACAAGAAAACAGGTGAGCAAGAACTCAGATGCAATTGACACCGTCAGATTAGGCTCTAGAGCTTCCAAAGCCTGGAAACGGTCAAAAGCCCAAAATGTCTCATTTTTTAAATTTTTTAAAACTGGCAGATTTTTTTCAGTTTTTATCATGAAACGAGTCCCATTGAAATGCATTTTTCTAATCCGCCCAGTGCACTGCAGTGGTTAGAATTTCCCATTTTTTAATATTAAGTTAATAATGTACTTAAAATTTCAATTTCATAAACAACATGCAATTACACTTCAAAATTCACACATGTGTGAATCGCATGATGATGTATCGAATTCATTTTTTTTCCTTCATCTAAATATTTACTCTCACTTGTTTTATAATATTTTTTTTAAGTATCAGACATAATTTCATATTAATAAATTTTTTGAAGAATTCCAAGAAACAATATGGCACAGTGAGAAAACAAACAAACATGAAAAAAAAATTGCATGTAAGATTACTGTAATGATTTTTTTTTTTTGCATGACTGATGATGGTACTCAACGTCATATTTATATTAAAAATAACACATGCTTTAATAAACATGATACTCAAACTGTGTCCTAATTTCATGATTGAAATGAAAATATTAATAAAAAAAAACATTAAAGAAAGTTAACAGACACTTAATTTTTTAATATTTTTATTGGTATATAAACAAAAATAATTGTGAGACGTTTCTTCTCCTTGAATGAAGCGCGAAAAAAGGCAATTAATTACAAGTTCGTTTATGAGTTAACACAAGCATAAATTAAAATTGTAATATCGTTCATTTTCATTTTTCATTGCAAAAAAAAAATAATAATAATTTTGAAGTGAATTTGGATGAATAAAATTTGGCATGCAATTTCTTAACAATTCCGCTTGGAGCAAAAAATATGAGGATTTCGTCATATTTAATTTTTGAAAATGAAAAATTATGAATATATAAAATTGAAACGTTTTAACTTTATAGAAAATGTGAAAAATATTTTTCTGTTTGTGTCTGGAAATTGCTTTAATGTCATGAGTTGTGTATTGAAGCGTGAATTTCTGTAAAAATGAAATAAAATGTTAATTCAAATTTAATGGTTTGATCAAAAATGTCCGAGAACTTCATGATTTGTTTTGTAATTTTAATTTAAAAATAAATAATCAAAACCAGTTGAATTGATCTTGAACTTTATTTTTCCACGGAATTCAAAAGCAATATCACCAATATTCGAAGAAAAAATATTAAATAACTTTAAACCATGCTAGATATTAGGCATTTAAAATGCACTCCAACAGTCTCAATGAGTCGTATTGCGGCCGTATCAGCCGCAACTTGAAAAATTGTTTTTTAATCAACATTCTAAAATTTATGTACTCTGAATTTGAAATGTCTCGTCAAATAAAATGTCTTGTCATGTAACTGTTAAAAAAACGATGTACATAATATTGTTCGAAAGGAAATGATTTTTTTTTTTTTTTGAAACTTTACATTCTGTTTTTTTTACAAACTGTTTTATTACTTTCATAAAGTTCTTGCCACAATAATGCATTTGAAACATCCGTAATTAAATTTTGTGTTCAAATACTGTCTGGTCTAACAGTAAAATGAAAGACAATTATCGTTATTTTGGGTTCGACACGTGCCATAGTGATGTAACGTTTTTTTCATCATTGTCTGCATCTTGGTATCAATTGTATGGGAAAATGAGAGTAAAGAAAGTGTGAGAGACCATAAAAATGAGAGAGAAGAAAAAGTTCAAGGGAACAGCCTTGGAAATTCGATTTGAATCCGCCAGCGAGTGCAAAGCGTCGAGCCAACCAAATTCATAACGGTTTTTCTTTGCTTTTTTATCTTATTTTTTTTCAATTTTTTGAATAAATTACAATCCGACTAGACAACTCAAATTCAAATAAAGTATCATAGGAGGATATTTGACTTAAATAAACATCTCAAATTTCATTCTCTCACTCATTACAATAACTTACCATCCCAATCCATATTTATTTTACCTCTAACCATAACATCAAATTTCCATTTCAATTGTTCTCTCTCTAAAATAATAACATAAAAAAACTCAACTATCATCTAAAAAAGTTGTTCTAGACAATAATAACAACAACAACAACGCATTTCAATTGATCCAGAACACACACAAAATTTTGAATAAATAACAAGTACAAAAAAAAAGAAATAAAATCATTTGATTCTCCTTTAATTCAAATGTAAATGAGTCATTGTCTGAAATTTATTTCATCTCTTTATAATAATACGAGTATTAAATCACATTTTAATTGAAATAAGTTGGTTCTGTCATGACATGTGTTGTTTGAGAGTTAAAAAGACTTATTTGGCGTGTGGAAGCCAAATAAAGAATTTTGTATTAATTTGATTTCATTTAAGACATAAATTAATAAAGTACACGCGTGTTAAATTCAATATTGTTACATTAGATCTCACTTTTTCATTTTATATCATTTCCATTTCAAATAAATCAATTCAATTATTATTAGTAAGTAAACTTTTACTCTCATTTCATTTCAAATACGAATCAAATCGAATTGAAATTAAAATGTCTAAATATGTACATAAAACAAATAAAAACAAAGTTTAATGTTACAATATTTCTTTATACACATAACATTGCAATATGATTAGATGCAGTTTTTTACTGTTTTAAATGTTTTCATAAAAAAAAAATGAAAGAGAGATGATGAAAAAAAAACTTTCACTGAAAAGTGCATTCATTCAACAAGATTATTATTATAATAATAAAAAAAATGCAATTATTATGCTCATTTAGTTCGAAATTCACAAGTTTTTTTTTTCTTTTATTACATGCTTAGTTAACTTGCATTGCATTACATTGCGCTTTGTAGTGCATTTGATTTTGATTGTAAGAAGGAAAAAAAAATTAATGAGATTTTTAAATGATGCATGGAACGTTTCTTTGCATTGGTCTTTAATGATTGAAATTTAAAGGAAATGTAATAAAATTTAATTTTTCATGATAATTACTGTTAAAAAAAAGGTGATTTATGATTAAAAGGAAGAAGTTTGATGAAATTAAAATGACAATGAATGGAAAAGTTGTTGAGACTCAGATTCATGTTGCGGCTATTAAAGCTTTCACTAAGGACATCAGCCTAGAAATTGTTCATATCCGTTATGAGCATTATCAAGGGCATTGAATCGTGCCCATAATTTGCCTTGAACTAAAATGAATAAGAAAGATTAAAGAAAATTTGAGTCTTTAAAGTTTCTTGACCGAGGAGGAATCCGACTCCCAACTGCAGTCTACATAAAATATGACAAAAGAAACATACTTTGGGAATTGTACGGTGCAGTGGCATTCTGTTTGATTTTCTTTAAAATGTATGCTAAACTTAATTTTAACAAGACGATCGAATAAGACCCGTCTGGCATTTATCAGGTTGCTCGTATGGCCATTCCGCCATTGGTGGTTAGTGTCTTGGACTGGATATTAAAGTTGGAAGCTCGACTCTTGCTCCGGCCATTAAACTTTACAATCTCAAATGTCCCCTTTTCCGGCTACTGAATTTGAGTTAAAGGCTAGAAAAGGCGGCGCCTGCTTGGAATGACATGATAAAAGCTTAGTCCCTCGGATGATGCTAACGTCTGATGGCCTGAGTGCCGGCTTGATAGCCACCCTACAAATCTGATATGATTATACTTGAAATTTCTACCTTTTTTCCTTTTACAAGTAAACATAACAATGAATATTCATCAATTATATATTAATTATGATTCATAAAAACTAATAAATTCATTAATATTCCATAAATTGCAAACACACACACACCTACAAGCACACTCACATTCAAAGTGCAATAACCACCTTGTTTGATTTTTTTTTATTTTACCTCTTCTCTTAATAGTTTATTAACCAGCAATACTTTACCATTACCATTATTATTTCTTTTTTATACATTTCATACAACATTCCATTTAAAATCCAGCTATTAATTATAAATAAATAAGCATCTCATACATTGATGGATCAATTTCTTGGCACTTGTGTTGCATCATTATAATATGCATCGTCATAGTGATTTAATAGGAAAATTGATTGGCATGAATTTATTATGAGATTAATTCTTGAAAATGGGATATGAAGATTAAAATTATTCCTTGTTAAATTGATATGAAGCTCGGAAACGGATGCAAGGAAATAAATTTCATGTGATTTGAATATTAATTGCAATTTCTTATCAGATCTGAGTAGAATATTAAGATTTTGATGAAATTTGATATAATTCGTAAAAATTAAATTAAATTAAATTTTTTCATTGAAATTTCCAAGTAATATGAATATTGAATTGAATTCAATACAATTTGACATTTAATTTAAATTTTAATATTTTTTTTCACATGCATCTCAATGCACACCTTTTCAATATGTGATCAAAGATTGAATCGCAATCACGATACATTTTTAAATTAAAATCGTGAACATTTCCTTGCACTTCTCATATTAAAATGCAACATCTGATTTGATCACGTGTTAAAATTTTCCACACTTTCTCACTATTTTATTTACAATAAGCACCTTGAACTCTAGTAAAAAGTAGTTTTATATCTCAATAATATCAGTGTGAATGCATTTGAGATGAAAAAGGTAACAAAAAATTCATATAAAACGGGGGTGTTTCTATCACGATGTGACCTATAATAAAATTTAATGTAATTTTAAACTCATTCCATTCATTTCATAGAATTATTATCATTATAATTTCAGTGAAATGAGTTCATAGCTGCAACTGAATAAATTTATTATTATCATTTGTATTCATTTGCATGATAATTAATTCAATATTTCAAACTCATAGAAGTTCTTCAATTAATTTGAAACATAAATTAAATCAATTATCAGTTGAAGGTGTATTATCAATGTATGAAATTGAATATTAATATAAAATAAAAGAGGAAGCTGTATGTTATTAAATTATTTCTATTTATAGATTTTGTGTGTGTGTGTGTGTTTGTATTTAAGTGAATTTATTATTGATAAATCACATATTGATTTGAATTATGATGAAAATCAGGGTCTTTGATGATATGGAAATTCAGATAAATGCATGTAAACTCCATTAAATTTGTGCTTTTATGTCAATATTGAATGAAAATTAATGGAAAATGAAAGGGTGGTTAATTAAATGTTTGTAATGCAATTAATTTATGTTGACTTCGAATTTTTGGGAGCATTAAATGTGAATTTATGTTCATTTTCATTAAAATTTAAAAAAAAACGACAAAAAATTCAATTGAAATCACAAAACCATTCAGAGTGTGTCAAAAAAAACGAAGTCTGCCACTTATTATTATTATTCTTCAATTAAAATATCAAAAACCCATTCCAATTCCTCGATACAGTAGCTGATCACATTGAATAGCAATAATAAAATTGGTGTTATTCCACAATGATGATGACCATACACTAAAAACCTTTTGTTCTCAAAAGTAACACAAAACACAACAAATTTTTTTTATTCTATTCAAATAGCTCCTCATCATTTTCATATCGGACAACGAAGCGACACGAGATACAAAGAAATCAAATTAACATGACGATTGAATGAAAAATAAAAATTACGTGCTAAAATCAAAAATTTACATTAAAATACAACTTCACTATTGTTTTTTTCATAATAATAATTATGTCAAAGCTACCACAAATGAAATTTATAATAAAAGAATAATTACAAATAAAATATTGAATAAAACGGTAGCAAAGCCACAAAAATTTAACTTTTCAAAATAAAATTATTAAAAGTTGTTATGTAAATTTTTTCATATATTTTGGTTGTGAATATTTTTTTTCTCATCAAATATCATTGACAAAATGTATAAAGCGGGAGAGAAATCAAATGAAATCGAAATTTATAACAATAATTTAATTTTAAATGACAAAAATTAACGAACATTTAAAGGCCAATCAAAGTAAAACGTGAGCATTTCTGCATATAAAACGCAGCCAAATCATTAAATTAAAAGGCTTTTAACAATCAAATCAAATAATCATATATTATAGTGTCAAAATATTTATAAAATGTGTTAGAAAGTGTTTTTTTTATATATATACAAAAAAATTTTAATAAAACATTAAAATAAATTTAATCTTCATCATCATCATCATCATCATCATATAAAAAAAACTATAATAATAATACAGAAGAAGCCCAACGAAAATCACAGATATTGTGAAATTTTATTATTACTTTTATCTTCTATTAATTTTATATTTAAACAAATTTAATAACTTTTACTATCAATATTTTTTTTTTTTTGATATTTGAATCGAATTTAAATTAAATGAACATTAAAATTTAAGATGATGTGTCATTATAATAAAAATAACTTTGATATTATTATGTTTTTCAAATTGAAGTCTTAACCCCTTACAAAATATTAACGAATAATTAATATTATTAAATTACGTAAACAAGATAATCAATCAAGTAGATTACAATTACAAAAAAAAAAATATAATCAAAGCAACATGTTTCAATGCATAATTCAACAACGAAATGGATGGATACATGCCCCAAACCCTGAATTTAGAGATGTTTTTCCAGGTAATTGTAAATTTAATATGATTTTTTTTTTGAATATGAATTGTATGGAATTTAATGAAATTGCTTCATTTGAGTATTTTACAATTTTGAAATTTTTGAAGAAAAAAATCTGTCAGTTTGGTATGATCGACCATTTTTGAAAAATTTGGGATTTTAAGCTTTCAGGTTCTAAAGGCTCTGTAGCTCAATCTTAAAAGCTAATGAGTTAATTTTCATTGTTATCAGCTTTTTTATCCAACAAAAAAAAATTCAGCAATTTTTTAATTTTTTTTAACAGTTTTTAACGGTTTTAAGGCTTTTGAGACTCAATGCCAAAACTCATAAGTCATAAATAATCCTTATGAGCTCCTTTATCTAACAGAAAAAATCAGACCTCATTCTGATGGGTAGGCTTACCAGGTACTTTTGATGAAAAATCGGGATTTGAAAGCAAAAAGCGGGACAGTTAAAAGCTTTTCATTTTTTTCTAGACTGAAGATATCAACGACCTCATCAACAAACTTGTCAGCCTTGTAAAGGTATTTTTCGGACCTCCAGGACCCTCCCTGACACCCTCGCAGGTCACCAACGACTTTTACCCTAACTTTCTATTTTTTTGTTTTTCAAATTTTTTTTCGTGTAAATCACAAAATCAGCTCTCAGCGCCCTCTGGAGTGTCTAATCGAAAAACGCAGATACAAGACTATATATTTTGATTCTCTATCGATCTGAATTCTCATCAACGACTTTTTCCTTGGAAAGTTTTTCAGGAAATTTTTGTGAAATTAAGGTCAGTTTTTGAACTTTCCTTATAATAATATTTTTCAATGTTAAAAATCGGGACACATGAAAGACAAATCGGGACATCGATTCAAAAATCGGGATTGTCCCGCCCGAAAGTGTGCAAATGGTATGCCTACCGATGGGCCATTGCGGAGTTATGGATAGCGATCAGTGACAGAGTGACAGCAGACAAAACGTCTGTAACTGAGCATTTTTTCTTACGAAATGTATCAAAAATCTCTTCAGAGTCACCAAAGGAGTCTGATATCCATCAAATCAAGCTCAAATGATATTCTTTTTCATTTCAAATCATCATCATCTGAAATGGCATCAAAAACCTTGAAATTTTTTTATAATTCATCCAAATTTATGCAAAACTATCAGTCTTTTAATGATTAAAATGCACCCAATTAATTTTATGTCACATAGCTATTAATTTTGTACTATACTGTGAAAACTCTTAGGCACTTACGACCTTAAAAATGGCACGCGATGCATAAAAATAGGCATCCAAACCATTGTAGAAATATTTTTTTTGAAATGGATGCCTCTGAATTTTTATGCATCGGATGCCTTTTTTTAAGACCTTAAGTGCCTAAATTTAAGACACTTCAACGCATCAGGGTAATATTATTGATTTATATTTATGAACCAATAAATCTGTCACACACGCATTTAAATTTCAATTTTAATTATGATAAACTTTATAAGTAAATAAACTAATACACAAACAGACCATGATATTTATTACTGTAATATTGTCTTTTGAATTTTATATTATTTATCTTAACTTTTCTATAAATTTTAAGCTTTAATTTATCCTTTTCTTTACTATTTCATAAAATAACATAAAAATAAATGTCGATTATAATTTGATAAATGAAATGCATTAGCAAGTGTATAAGCGAATGCACTGCAAGATAAAATGGCGTTCTATTTTAAAGTGACATATAAAAATAGAGTAATCCAGTTAATAATAATGACATTAGCAGAAAATGCATTTTTTTATTGTGTGTTATGAAACATAAAATGGATTAAGGTTTATCTCGAATGTTAAAAATTACTGCCATTTAGTTTGTACCATAAAATTTAATTAAACCCATTGAAACACTGAAAAATGAGTTAAAATTGAAATTTCATGTTACTTTTCATCTCAAACTAAATTTGAACAGTCATTATTACTTTTAAATGAAACGAGCAACCTGAAACATTGAAAAATAAGACCATTGAAAGTTATTTAACATAACACACACACATATCAGGAAACATTATATTTCCTAGAAATTCAATGATCCTATAACATAATTCAAACTTTTTTCAAGCAAAAAACCATGAAATATCAGTAATGACAGCATACCAGAAGAGAACACTAGTACGATAAATTGTTAATGGTCTAAGTCATTACTAGACATTTCTATTTTACTTCATTTTCTGTAGCAACCAATATCTATGAAGCACTATGGTGATGGTTTTAAATGTCAGATGGTCATGCACATTCTGTTTCTGTAAAGTAAAATGAAAAAAGGAATTTTATATGAAAAATTTTTGTAACAGTCGACTTTAAGTGCTTATGTGTTCTTGCAGATATCATTTCAAATTTTATTTTTCTCTCTTTCACATGAATAAACTCATCAATAAAATTAAATTTTCTGCTTCTATTGTCTAAATTGCAATCAAACCAGGAAATAGCATAAGTTATTTTATTTATTTATTTTTTAACTTATGACAAAATGTTTCGTTTGTTATTGTTTTTTTTTTTATTATTTTAAAAAGCTTATAAACTATTTTGTTTTATGAGCAATAACAACAAATGTCTGTATAAAAAAATGATGCAATGCATGCGAAAATAAAATGCATTTGTACTGTGCCTGGCTTTTTCGATTAATATATGGAGTGGTTAGAAAATACAATTTGCTTTGATTATTGGATTGCACATGTGTGTTTAAGTCGTTTTAAAATGAAAAATTTTATATGGGTGTGTTGGAAAGTATTTGAACCAAAAAATTTCATTCACCATTCAAAAGACCACGAAAATTTATTTTATTTTCACTTGAGAACTTGAGTCATTGAACATTAAATCTCATAAAACGCGGTTTACTTTTCAATCATCCTTTAAATACGCCGGTGAATTTTGTTTTTATTCAATCTATTTTATGAAAGTTCATAGAAAATCGTAAACATTCACATTTTATGCCCTGTTATTGAAGATCGCATACACATGAAATGAATGGAAAAAGCAATTTAGATGAGTATTTTGAGATAAACGAGCGCAATTGTTATTCAATAATCGTCATTTTTTGTGATATTTAACACTTTTTAACCCTTGCAGTGCAAAAATTTCACGTCGTGTCTCGAGTCATCTTGCGATATGAGTCAAATGATCCAAAAAAATCCAGGAAACGTTCATTTTGACCTAATTTCACTTATTTAAACCACCAAAATACAAATCACTTGAGCCGCTCTTTCCTCTTTTGTTTCATTTTATTTTAAGTACATTAAAACACTTTAAAAAACAATAAACCAATTGACTTCAAAATAAACGTTTATAGAAATTTAAATAAACAAAGTTCAAAGAAACACTTTTGTTTCAAATAAATGTGTTAAATTTCGTATTAAATTGCATTGAAAACAATAAAGACAACTTAAATTTCAAAGTTCAAACGATTTACATACGATTTATTTTTATTACACTGTAACGATGAACTTTTTCACACACATACATTTTATATATCATTTTAACGTTACATTTGCAATGTGTATGTGCATGTGTTCTAAAAGTGATACATTTCCTTTAAATTTTCAGTTTTCAGTTCAGAAAATGCGATTCAAAAAAAAATAAACTTTTTAACGATGCCTCTTAAACTTTAACATTTTAGCATGGGATCAGAAAAACAAAAAGTTTTGGATTAAATGTAGCAGATTTTGTTCGTGTATGTTATGAAATTGTGCTTCATTACAAAAAAGTTACAAAAAAGTTGCAATTGCATCTTTCATGTATGTTGTGTCGTTTTTTAATGTCAAAAACATGAGGAAGCGTGCCTTTTGATATATTTTTATGTTATTATAGTTTTAAAGTTAAAAAATAGAAAAAAAAATACAAAATGTTACTAACTGCAAACTGCATAATGAGCCATTTTATGTATGTTACAGTTTGAAATGTTAAAAAGTTGTAAAATTCTAGCAATTTAAGATCATTTATATTTGAATCATGTTGAATTTGCTACATTTTATTACAAAACTTTTATTATTAATGTTTTCATTGTATCAATGAAGTGCCTCAAAGTGTTTTTGCGCTTAGGTGAAGTGTGATGCATTCATTTTTGATAATTTTTTCCCAATTTCATCTAGTTTTTTTCACATTTTTCGATTATTATCATTTAAGTCGAAATGCGCTCAGAATTAGAAATAAAAACAAGACTATTATTATTTTATTGACAAGTGTCAAATTGTTACTTCAGGAAACAAAAACAAATTACATTTAATGTATTTCATCGAGAAAATTCACAAATCAATAACAAAATTTCCAATCATTCTGTAAGATAATGAGATAAGTGATAAAAATAAATTTGAGTGATTCTCCATAAAAATGACAAAAATAAAAAATATAACAAAATCCTAATGAGATTATCGTCCAAAAATAAACCAGAATATGAAAAAACCTATCAAAAATAGAAAAAAATTTCGAAGGATAGGAGATAAAAATAAAAATAACATCAAATACTATGTCAGCAGAAAAAAGGAACTTATTCGAATAATATTGTTATAATTTTCATATTATTACATTTTCTTCGAAGCTTTGTGATAATGATAATAATATTTTTTATTTCTATGATTTTCCTTCTTTCATATGAAATTTTTCGGTATCGTATTGGAAACGAAATTTATTCAAATTCATCTGTAAAATGGTATTGATCAAAATATCAGGAAAAATAATCTCTCTATGAGGCAACTCATAAATTTTTATCACCACTTATACAAATTAGTTCAATTTCATCTAATATTTGTGAAAAAAAATAATATTTTATTCCTGTAAAAGTGAAAAATTTCATTCAAGGCCCTGCCCAAATGCTTTTTAGTGCATTTCGTAAGAAAAAATGCACTATTACAGACGGTTTGTCCGCCGTCACTCCGTAAGTCTGACCACTGATCGCTATCCATAACTCCGGAATGGTCCATTGGAGCGAGGTCAGGTTTTTTTTATTAGACAGAGGAGGTCTTAAGGATGATTTTAAACTCATTAGTTTTGAGATTGGGCTCATGGATTGGGCTCTAGAGCCTCGAAAGCCTGAAAAACCGTTAAAAACGGTGAAAATTTTAAAAATATTTATAATTTGTTTTGTTGGGTGAAGAAGCTTACTAAAATTAGTTTTAACTTAATGGCTCTGAAATTAGGCTCAATAATTGGGCCCAGAAGTTGGGCTCAAGAATTAGGCTCCAGAGCCTGAAAATGGTCAAAAGCCCAAAATGTCCGATTTTTTCAAATATTTTTTTTTTAATTTTCAAAATGGCGAAAGTTTTTCAAAATGGCGGAAAATTTTCAAAATGGCCGTTATATTCAAAATGGCCGTTATTTTCAAAATGGCGGTATAATTATTAAAATTAAAACTTAATTTTACTCAATGAAACGAGTCCGATCGAAATGCACTTTTCTAAACCGCCCAGTGGTTAGAATTTCCCATTTTTTTTCTATAAATTTTTAATCTCAAAGTAAAAATCCAATAAATCATCATAAGAAAATTTCCCGCTCCCATTTTAATCCAATCCCATTCCGATTCTGTTCTGTACCGTTTTTGTCCCCGTCTCTTAAAATAGATTCAACGACATGACAACGATAAAGCAATTCGTATGTGTTTGAACAAGGAATATGTCAATGTCAAGATTTATTATTATTATTATTTTTTTCTGTACATGTTTAGTTTGAAATTTTTAATCTTAGTTACAGTCATGAATTTTTTTTCTTTCCTTATGTACAAACTTTTTGTTATTTGTTTACTTTTCTTTTCACATATTTTATTCATATTCAAGGCAAAGCAATTTAAAAATAGACAAACAAACAAACGGAATTCTATATTTACCATGTTTTTACAGGCAAACTATAGATAAGAGCCCTTCTTATACCACATTTCTAAGTAACATTAATAATAAAACAGATAAAATGAAATAGAAAATCCAAAAATAGAAAAAAATACATCTCCTTACTTTTTTCTAGACAATTTTAACGACAACAAACAATAATCTAGAATAATCTTTCAATAGAATCACGCAAAATAAACAAAAAAAAAGTTTGATATTTCTTGTTTGGTTTTCAAATAAATCGGAATCTTTCATCACTTAAAATGTCTCGTGACAGAAAATTAAACAAAAATGGAAGACAAAACATTCATTTAAGCTCTAATTGAAAAATTAATTGGTTTTTCTTCTTGAATTTCTATTTTTTTATTTTAAAAATGAATATTAATGGACATTTTTTGTTTTTTTAAATAGAATCATAATGATTCATAATGATAATTTTTGTTTTTATTTGCAACCTTAAAAAGACAAAAAATTATG
>LN483422.1:664743-685611 GCA_900002565.1 Culicoides sonorensis
TGACGCTGGTAAAAGCCTCGACTCGGAGGCTCAGGTTTCGCGTATTTGTTGTATAGTGTTATGATTCATAATGATAATTTTTGTTTTTATTTGCAACCTTAAAAAGACAAAAAATTATGATTTTGCTCTATTAATAGCAATATTTTTTATTTAAAACGTTAAATTAACTTGAATTTTATTGATATTAATTTGAATTATTCGCAATTTACTGATTCATTTGAAAATATGAGCTAATTACGAGTGAAGATTTTTATACTGTGTTTCATGTTATGACTCCAATTTATTTATTCCAATTTAAATGTCATTTTTTTATGTTTTATTTTTCTTTGTCTGATCATTTGAATCATCATCATAATTAGAATAATTTACAAAAAAAATAAAAATAGAAAAACATCTGGAATGAGTAATCATAATTATGATGTGATGAGAGATTAAGGCGTTTATTGCACATGCAAATGTCATTATTGATGTTTTTTGTTGGGAAATTACTTGGAAGATGCTCATTTTTACAGTGACTTGAATTGAAATTAAATTTATTGGAAGAATTTTAAGTGTGTAAATTTTGAAATTTGAGTCATATTATTAATTTTTTTATTTTTTTTTCTCTTTTTAGGTAAGTGAAACAAAGATTTTGCATCAAATGGAAAATAAATGGACTTAATTTAACAATGAGTATGAAAATGTTCTTTTAATTTGATTTCAATACAAGAAAAAGCTCTGGACATTTCATGAGAATGCTTCATTTTAAGGTACAGAAATTACCTGTGCTGTCCTGGCAAGCCATTTGTCTTTACCGTCATTTTCCTGTAACATTAAAAACTTTTCATTTCAACACAAGGAAATTTCAATGAAAAATCATAATATTACTTACACACCTACACACCTGATGACATTTCAACGAACACACCCTTACACAAAACATCTAAAATTGCATAAAATAACATTTAGTTTTGGATATAAATAGAAATTTAATGGAAAATGTCAACCACATGCCACAAAATGTGGTTTAAATCACCATGTTGAACAAAATAAACAGAAAAGAAGAGTCAAAATATGCAAATTTTCAAATGTGAATGTGAATTTTAACAAATTAATATCCGACATCATACTTGTCTAACTTGAAATGAGCCTTATTGTGTTGGATTTTGAATTCTATTTTTAACTAACAACAATATTTGTTTATTTATTTATTTTATTTTATCTAAATTTAGAATTTGCATAGAAATTTAAACGTGGGAATTTCGTTTCCACTTGAAACCACAATGAAATTGAAATAGAATCCATGGGACGTTGTGCCTGGATATAGATTTGATGTAAGGCTGTAACCAAAATATTAATTGGATTATTCTTCCCACGCAATCAAATTTTACATGTACAAAAATAGCAAAAACAAAATATAATGAAGCTCCTTCTCTCCAAAAAAAAATGTGAATGTTGTTAAAGAAAAACAAAATGTACTCAGTTGGAAACGTTTTTAATGATTACATTACATTTGTGTTGCAAAAACGATATCATTTGAGATGAGATAAAATGGGTGAAGAAAATTTGTTCATTTCCTTGTGTGGGATTGTAAAACGATAAAAAGAAAACACCTATAGAGGTGACACCTTCACAAAATGTTGATGTGTGTGTTTGTGTATCCAAAAATAAGAGAAAATGCTTCCTATTACATTTTTTTTTGTATACATACATTAACAAAACCATGGAAAAACAAGGAAAAAAAAGTAAATTAATCAAATTTTTGTTGGTATTCAGGGAAACATAATTTTGTTTTTGCCTACATGAAAGTTCATTGAACTCAAGCCAATTTATAACCAAATATTGATAAATTTATCAAAAAAGTTCACTTGAAGCCTAAATTAGCTCATATTTCGTATACTTTTGTGAAAAAATATTTTGCAATGTAGCATAGGGAATACTTTTATGTTTTAAAAGTAAATATTTTTGTATGTTGATATCGATGATGAAAATTCAATTCATTATAATGATGTTTTTTTTTTTTAATAATTTCGTTCATTCAACTTTTACAATGAAGAGAGTATGAAAAAGCTTATAAATTCTATATTGGTGGCATCATGAAATGGCTTCTCTTGGGACACTTCGATCAGAGGCGGATTGGAAATTATTAAAGGCCTTGGTTTCCTGTACGATTTTCTTTAAAATTTATGCTAAACGTTTACAAGACGATCGACTGCGGCCTTTCTGGCATTTGCCACATTACCCATATGGCTTCTCTTAAGACCCTTCGATAAATTTAATATGATTTTTTTTTTAAATTGAACGCTCTGCATTGTCTTGTCTCCAGTTTTTGACCAGGACGCACCTTTGTCCCACTTTAATTTCCTTCAATGAACGATAGGAAATAAAAACATCAAAAAAACCGTCAAACTAAAAATAAATTTGTATTGCGGCTAATCATTCGGTAATTATTTAAAAGCATTTCATCGTTAAATGTCATCAACATGAACCATCCCCTCGTTAAAATGATAAATTTTTTAAGAATGTATTTAATAAAATTATTTGAAATTACATCCATAGACATAAAATGTCATTATCATGAAAAAAGGCAAAAAGACAACCCCAATTTAAATTCAATGATTTGGATTGACAACAAAAATTTTTGTAATTTAATACTCAAGGAAGGAATAAATTTCTTTGTTGCACAATTTAGAAATTGTATCATAATAAATTTAATTAAGGAAGGGGAAAATTGTAACAATGTACAACGAAATTCTAAGCATAGACTGCATTTCTTTGTTCCAAAAATGGATTTACATTAAAATGACAGCTATGGCATTAAATTGTTAAGATTTATTTATGGATTTTAAATTTTTATCATCATTTTTCACGAGTATGGTGCACATGAGACGAGAAAACGTTAACCTTTCACTATACTCCAGACAAAAAAATTGCACAATAACTCATTTTATTACATTAAATGTCATTTATCTGCATGCATTTTTTTTTTGACATTAAATTCCTAGAAAAATTTTACATTTACATCAAAATCCGAAACGAATCTCACTCGATTTGCAGTATTTTCTTATCTTATTTTCATATCTTTTCACTTTTTATGGAAAAACATTTTTTTATGATATTGCCATTCAAAAGTTTTTCTCACACAAAACGGTCTGTTCAAATTGAATTATAAATGAAGTAGAAATCCATGACGTAGTTTTTCGATTTCTCAACGCATCATCAACGATAATCTTGTTTTATTTTTTTATAATTCAAGTTTTTTCCTTTCACACTAGTAGCCGCGATGTGTAATCCGATACGAATCATAATATATTTTTCTGAAATCCATGTGATTCAATTCAATGTTGTATATTTTGATACATTATACTGATGAGTCATTTACAATATACACACACAGACACACACACACGAGACACACGAATCATAAGACGTATAAATAAAAAGATGAATGAATGAATGACGAGTTTCAATACAAAACGTAACATGAAAATATCAAAAATTAGAGCGGAACATATATAAAAATGTATTTAAAGCAATTTCTTGTTTCATGTACTTTTGTTTTAAAGTAGTGTAACTTAAACTCAATCCAATAAGATGAGAAATGAGAAAAAATGCAATATGGCAGCATATTTCTTTTTAATTTAATTTGTTTTCTATGCGTTTTTTTCATTTCAATTCATTTCATTTTAAGTTTTGACATAAAATATTGCTTCTAGTCTTACTATCATGAAAAAAAAATGAATTTTCGTGTCAAAAAATAAATTGCATGTTCTTTTTTCTTTAACATCACGCATTTTTCCTTGAAACGAAAATTTTGATATGAAAACATATCGCTCGCTCTGTACATAAAAGACACTTTGCCTGTGTATAAGCATATGCTTTGTATCTTTTATACACGCAGCGAGCGATATATAAAAAATAGGGAAAATTTTCCTTCTTTTAATATTCCTTTAACATTTAATGCCTTTAAGTAACGAGATAAAGGATAGCAATTATTTAGATGTTCAAATAATGTTCGAATAATGTCCAATGAAAGCGTGCATGGCATAAAAATGGATATTATTTTCAGATAAATTACAGCTCAGCTGTATTTTAATGGGAATAAAATATAAGAATGAAGGATCAACAGGAGGGAAATAAAAACATAAGAAATTCAAATGGGGGGAAATTTTCCATTTTTTTTTTGTAAATGTCATGATGAAAATGGAGATTTACATTGTTTTCAGGATTATTGATCGAAATACATTGGTGTTTTCCTTTTTGATGAGTCATTCATGGTAAATGTGATATGATGGTTAGTGAATTCGATTTTTAGATATTTGTGGGAGCTGGATATAGAAAATCAGGCAAAAAATTGGTAAAATTGAAGACAAACAGTTGAGCTCATCAACGACCTTGTCAGCCTCAAGGTTTTTCTGACTCTCTGGGCTCTTCCCGACACGCTGTAGGTGTCATCAACGACGTTTACCGTAAATTTTTGTCATTGATTGAAAAAGTCATTGATGAGCATACAAATCGATGGAGGACATTAAAATACACATACATCTATGTGAGTTTTACGATTGGACCTTGCAGAGGGTCTTGAAAGGGATTTTTGTGTAATTTTAATCATATTCAAGCTTTCCTAAAAAATTTAACATGGGGAAGGTCGTTATTTACTTAAAGTCTAGTAAAAAAATTATGTGATTAAAGTTGATATCGACCACCATTTTTGATGTTCCACGTTCCATTAACTGATCCATAATTTTCCAATAAAATCATTCAAAAACAAAAACTTCATAAAACGCCAAATCATAATACTCCACATTTTTCCACCTACTCACTAAAATATTTCATTGCAAATATGATGATGAATTTAATCTTCATTCCAATAAGTCACAACATAAATTTTGTATCACATTTAAGAGTGAACACAACAAAAACTGAAATGAAATAAGCAAAATACTTCAGATTCACATTATTATTATGATACACAATAGAAAAGTAGAAAAACAAACAAAATAATAATAATTTATACAACATACAGCGTGCTTGTGCTTTGACTGCGTGGGTGTCTTTGTTAAGCAAACATAAAATATACCCTATTATATTGCGAATATTGAGAGCATTTCTACGAATTGTTATTAAAATACATACATAAAATAAGAAGAGAAAAATCAATTTATTCCTTATACATGGTTATATTTTGTATTTCACGTTCAAGGTTTCACCCTGATAGAAATCTGTCATTGTATTTAACATTAAAGATGATTTTAAGAAAAGGGGGAATCAGAATACAGATGCATAACATTTGACATTTAATGATTAGATCCACTTTGATTGAGGCATCTGCACATTTCTTAAACCTTTTAATATGATATTTCAATGATGATAAGAGAAAAAATGATAATCAATATGGTTATTTTCTTCTTAATTTCATTTTAATTAAGCTTTTTATAAGTATGAAGAGAAAACTTAATGAAAAATTGTGTTTTTGTTTCTAAAAATAGACCGTTCATTCTTCTTTTGTCTATTATTGTTATAGCCATCCATTTTCCTAGAAGTGCCTTTTCAATTCAGCTTTTAATTAAAAAAAAAATAATAGAGAATAAAAGGATATAAAAACAGATTTATGACCTAGAAAAGAGTTGCAATGCAGATATCTTCATATTACATAGAAAAAAAACGTGCATGAGTGAATTAAAAAAATCATAGAAACATGATACGGCACTTTAAAGTGAATATGAAAGATAAAGTGACATAAAACATATGGTACCTCATTCCATTTGAATTGAATTTGAGCTGAACAAAAAAAAATTAATGTTAATTACCTTGACATTTAAAGGAATTAAAATGCGTGGTCTGGTTACGAAGCAATGATGTAATTTAACTAAGAGCACTCAAATTAAAAGTCATAAGCTCAAAACTTTGATTTTTGTCTTTATTGTCTCAAAATCATGAAAATCATTAAATTTATTTTCATATAAAGCAAAAAAAATATTTTCATAGGAAAAATACCCCTATCACAGGAAATTTTATGTGTAGGTTGAATTTCTTTCTTTTTATTATTCCATGGAAATAAATAACAAAATAACTTTTATACTAATACCCGCAACTATTCAAAAATAAGCATATACACACACATACAGAGATTGAACTTTCATTCAAGGTTACAGCACTTATTTATTTTCAAGAAACGCTAAAAATAGATTTGTAATAATAATTGATGATAAAACTTTTTTTTTATCGTTGATAAATTTAGAGAGATAATCCTTCTCGTTTTATACGTATAAATAAAAGGATGAGCCTAGATTATGACGCAAATAGTAGTTGAGTGTAATAAATTTAATTTTCTTTCATGAAAATTCCATGGTTTCTGAAAACTTAACGATTTTCCGTGATTCTTATTGTTACAGACGGTTTGTCCGCCGTCACTCTGACACTCCGTAAGTCTGATAGTGATTTCTATCCATATTCGGAATGGCCCATCGGAGCGAGGTCGGGTTTTTTTTAGATGGATAGAGGTCATAAGGATGAATTTAAACTCTTATTTTGAGATTGGGCTCATGGATTGGAATCTGGGGTTGGCTACAGAGCCTCCAAAGCCAGAAAGCGGGCAATAGTCCAAGATCTCAAACTTCCTTTAAATGTTCAATTTTTCCAAAATTTCAAAATGGCAGATAGCATGAGCGCCCACAAAAAACTCATATCACTTCAAATAAATCTTCCTTTGTTTCAAACAAACAATTAATGTAGCTTATAAGTAACTTATGACTTTGACCTCTAACAATAAGCATTTCAAGAAAAATAGAGAGAAATCATTATTTTCATTGAATTTTCATTCAAAATCACTTCTATTGACTCTTTTCTTCTAAATATTATTACAAAAATAGTCTTAAACATAATATGAAAAGAACATAAATTTCCTACATTAATCACATTCACAATTTCAACGCCCAAAAATATTTTACTCGGTCATCTCAAATGTCAAACATAATAAATAAATTTAGATATTCACACATTCAATGGCATTGTTTCAAAAAAAAACTTTGTTTTTATCTTGAGGGCAAAACAATATTTAAGGGCTTTCACAATTGAAACTGTCATTTTTTTCATATGATTAATTTATATTTTGTATTTTAGCACCCAATGGCGCTTTGTAACATTTCATGAATAGATTGCAATTATTGAACAGTAAGTTATGGTGCTTTACAGCTGGAAGCCATTTATCGGATTTAAATTACCATTACACTTAATCAATGATTGTGTTGTTACTCATTGTTTTAAAGCCGTTTTAATATTAACGTGAAATAAACTTGTTCATGTTGCTTTAGAGAGATTTTATTAGTTTAGGGTGTGAACTACTTGAATTATGATATTGGTTTGGAACGTAACATGAACAAAAAAATTGAAGTTAATTAGCTAAAAATAAAAAAAAAGTAATTGGATTACTTCCGAATCAAAATTTTAATTTATGTCTTGCTTCATTGAATTAACATTTAAAAAAAATAAAAACTGGTATTTTATTTTACCATCATCTAATACCAATAAATGATATGATATGAAATTGAAAAAAAAAAAATTAAACAAGTTAATCATAAATTCATATAATAAACATAATAATTGAGTGTGCGGGTTTGTGCGATCGCGAAGATTAAAAAAATGAAATAAATTTTACATGTAAACTCGATTAAATTTATTTGATTACTATGTTTCATATGAGTATTTATAAGCAAATGTGTTTATTTTATGTTTTTTTTATTTAATAGTGTTGTTAATATCAAAGTTATAACATTAATTAAAATGCAGTTTGAGCGCGCGGGTTTCTCTTTGATTAAACATTGAAAGTGAATGTTAGACAAAATGGCAGCAAATTGAATTGAGATGCAATGAATTTAACTAGACTAAAGTTATCAACGACTTTCTCAGCCTTGAGGAGGAATTTTGGACCCCCAGGACCCGCGTCGCCACCCTCCCAGTGTCATCAACGACTTTTACCCTGACTTTTTCTTTTTTGTTGCTATTTTTCAACTTTATTCTCCGTTTAAATCACAAAAGCAGCTCTCAGCGCCCTCTGGATTGGATAAACCCAGATACAAGACGCTGTATTTTTTGATTTTCTATCGATCTATTTAATCATCAGGGTTTTTCGAATGGACCCTCCAGAGGGCGCTGACTTGGGGCTTTTTGTAAAAATTAGGTCGGTTTTTAGACTTTCCTACACAATTTTTCAAGAGAAAAGTCGTTGATGAGTATAAAGATCGATAGAGAATCAAAAAATACAGGATTATTGTATCAGGATTTTTCGATACTCGGGAGTGTCTGGGCGGGTCCTGTGTGCTGATAAGGTCGTTGATAACTTCAGTCTAGTGTGACCTTGTTAGTATGTAAAATTGATATTTTTCGTAAAATAGTCCATTCTGACATATCACTGTCATTCATTCAATCAATTTTAAATGTAAAATTAATTTTAATCTGATCCCACTTTTCCTGTCTAGAATGTTTCCGAAAATCATTTTTTTTTTGTCAGTTTTATGGATCCAAGGCGTTGTTCATGTATGATGTTTAAATTCATTTTCACTTCAAGTAACGAAATCAGTAATAAATTTCCTTCAAATTCCATTAAAACCAGTGTAAATTGAAATTCCTTCACATCACACATGGATATTACCCTTGATGTATGACAATTTAACCAACAGTAGCAGCATCATTATGAGAATGTGACACTTAAATAATGTTCTTCTTTTTTTTGTTAAATTTTTGTTTTGTTCCGATTCACCCACTCACACTTAATATTCCAATTCAAATCTGTTAGTTTTTTTTGACGTTGATTGTTACAGTGTTGCAATGAATACACACATAAACACAATGCATGTAAATTAAAGGGAATAATGAATGAAAATGAAAGTGTAGTAACACACACAAAACCCACTCGTTTCTCATCATTCATCATTGTGAACATAAAATTTATCACGTTTTTTTCTTCTTATTACTTACTCATCGTATTCTTCTTCATTTTTTTACATTTATTTTGGTTTCTTTGATAGATGAATGAATGAATAAAAATAATCTAAATTTTACATTAAATTTATTGTTTTCCTTATCTTTTATTTCAATTTAAAATGCATCTCAACGTTAAATTTACATCGTTACAGTTCCATTGTTGCTATGAATGTTATGAATTATGATGAAAAACGTCCCACAATTGGTCTCTAATAACATAATCCGCTTTTTATGAGACAGAATGTTGTGGCATATGTTGACCAAAGAGTTTATGATACAAACAATGAGTAGTTAATAATGATAAAATGGACATAAGCCGAGTGATTGTTGTGAGATTTTAATCTTTTATCTTGACATGAAATTGGATGACATTAAATTCAGTGTTTTACGGAGATTGAAGTCCCATTAATTGGATTGAAGCGACTTTTGTGACATCTCAACTTAAATCTTTTGAATTGATTCAAAAATTGTTGAAAATTTCGATTTCACTAGTAATTTTATTCAATTTAATCTCCACTTTCCATACACATTTCATTTAAACAGGGTCATTTTTATTTGAGGGAATAAAATTTCATTGTAAATAGTAATAATTTTCTTTATCTCAAATTTCATTTCATTTCATTTCATTTTTATTTATTACTCATCATCATCATAAACAAACAACTTCAACTTCAACTCACACAAAACATAAAATAAATTAACTCTAATGATCAACTTCCTACTCTCCTCTGATACATACAAAAATAATCTCATGACCAAGATTATTTAAATCAAATCAAAAAAAAAATGAAATTTAACGAACAAAAAAAAGTGAAAAGTATGTTATTTGAATTGATGACATTTAATACGAAAGTTCACTGTCCTGCTTCTTGGAGTACTTGAATCACGTAATTTTGACAAATCAATTTCATTCTGTCCTTCTAAGACATTTCATGGAATATTGTCTTGCAATCGTACGTAGAGGAAATAAATTTGCAATACAAATATTCCCTTTACAATTCTTGTAACATCACGTTTTTTTTGCTATTTTTACATATTTTTACCTTTGCAATTCTAATTTGTGAAACTAATACTTAAAAATGTCGTCATTTGAGTTGAGAATAGTAAATAGGTAAAAAAATAAAATTAAACTCAAGTAGCAATTATTCTGCTGAATAATAATTATTATAATGAATGTGAATTTCCTGTGCTTTTTACATTGCATTCATTCCTTTTACATTTCTATTATGATTTTTTTTATTCTTGTGATTCCTTTGTTTCATTACTTTTTAAGGGTACTTGAAAATAGTTTGTTAAACTTTGAATTACTTACAATGAAAATGTTGATTATTTCATGGCTGTCACCCTTTGATTGAATTGGGAGCTGCGATGAAAGGACAGGAAATTCAGGATGCTGTCCATTTGGTCAACTTTTCTTGTGTTGATTCCCAAATTTCAATTAAACCGGTAAAAAAAGCTAAAAACTGTATTTGAAAATCTGTTAAATGAAAATTTCTTGTAATTTAATTTCATTTATTCCATTAAAATACATTTTACGTAATAATTTTCAAAGGAATAAGGATAAAAAGCATTTTCTTTCATAAAATATGAGACAATGACGCAAGTAAGAAAAAGGAGTAGAAAAAAATTTTCATTATAAAATACTGGAAAAATGATCCTTAATTGTTATTTTATCTTATCTTCTTTCATCCATTTTTCATCTGAATTGATACAGAAAAGAACATTTTTACTCTTTTTATCGCCATTCAGCTTGAAATAACAAAGTAATTACAATTTTTCTTTCATTTTCATTGTTTATTTTTAGATATTCGTCTCCAATTAAACGAGCAATTAAGATGTTTGGATGTACGTGTTGAGTCTCAAGTGTCTCTCATACAGGAATTACAGGATTTTTTTAGAAGACGAGGTGAAGTCGAACTTGACTACAGTAAAAGCCTTGATAAACTTGCAAAAAGTCTGCAGTTGAGACACAAGGAACAGAAACAAAAGTGAGTTTTTATTGTAATTTAAGGTTAAAATATAAATATTAAACTTTTTTTTTTGCATTTCATTTAAAATCAAGACGAGAACAATGGCCACTATTTTCGTCATACTCATGTTGGCAACAGTTGGTTAATCAAACAAAATCATTGTCCAAAGATCATGCGGCATTGTCTGAAATATATTCTACACATTTAGTTGCCCGACTACAGACAGTGTGTGAAGATGTGCAACGAATATATCGAAGGGTGAGTAAATTTACCTCAATTTAACAGTTTTTTCTTTATCTTTTCCTTCCTTTTTATGCGTAGTGCCGTGAAATTGGATATGAGACACATGAAGAGATACTGAGAGTTTTACAGGAATTACATACAACAATGAAAACGTATCACACGTATCAGACAGAATGCAAAGAGGCGGAAAAGAAATTACGAGCTGCTGAAACACAACGGACCAAATTACAGCAGACTGTACCAAAAGAAAAACTAGATCGTAGTAAAAAGTATAGACTGATTGAAAAAGAAGTGCTCAAGGTAGATAACATTTAAATATTTCATAGCCAAATTAATACTCATGATTTTTTTTTACATTTAAGCGCTTAAACAAATACACAGATGCAAGACTGAAGGCTTTAAAAGCCAAAAATGAATATCAATTATGTTTAGAGGCATCCAATACCACCATTCACAAATATTTTGTAGAAGATTTAAGTGATTTAATTGATGTGAGTTAAACCTTTAATTTCAATTAAAATAAAAATAATCATTTTAACATTAAAATTTTTCATAAAAGTGCATGGACTTAGGATTCCATTCAGTTGTGTCACGTGCATTGTTATTGCACGTATCTGCAGATCAAGGTAGATGTCGTGCAGTGCTTTCCAATGCTGAGACATTATCACACATTGTACATGCAATGGATAGTCGTGCTGACAAACAAAAGTTCCTTGAACAACATCACGGTGCTTTTATGATTCCAAAACGATTGGAATTCCAAGGGCAACAGGATGAGGTGAGAATTTTACAATAAAGCTATAAAAATTTTTTTTTTAATATAAAATAAAATCTTTTAGGTTGAACCTGAATTACAAAAAGCCTTGCATACAGAAATGGAATCACGCTTACAACATTTGGAACAACGAGTCAATAATTTACGCATGGAATCTGAAGAAATATGGAAGACATTGGAAGCTGCTGAAGTTAATCTCCTGGAAATTCTGAATTGCAAAGATTATGATTGCAGTAGCTTGTTTGGTGACACACAATTCAATAAACTTGATACCATTACGCCAAAACAACGTTCGGATAAGCAGGAGATCGAAGAATTTTATATAACGGTAAGCATAAACTGTTTAAAAGTGAGGTGAAATTATTTAATATTAATTTACTTCAACAGAAAATACGAGAATACATTCTTTGCACATCAAGAATTGCCAGACTTGATTCAAAAGCAGAATTCTTGAGAAATATTCTAGCAAAAGAATCTGTTCTCAACAGCAGTATTACAAGTAACAAGGCATTAGCACCAAAACGGTAAGCATCGTTTTTTTTATTTGCTTTCAAGTATTCCGTTTTCAATTTCATTTTTCAAATTTCAATTCAAAATTATATTTATATAATAACCGTTACATTTCATATTGCAGTAAACGCATTGGTCGAATGAATATGTCAGGTCGTCCCAAGCTTTTTGGTGGATCATTAGAAGAATATTTGGAAGCAACTGGCGAAGATATCCCACTCATAATGAGAAGTTGCATTAAAATCATCAATTTATATGGATTACATCACCAAGGAATATTCCGCGTTTCTGGATCACAAGTTGAAATCAGTAACTTCCGAGAGTGGTTTGAAAGAGGAGACGATCCACTTGCAGATACGACAGATGCGTCTGACATTAACTCAGTTGCAGGTGTATTGAAATTATTTTTACGTGAATTACGTGAGCCGATATTTCCAATCATTTACTTTGATCACCTTCTATCGATAGCACGTGAGTATTAAAAAAATTTTAAAGTTAAAATTTAAATTTATACTTAAATTTATTTTCATTTCAACAGAATTAGATACAAAACAGGAAATTATCCAAGGAATCCGAAAATTCATCTCAAATCTTCCACGTTCCGTCATCATTGTTGTCAGATATTTGTTTGACTTCCTTAACCAGTGAGTTTAATTTTAGATATTAATTTAAATTGATTTATTAATATGAAATTTCATCATAATTTAATAGTTTATCAGAATACTCGGATGAAAATATGATGGATGCCTATAATTTAGCGATCTGTTTTGGACCTACTTTGATGCCGGCTCCTGAGGATAAGGATCAGGTCCAATATCAGAATCAAGTGAGATTTTCTTTTTTTTAAATTTTTTCGAATTGAAATTAATTTATTTTTTTCGTCTTAAAAAAAAGGTGAACGAGCTTATTAAAAATATAATAATTTATCATGAGGACGTTTTTCCACGAGACATCGGTGGCCAATTTTATGAGAAATATATCACAAATGAGCCATTTGATGAAATGTAAGTTATCTTTTTCATTCATTTATTCAAGAACACAATTAAAAATATTGAATTTAAATTTTCAGTGATGTTGGAGATTCGCCGACAGATCAAGTGACTGAAGATCCCGATTCTGAAGTTTATCCCTCCGAAGATGAGTCTGATACATTTGAAGCGACTGTCCAATTTGATTTTAATGCTAGATCTGAAAGAGAACTTTCACTTAGAAAAGGAGAGGCTGTCACGTTATACAATCAAGTAAATTGGATGAACATTGATTTTAAAAGAAATTTCATTGAATTTCAATTTTTTCTATTAAAAGGTTTCTAATGATTGGTGGAGAGGTCAGGTTAATGGTAAAACTGGTTTAATTCCCGATAAATATATTTCATTGAAAATAAAGTAAGTCTAAATTTGTCCATTTTAATATGAATTTAACTAATTCATGTCATAATTAGGGATGAAGACCGTGAAAAGTCGAGTGATCACTTAAAGTCATCGAGTTCTGAGGAGTCTGTGCGTAAACGACGTCCAAGTGGAAACATTTCCCTAAACAGTCAACTCTCGATATGTACTCAGAACTCAAATACACTTTCAAACATCACATATGGCAGTGATTATACAACATCCACAGTTAGTGCATCAATTCCAGCACCAGTCCTGCCCAAATCCATCTCACAAACAAGTACACCACATCACGTACAATCCATAGCTGTTGTCCCGGATCCCGAGCACAAAGACAAAAATGGTCTTAAAGAAACGGATTTTCCACAGTATGAAAATACGGAACAACTAAAAAAACATTCGGGTTATGTGTATCATGATGAGCCGCATTCTTTTGAAAATACAATTGAATTTATGGAGGATTCAAATCATTTTACTTATGAGGTACTAGAAACTACTGTTTGAACGTTGTTATCTTCTTATTTTTATGTTTTTTTTTAAATGTCACTCTGTTTTTAAATCAAAACAATCTTTCTTTATGTCACTGTTGTGTTAAAATTACATGTCAATCTTAGAAATAAAAAAATAGTCTTAAATGTAAAAAAAATGTCTCTTACAAATTTTGCACAATCTGTCAATATTCTTACAGAAATTGCACAAATTTATCTTTTTTATTTCAACTGTATTGTACATTTTTTGCTTCTTCAATTCAAAAAAAAATGAAAAATTTCACATTTCACTGCAAAATTTTTCATTTTAACATTTAATTTTATTTTATCGCATGCTTTAATTGTACTTTTATTTTAATTTTAATTTTTTGTGTTATTTTCATTTACATGAATATTAATTATTTTTTTAGCTCAAAATATTATAAAATTAAACAAAAAATGTTTGTATATGTGCAAAATATATATGAAAAAAGAAAAAATATGCTGGAATCATATTGTCAAAATCCGAATCAAATTTAATTGAATCAATTTCTGGTCAACATCGCATCAAATCAAAATTAAAATGATTTAAAATATAATTTAAAATAATAAAAATTAGCTTAGAATAAGATTTTTTTTTTGTTTAAATTTAAATTTAATTTTTATTTTATTGTTGTATTTAAGTTAGTTTTATTTCAATTTTTTTTAATTTTTAAATTTTTTATATTATTATTCGTTAATTTTAAATGAAAATGAATGTATGTTAAAATTTGATGTTTATGTGTAAAGTAAATTTAATAAGAAAATAAAATATTTTTATAAAAAAAAAGAAATTCAACTCCAATTTGATGCAGTTTTTTAAAATTAGTGATTAAAATGAAATTTAGCTCATCATACAAGCATTTTGAATAGAAATTAGATTTAAAAAAAAAAATTAGATTTTAATTAGTTTTGTGTATTTTTTCATTTCAAGGTCACGCCTTTATTGCATGCAATTTTTATGTTTCTTTACCTTTTATTTTACTTTCATTTGTATTTTTTTCTCATCTCTTGCTTTTTGAATTTTCGTATTCAGTTATCAAAGAAATCTCGTTCTGTACTGTTGTGTTTCTTAACATTTAATATTTTAAATTATTGCATGAATTGGAGTGTATTTGATTTATTTTTTAATCATTTTCTGTTCAATCTGAATCTCAATTCAATGAAAATCTGAAAAAATAACCGAAATTTTGTAAATTTGAATTGTAAATAACATTTTTCAATAATTTTTATAATTTTACATGATTTGTTACTCATGAAATTTTTTTATTTGATTATTTTTTTTTTATTTATTTTCATAACAAATACAGTTCGCTCAATTCAAATGAGAGTCTTCTAAGTAAAATACTTTTCTAAATAAAAGTTGTTAATAATTCTCTTTAAAAAAAATAAATAAAATTAAAACTGTTCACAATTCTTCGCATACCGTAAAAAAATAAATAAGGTGAGAAAGACTTTTATTATTATCATTTGTTTGCTTTGCATTCAATTTTTAATTATTAACATTTGATGTTTTTTTACCCTCAAACTAATAAAAGTTAATCAAACTCATTTAGAATAGACATTAACATGATTTAACATCAAAACGCTCATTTTTGGTATGAAATTGAAAATTTTTTTTGAAATTAATAACCTTTAACATGAAATTGAAGCAAAAACTGTAAATAATTGCAATCATTTCAAAACTAATAATTGTCATAAATCCCCTTTTTCAATGGAAAATGATAAAAAAAAATATATATCTCATTTGATTCATTTACACTAAATTCGGTTAAAATATTTGAATTCAGTCATCTAATAACAATATCATTAATTTTAAGCCTAAAACCTGACTAACGATTCACTGTTTAACATTTTTATGTTTTTTTCTTGGTTTTTCCAGACATCAGACAAGCGTGCAAATAATCGTCCCGAACCAATTTATGCTGAACCTACCAAAATTGTGCTGTCATCATCAAAAGATAGTGAAAGTGGTGTTGAAGACGAAAGTGTCGTTTTACGTCCCAAGTGTAAGGAAGAACCTGCTCCCAAATTGTCCCTTTTACGTAATAGTGATGGTATTGATTGTGATATGCCAGAAAATGCAGAAAATGAGAGTGATAAACGATATTCAGACCCGAGTGAGATGAACAATAAAAATGGTGATGCGTTGTCAGATGAAAATCAACCTGAAACTCGTCACAATGTGCGTCGATATCATAGTAAGAGTTTGAGTTTGTCTGAGAATCGTGTTGCATTGGGTGCGTCGATATTCCAGCAACATCGTGATTTGTGGCAACAACGTGCTGCAGGGAAATCACAACAAAATTTGGGCTCTCAACGTATTTTAACACGGAATCGTATTGCACCTGATTTGGTGATGGATCTCCCGAGTGATTTAGCTGATGCTCAAATAAGGGCATCACGGGAATCACTTGATTCGGAGACGGAAAATGTAACTTCAGCTGAACGATTTGCCACACAAAATCAATGTACGTTAAAGAAAAACGAACGATTTTTACATGAGAGTGAGGTGGCAAAGAAAGAAGTAAAACTTGAAAATAAATCACTTGCAGAGAAACCCAAAGCCGAAGTGAGACCACAACAAGAAGGAATGTCACGAGTTCCAACTGTTGAAATCCATTCAGACGACAATGATGCAACTAATGATGAAATTTTACATATAAACGAACCAGGTTCTAGTCTTGAGGAAAAACAAAGTATTTCACGATCCCTGCGAGATGTCTCAAAATCACCAATTCCATTACATAACACACAAAAATTCGCCTCACAATTGGCCGGTCTTCATTTGACAGGTGGTTGTCTAAAGCGATCTGATGGTGGTCCAAGTTCTTCCAATTCAACAACACAATCATCAAATCTCACCTCCTTTAAGCCACAAGTCAAGGTCAAACCACAAATTTTGAAGAAACCATTGGTGCTTCCTCCGACAACTCCCGAAATGGCACGTCGTGCAAGCAGTCAAGAGTGAAATAATCAAAATAATTTTATCAAAAAATAAATTAACAGAAGGTTGAATTAATTGGGCGTCCACTTAAACATACACACATGATAAATTTATCTTATAAAACTTTTTAGAAATTTAATAAAAAATAAAAATATTAATTAAAATAAAATCAAATATCAATAAAATAATTTAATATAATATTAATGAAAAAAAAAATAACAGACAAGTCTTTCAATGTTTTTACGAATTTGGAATATAAAATAAATAAGGAATGAATGGAAAATTGGATTCAAATTGTATTTTAATCCTTGTCCATTTAATGTTTTTTATTCATTAAAATATAAAATATTAATCATTAAACACCAAATAAAAAAAAAAATCAATTCTTTATGATCCCATCAAGTACCGATTTAAAGATTTTTGTATTGAATTGTAATGAAACTGAAGGATTTTTTTTATTAAATGAATGAGCGAATTGAAATGAAATGAAAATCAAATCAAAGGAATTTTTATCTTTTTTTTTTTTTGTTAAATTAAAATTAAAAATAGGCCTGAATAAAAAAAGTATTACAAAGGTACCTTGAAAATAAATGTCATGATCACAAAAAATGTGAAAAAATATCACATGTCTTATAATAAAAATGGCTCTTTATTGCTATTAAATGTAACTTTTTAATCAACGAACCACCCAATACTAGAAGAAAAATGTAAAAGTAATACAAATATACTAACTTACTATTGCTAACTTTATACACAAACATTTAACAATGATGTATTTTAATGTAGTGGAACTATGAATATCAAAAAATTGTAATTAGGGGATTTTAGATGAAAAATTAAATAAAAGTAAATCATGCCAAACAGATATTTTTATAATATTAATTTTTCTTTTTGAGCACATTATAATAGCTTAAAAGCAAATATATTTAAAAGTTCCTTTATGAGCGTACAAATTTCTATTTAATTTGATAATAAAATCCTTTAAAATGAATTTTCAAGTTGAATTGATGATTTTCCAGTATTTTTGAATATAAACATTTGAAATTCCCTTATATGATCAATAAAATATAAAAAAATTAATAGCTGCTGTCAAACAAAATGCATAAAAACTTATTGTTATTATCATTATTATCAAAATACAAATATGAATGTTAACTTTATTAAAAAAAAAAAAAATACAATATTAACATAAAAACAATAAAATATCAAATACAATATTCAAAATCAATAAAAAAAATTATGAAATTACATAAAAACATATGAATAAATAGCAATGGTGTCTGTTACCGATTAAAAATGAGTTTTAAACATAAAAATTACCTTTAAATACAAAATAACTTCTTACAACAAAATAAACAATTAAACAATCATCTTTAAAAATACTTATAATAAAATATGTGTCTATGAAAATATAATTTTAATAATAGTCCAAACAATCAAATTCAGTATAAACATGATTAAAAAACTTTATTCTATAATGTTCCATCAACATCCTTATACAAAAAATAAATTACACAGCCATTTTCAAAGTATTATTATTATTATAATTAATCATCATCATTATAACCATTAAAAATAATACAATTAAAAAAAAAACATTATAATTGTACTAAAATGAATGAAAATCTAAGAAAATTCAAATGTTTCTTCACTTTTAATACTCGTTCCATCCTTCGTTCATACATAACATTAAATACCATGATCGTTCATTATAAAATATTTATACATATAAAACGAAGGCAAGTTTTATGTTTCCAATTGCGCCTAGTTAAATTACATTAAATTAAGTGCATTAAATATTAAAATTCCAATACTAAAATAATAATAATAAAAATAATTATTATAAAAAAATACATACATACATATAATCAATATTTTATAATAATAATAATAATAAAAATAACATGAATAAACTATATAAAAGGAATTAAGAATATGAGATTATAATTATTATCATTTGTATAAAATTTTATTAACATTATACATATAAATAAATATAAATGTATTTTTAGTCAAAATATATGATAGTCAAATTATTATTTTAAGTTAAAATTAATATGAAAATAAAAAATAAATTAATTTGGTCAAATTGTATTCCTTTAAACATTATACGATAAGTTGTTTGATATTGGATGAACGGTGATTCTCGCAACTGAGTAAATTCGACAATCGTCGATAAGCAAAACATCGTTTGACAAGTTAACTAAACAATAAAAATAATTTACAAGTTCTGTTTTTTCTAAAAATCTCAAATAATTCATTACAAAATTGCTTACATGAAATTGTAATGTTTTCTTATAAGTGTATTATTGATAAATAAAACAAAAAAAAATTGTACTGAAAAAGAGTGTTTTAATCAAAACATATAAAATTTTTAATCAGCAAACATAAATATTGAAAATTGCGTACTTTCAAACATTGAATTTCGAAATCTGCGCACTTTTCTAACATGAATTTCAAAAACTGCGCACTTTTCGGACATAATTGTTATACAAAACTGCGCAGTTTTTGAAAATTGGAAGTTTTTAAAAATCAACCTCCTCATGTTTATGTTCTCCTGTTCCTAACTTCAGATTTTCAATAATTCATAGTTCTTTAATTACTGTTTTATTACAAAAGTAACAGGGAAACATACACATGAGTAGGGTGATGTTTCAAAATTTTCAATGTCCGAAAAGTGCGCAGTTTTCAAAATTCAATGTTTTAAAAGTGCGCAGTTTTCGAAATTCTTGTTGGAAATGTGAGCAGTTTTCGAAATTCATGTTTGGAAAGGTGCGCAGTTTTCGAAATTCATGTTTGAAAAGTGCACAGTTTTCAATGTTCATGTTAGAAAATATGATAATTTAAAATTAACATGTTCAGATAAAAACACACTTTTCCAGTACAATTTTTATTTTATTTGTGCATAATACACTCATAAGTAGACATTACAATTTCTTGTAAATATAATTAAATAAAATAACTATGCAAGCAATTTTTTAATGAATTATTTGAAAATTTTAGAAAACAAAAACTTGTAAATTGTTTATATTGTTTAGTTAACTTGTCAAACGATGGTCTGCTTATCGACTCAGTTGCAAGAATCACCGTTCATACAATAATATAATTATTATTATGAAAAGTCTTCTAGTTATAGCCTAAAATTGAATGAATATAAATCAATATAAAATAATAAAAAAATAATAATTATAAATATTCTCAAATAAATAATAAATTGAATACAAGTAACAGTATGATTGTAGTAAATATTATAAAAAAGGGATATTATATTATTTAATTATTATACCATTAATTGATAGAATAATATACCTTAACCTTAACGTATACCTATTATATTGAGTATATTATAAAGAAAATGAAAATGAAATAAAAAAAACATTATCAATGTGACCAATAAAATTAATTTAAAATGAAATAGTGGAGTTTCTTTTTATTTTTTTTTATAATCGAAAAAACTGTGAATTTGAGTGATTTAAAGTTACAACCATGTAAAGTGACGTTAAGATTGACCAAAAATGAGTACAACGAACTTCATCGTATCAAAGTTTTTCCAATCAAAACAATATCA
>LN483421.1:0-65758 GCA_900002565.1 Culicoides sonorensis
ATTAAGGCAATATCAGATGTTACTGTAAAACCACACTGTGAAAATGATATTTGTGCTGAATACTCCCATGTTGGTATTTTTTTTAATATTATCATATCATTTTGCATCATTATACAACATTTATTTTTAATAGAATTCAACTCAAATTATTCTTCCGGAATTTCCAGAAATTAAAGAACATGCAGAGTGTCGATTACGTTTGGGTTGTGATTACAATGTTTTTATTGAAACATCAAACAAAGAGTATGGGTCAAGTTTGAATTACACAGTTGATGGTAAAATGATAAATTTTATGTAACGTCAATTGAAAAATGTAATTGGATTTTCTCCTGAACAGATTGTGTTAATGGAATTTGTTCTTGTTATTATGAATTTTATATTCCACGTGTTGATAAATTTTCAGCTGAATTCAACACATTAACAATGGATTTAATTACGGATTTTAGTTATGACAATATTCTGAACTATCATTCAGCACCAATTTCTGGAGATGTTTATTTAAATGCAATTCGATTACGGTAATCATTAAATATGGGAAATCTAGCCACTTAAAAGATGAGAAAAGTGCATTTCAATGGAATTGAGTTCATTGAAAAAAAATACTTTTGAATCAATCCTCAAGAGTTTCCTGATTAAATACTTAAAAAAAATATATTTGAAATTATAACGGATTTTTGACCATTTTTGGACTTTGGAGGTTTATACCTGAACTAAATCTCAATATAAGATTAAAATCATCTCGTGCGCTCTTCTTGACAATACAAAAAATTAGACTTGGCTCTGACGGATCATTCTGGTGATATGAAATAATAATTTAAAAATAGACTAAATAACGACAAAAAAAGATCAATCGGGAAACTAAAAGGAAACAAAGGTGTAAAAAAGACGCGAAATGTGGAAGCAAAAAAGTGCTTCAAAGTACGGGAATAATAAATATCATTCTGCATAATAGTGACTTTTTTCTAACGAAATGCACTTAAACTTTTAATTGCAAATATCAGCATGTCAATTTTTTAATATTTTTAAATAATTCAATAGACTGTTAAGACCAGTACAGAACACTCACTTGTCATGGGGTGGACGCCAACAATTGATATTCGATAAAACCGTTTCATTGAAGTCAAATAAGCTTACAACGAAAAAAGTTATTAAAGAGCAAATTTCAATTAAATTGGATGAAAAAACTAGTTTAAAGAAAGGTGTTAACTATACACTTCGTGCAACATTAGTCGATAATCGGAATTGTGAGAGTCGTATCAAGGACACTGTTGTTTATCGTAAGTTTTATTTTTTTTTTAATTTTAAATCGAATGTGAATTTTAAATATCTCAAATATTCATATATATTTCATTGCGATACAAAAAAAATATTCCGAATGAAAACAAATAAACAAATATTTGTTTGTTTGGCCCTTAAGGCCAAGCAAAGTCGTTTCTACTTTTCCGGTTAATTTTGTCTCAAAAATCTTGGTGAGGGGGAAAGTATATATACACTCGGGAGTATATTTTTACTTGAAAAATTTTTTTTCAAAAAAAATCATAAACTGTATATTTTTTATTGTTGCATAACCTACAATTCTTCGTTTTTTCTATAATATTCTATAATATTCTGATAATTTTTCTTTCTCAGAATTTTACCGGGCAAAAAAATATTTAATGAATATATTTCTCTGTTTGGTAAATTTTTCTTAAATATAATGATTATTTGTTTTTTTCATTATTTTCTTATAAGTTTATAAGGAAATATGAAGGAATTCGAAATTTTTTGAAAAGTTTATCGAAAAAACTAAAATTTCTAGTTAAAATGTTTATAGCGAAATTTTTGTACATAATTCTATAAAGCTATACGCATTTGATAAGTTCAGAGTATTATCTAGTAGAAAATAAAAAATTAAATCAAAAAACGGCAGCTGAAACTGTTCTGGCGAAGGAGAGAATTGAGATTTTTTTTAACATAAGAGCATGTCTGACTTGGATGGTTTACATTTTTGTAGAATTTACAAAGTTAGGGAAGAAATAACATTTTTTTATTAAAAATATACTTAAAAAATACACTCCCCTCAATAATTTCGGCTAATTACTAGTGGGGAATAACCGGAAAAGTATAAAAGACTTTCCTCGGCCTAATTAACTAATAATAAATTCAGTTTTGACTCAATATCACTGGATTTTCAAATAAAAACAAATATTATCATTGATATTCAGAGCCCGAACATTCTTAATAAATTGCAATTTAATTTGCAAAATCAACAATGTATTTTCAGTACCACTCGAGGTTGAAATTCAAGGAAATCAAAATGAGACAAGGGAAATCTGGGTAAGTTAGTTATTTTTATTGTACAAATGTAATTTCAATTTTTTAACTCATTTTTTTATTCAAATAGTGGCTGCTTATTGTTGTAACATCATCCTTCTTTATCGTTATTATTCTAACTGTAATATGTGTATTTTGCGTTAATAAATATAGAAAGTCGAGTAAAATTATAAATAATTGGCGTGGTGTCTATAAAAATGTTCCATCATCTATTGGGTAATTCAATTCTTCTATGGAATTTTATACACTTTAAGTTGAAAGAAACTGGCGATTCACCCCGAAGTATTTATTTTTTAATGTATTTTTAGCACGATTCTCGTTGTTTTTTGAAGTTTTTCGAGATTTTCCAGTTTTGGAAAATTTTACGGTTTTTTGCTGTTTTGGAAAATTTTTCTTTCTTGAAAAATCCCTCCGTTTAGAGAGGCCTGTCATTTTGTAGACACAAACGGACAACTTGAGCGTCACAATACTCGCAGTTGTTCGCAGAGAATTGCACTTTTAAAAAATAAATATTCAATTCCACAAGCACTGAGCAAAACACTGAATACTGGGGTCAATCACCAAGAAGAGTGCGTTTTCAACTTTCAGTGTAAAAAAATATCTTTAAAACCACTAACACAAACCGGAAAATAAACAATTACAACGTCTTATTTTACAGAACTTCCATTAATATTCCAATGCATGATAATGTGTTATACATTGAAAAGGAAATTTTGGTATGATGATGATAATTTTTTAAACATTTTCCTCAAAGATAAAAAAAAATATATATTAAATTACAGGACGCAAAAGCACGTGGAGAATTAGATATACTTGAAATACCACACAGCGCTATAAAAATAGGTAAAGAAATAGGAAAGGGAGCATTTGGTCGTGTATTTTGTGCTACTGCTGCAGGAATTTACGGAAGAAAAGGTCCCAGTATAGTCGCTGTGAAGCAATTAAAGAGTGAGTTAAATGAAAAATTATATTTCATTATAAATTTCCATTTGAATACACAATCATAATAAACATAATTGATAGGGCGACCAACTACGGAAGAATTGGAAGAGTTTTTAGGTGAAATGTATACATTAAGAAAAGTTGGGCAACACCCAAATGTTGTTAGTTTGTTAGGGTTTTGTACAGTGAAACAACCATTAATGATGGTAATGGAATATGTTGGTTGTGGTGATTTGGTGAGTTTGAAAAATAAAATATTTATAAAATTTCAAACAAAACATTTTTTCACTAGTTGGGATATCTAAGGAAAATTCGTGATAAACGTGTTCAATCGCAATCCTTTCAAAATCTTGATTCAGAGTTTAAATTGCGAGAAAGTTTCAGTAACAATAATATCCGTCAAAATTTATCATCGAACTCAAATAGTAGGAATTCCTACTTACATAATACAAATTGTAATCACGAAGGCAGACAACGATGCCACTATCCTGATATGTTTTATTTGTCGTAAGAATTTTTTTTAATTTTGAAAAATTTGCAATAAAGTTCATTGAAAGAAAATATTATTTCAAGCTCAACAAGTTCAGATGCAACGAGCTCCTATGCAAATCAAGCAGACACTGTGATATTAAAAAATCCATCGACAAATGCAGAAAGTAAAGAATTTTTATTTGAAAAATTATTTTTTTTTCACTCAATTGAATTCGTAATTTTATTACATAGCCATGACTACACTTCTAGGCTCTGATTTAGAATCATCGTTATTTCATTCGTCTGAACATTGTAGGCTTGATTATATTCTTGATCACAATGAATTACATAACTTTGCGCTTCAGATTGCAAGAGGAATGTGCCATTTAGAGGAAAATAAAATTACACACAGGTTACATTAAATTTATTTTATTTTTTCAATGTTATTTTTAATGATATCATTATTATTTTAATTTAAATAGGGATTTAGCAGCACGTAACATATTAATTGATGAAAACAAAATATTGAAAATATCTGATTTTGGTTTATCTCGTACCGGGATTTACATAAATACAAAAAATAAGCGAGTGCCTTTACGATGGTTGTCAATAGAGGCAATTAAGGATAATTTGTATTCGAGTAAAAGTGATGTATGGGCATATGGAATAGTGTTATGGGAAATAGGGACATTGGGTTAGTTTGAAATGAACACTTAATTTACTTATGTGAAGAAAATTTAAATTTCAGGTGGTTTTCCATATCCAACGATCTGTAATACAGACATTTTGGAATTTTTGACATCAGGACAACGTCTTGAACAACCAGAAAATTGTACAAAGCAATTGTACGAATTGATGTTACATTGTTGGGCGGCCAATCCAAATGACCGTCCCAGTTTCCAACAAATACACGATCAACTTGACCCACAAAAACAACCAATTTACATTGACTTTAATGAACTTGATCCCAATTATGCATTCCCTCCAACTATTGATGAGCTTGGATTAAATGTTAATAATAAAAAAATAGATAATAAACTTGATAAAACATTAAGTAGCACACTACTCAAATGAAATAAATGTTATGGAGTGAAGTGAAGTTTATCATAAAAAAAGAGCTTTATTTTTAGTCAAATTCCATAGTCAGTAAGAAAATGATGTGATATCTAATAATAAATGTTAAAATACTGTTTTACGTATATCTATTTTTATCTATATATGATTGATATGGTAACTAAAACACATTTGAAAGTCCATTAAAATTTTATATAAAATTTTTCAAACAAAACTACTTTTAAGCCTCTTATAAGAGGAAATGTAAAAGTTCTTCTCTTCAATAATGTCTGAACCATTTGAAATAAAAAAATATTGTACCTCAATATTTTTTGATGAACTTAATAAAAACTACCTTGAACAATAAAAAAAATCTAATTGTGATATTTAACATAGTTGCATTGAAATTCGTGTAGTAGTAAAATTTAATTGAAATCATATTAAAATGTTCAGAAAGATTTTTTAAAAATTTAAAAAGAGTGAAAAATTAATGTTCAATGTTTTACCTTTAAACCGATTGCGAAAATGTTAATAAAAAATATGTAAAGAGAATTGAAAAGAAAATTTATTTTTATAAATGAAACATTTATGCATTTAATTTTCTTTAAAAAAACTCATTTAATGTTTAAAAATTATGATTGTACTTATTCTAATTAAAGAGCAATAAATGTCAATTTGTCCCTTTCATGAAATTGTTTCCTTTTTAACATGATCTTAAAAGAGAATCCCTCTTTTCAAAAAAGTACTGAAAGTTCATGTTGATAACAAAAGAACTGTTGAATCGCACCGAAAAAGGTAAAATATAATTTTAAAATGAAAACTTAAATGTAATGTAATCCGTTTATTCTTTTGTATGAATTTTTCTATAATAGCTTTTGCATTCATTCATTTTTTTTTGGTTCATCAGTTTCATTTGCTTCGAGCAGTTCCGGTGTAAATGCAAATATTTCATCTAATTTCTCTGAAAAAATCAAAACACAAAAAATAATTAAAAGTTCCGGAAGAAAAGTTTTCTTAAACTATTAATATTACCTTTGACAATTGCATTACAAATATTTTTGACATCATCTTCTGTCAACGATGGAGTTGCTGTCGAACTTTCTACTGAACTCTCAGTTGGTATTGCATCACTTGGTGGCCCGGGTGGTCCAGGGGGACCAGGCGGTCCTAAAATAAAACCATTGAAATTGAAATATTTGATAATAAATTTATTTTGAACTTACCTGGAGGACCTGCTGGACCTTCAGGACCTTGTTCACCTTAAAATTGAAATTTCAAATTAGTCACTTGTTTACTTGTCAGTTGTATTTGGATAGCAAATATCATTTCGAATAAAAAATTTAATACATAAATAAAAAAATTCATAAAATATTTAAAATAAATATGTGCATTGAATTTTTTTAATATACCTGGTTTTCCATCTAATCCAGGCATCCCAGGTGGACACTAAATTTTTTCAAAATAAAAAATTATTTCAATTATTTTTTTATTTAAAAATTCACAGTATAAAAACATACAATCATATTACATGATGGTGCTTCAGTAATTCCATCAGTAATTGTTATATCAAATGGAGTAGTGTTTGTTGTGGTGGTTGTTGTTGATGACGCGGTTGAGGATGTTATTTCATCATCCATTGTTGTAGCTGAAAACAATTAAATAGATTAATATTGTTTTTAAAATCTGGATAAAAAATTTAATTATGAAAAATTCACTTACATGAAGGACAATCACAAATGCCTGGAGGTCCAGGAGGTCCCTGGTTTTAACAATAAGAAAAAAATAACTTTGATTATTACAGTTCATAAAATTATGTCATTTTTCAAATATTTTTTGAATAATTCCTATTTTGCCTTGGTCTGGATTTTATATTAATAATATTTGAAATTTTATATTATTTTTTCTTATATTTCAATCAAAACATTCCAAAGATATAAACAAATATTTTATTTTTATTTAGTAATTTTATTATTTTTAACAATATCTCAATATCTTTTAACGTTGATATGCAATTTGTTTCCAAAGTATGCATATGTGACAATTTTTACTCACCGGGGGACCCACAGGTCCAACTGGGCCTTCATCTCCTTTATCACCCTATAAATTATTTTATTTTTAAATGAATATTGAAAAGCTTTCAATAATATTAAATAAACATACCTTTTCTCCTTTGGCTAACTCACAATCCTGTGGTGGCCATGCTGGACAGTCATCTTTTGGAGTTGTTGGCTCTCTAGTGTCGTCTTCCTCAAAATTTCCACGATTATTAATTGGATCATCAGGATTTTCTGGTTCTTTATCAGGAACTGCTTCAACATCTTCCAACTCTTCACAGTTATCTTGCGAAGGTTTGTTTGGATTTGAATTGATATTCATTCCTTGGAAATCGAGCTGTGTGAATTAAATTAAATTTAATTTTTGATTTTAACTTTTTTGGTGTAATATTTTGCTTTTTTTTTACCGGAATTGTATTTGAACCTATGCTAGATTTAGCAACTATAACAGTAAGGCCAGTTGGTGTTTGAAATTGAACTGGAGGAATTGGAACTGTTTGTACTTTTTTGCAATCAGCAAACAATTGCACTTCATTCGGTGTGACACCAAGTGATAGTTTATGCCATTGATTATCAAAAATCTTAAAGTTAAATTTTTTTTTAACAAATTTTGAAATACAATGAATTATGTTCAACAAACCGGTGGATTTTGAAAAGTGACTCTTTGTGGTCCCCCTCGTCCTTGAGGTAACACACAATTGACAGTTCTTTGATTTGGATCCACGTTAATTGATGCCACTTCGTCATTAACTGCATTTGTTATTTTCATCAAATCATATGGCTCCTGAGGTTGTTGTTGTTGTGGTGGTGGTGCCCGAAAAGTGCAATCAAATGAAAATTGATGTGGACTTCCTTGACGGAATGGTAAATTGGTTGGTGCTTTAACAACAGTTGATGGTCTTAAACGATATGCTTCTTGTCCACGTAAACCGGGAATTATATCAAATATGCCTGCATTTCGTTTAGCACGAAAAAAATCACGTACTAAATCAAATGGAATTGAATTCTGTGGTGGTCGTATCATCATAACGAATGAGGGATTGACTCGCCATCCAGGTTGAAGTTGATAAAATTGAGGATTTGCATTGGTTACCATCAAAAGGAAAGCAATGCTAGGATGGAGAAAATGCTTTTAGTGATCCATTTGAATTTTAATGTAAATAAATTTACCATGTAATTAACGAGATTTGTCCCATGTTTTAATAATTTATGTTATTCAATGTAATATTTTCTGATAATTGATTTTGATTTAAAACAAAAGCTTTTAATAAAATGAATTTATTTTGTCCTAATTTCAATTTCTATTCATAAAATTTACCTCTTATCAGTATTTTATTAGTTTCCCACAGCGTAGGAGGAATTCGCGTTTAAATTAATTTTTGTTATCGTTGATATGCAGAAATTTTAAACACATTTAATCACATCCAGATACAATACTTGACTAAACTAATGAATGAATCTTGTTAAAAAACTAAGAGTACTTGTTCTGGGATAATTTTTTTGCTTTACTCTCTCAATCATATTCTTCAATAATAATAACATCTTACGTCATGCACTTTAGAAAACAATATGAATTAGGAATCAGGAATAATCATATAAAAAAAAACATCAAGCAACAAAAAAATAATTACTGAGAATCGGCACTTGTGGTGCCACGATCACGAGTATGATTTTCAAATTAAAATTGATGTATCTTTGTTTATTTAATATTTAAAAGTTAATAGATTGAGTTGGTATAAGTCGTGATATAAAAATGATGATGAACTGAACATATATTAAACTATTCATAACTTACCAAGAAATTTATTTATTATAAAATGAACCTTATATTAAATGGTAGAATATTTTAAATTGCAAATATATTGCTTTCAAAAATTTGATATTCAATATTAATTCTTAGGAGTTTCCACCTCAGTATTCAACTAAATGAATGAGATTTCTGTTTTGAATATTATATTGAGTTGCACAACAAGTTTAAAACATCGACGAAACTTTACAAAAACTCAACAAAAGTCTAAAAAACTAATTCAAAATTATGAAAAACTTATCAAAACTAATCAAAAGTTTACAAAACCTGTACCCTAAAAACTCTACTTTACAAGTCATTTTATTTTTTTAATTAACCCCTTCCGGATTATAGGAAAAACAAACAATGTAGGAGCTTAGTTTTGATTGTTAATTACTTATTTTGATGTTTTATTAACATTTTAAGCAAACATTTTTTGCCTATTTTACGATTTTTTACAAAATTCGAAGAATATTTATAACTGCCCGTTTGGCAAGGGAATGCGGGAATTATAGGGGAATTATAGACCCCCTGTTTTGGACATTTATAGTGTTTTTATATACAAAATATACTATAGTGCATTGCGTTTTTTCCCTATAATTGGACTATAATCCGTAGATGGTTCTATACATTAAAATATATATAAATTATATATAGATTTTTCCGAAAAAAATTATTTTTTTTTTTAAACAACTATAATTTATATATAATTTATATAATATTTTATATATAAATTATAAATGGCAAAATTAGAACTTATTTTGAACAACTATAATTTATATATATTTTATATAGTAAATAGTTTATAATTATAGAATAATATCATAATAATATTTTCTACATTTCTTTGTGTTCAGAAATGTAAATGTTTTCACTCAAGACTCTTTTTTAAGCGTATTGGAATTTCTCGGCATGAGGAGTTATTTTATTATAATTATTTTGTTTTGGACATTTGGTACCTTGGTGAAGTTTTTTTCTGATAATTAGTGTCGTTTTACGTCAATATTTTTGGGTCAGTGGAATCAGAATACCATTATAAAATGCCCAGGAAAATCGGAAATATCGAAAAATACTTAGTAAAGTCAGAAAAATCAAATAAACCGGAAAACTCGTAAAAAATCACAAAGTAGTCAGAAAATTCCAATAAATTATAAAAAACGTCATTTTTGCTCTATTGACCACATGCCCAAATGTCATTTTCCACTATTTTTCGGTTAAAATTGCTACAACAGTTTAGAAATTGTATGACGACTGAGGAAAAAAAAATTTTCAAATGGCAAGTGGAAAATTTTGTCACTCTGGAATGGACCATCGGAGCGAGGTGGGGTTTGCTTGTAAGACAAAGGAACTAATAAGAATTATTTATACCTTATTAGTTTTGAGATTGGGCTAAAAACCGTTAAAAAAGGAAAGAAATTTTAAATAATAATTAATAAGAATAAGTAGAAACTTCCGGTCCACTAAGAATAAATATGATTAATACAAATGGAGATATTTCAGTTTAAATTTTTTTAACTTTGAGTGCACAAAAAATCTATATGGATAATTTTTTTCTTTTATATTTTAAGCACCTAGTTGATCAATAAAAAAAATTAAACTTAAACATTAAATTAAAAACAAATCATGTTATCCTCAAAAAATTTAAAACATCATACAAAAATCTTAAAAGCACTAGCTATCCACATGTTAATTTTAAATGTCGAAAGATGAAACGATATAACGAACAAAATTCATCTAATATTTTTAACCAATATGGCCACCAGATCCGAATAACGGCCGGTCTAATATGACGAATTAACCCAAAATGATCGCGAATAAACGGTACAGTTTTGGAAACGAAATGTGATTTTGGTGATTCCATTCAGAAATTCAGTGAAACTTTGTAGGCTTTTTCCTTATCTTGACCTTGAAATATTCTACCCTATTTTTCCTGAACAAAATTGCCATACATCATTTTAGTGGTTTTCTAACATAAAAGTTGATTTTTGAGTGAAAACCGAATGTATGTAATATTTAAACAATGCTAACCAAAACATGTCAATATGTGTTATTTCTAACTTGTTGATTTTAAAAGTAGTTTTCAAGGAAATACATCTATGGTATATTCAGCAAAGTTGTAGTTGAAAGGTTTTAATACAAAAAATGGAGTTTTCATCAAAAAACTTAAAATTTGATACAAAATTAGGCTAAATTTGAGCTTGTTTCTCTATTTTTCATTAAATAGTGGAAAAAAGTGTTTAGTTTGTTTTACAAAAATGTTGTCCTCACTATGCTAAGAATAAGGAAAAAGCCTACAAAGTTTCACTGATTTATCTGAATGGGATGACCAAAATCGATTTCCGAAAATTGTACCGTTTATTCGCGAACGGCTTCTTAAAAATTTCGACACAGTTTATCGAAGAGAGCAATTTTTTTTCGGTGGTGCCTAAATAAAACTTAATGTTGTCGTCTACTGAGTCTGTCGTTGTTCTGATAAGTTCGATAGGTCTGTGGTCTACTGGGCTCTGTGGGTCTGCCGTGTCTCTGCTAGTCATCTGCTAGGTTGCGTGGGTCTGCCGTTTTTCTACTGGGCTTAGCGGGACTGTTAGGTTTTTCGTGTGTGTGTGTGTATATGATGGGTCCGCCAAGTTTGTACTTTAGTGTAAGTGGGTTTTCAGGTTCAGTTCTAAAGGCTCTTGAGTCAGTTGTCAAATTTTATGTGTTTAAGTGTATCCTGATGAGCTCCACTATCTAACAAAAAAATCCGACTTCGAGCCGATGAATTATTATTGAGTTTTGTGAAGATTACTCAGAATCCTAATCAATTTTTTTTTTGATCCCAAAATATTATTAACTAAAAAAAATTAAGGTTAAAACCGGTTAGAGATTTTATAATCAACTGATTTAAACTTTTCTACCAGCTGAAATATATTTGCTGTTTTTTTTTCGTTTTTCCAAGCTTAAGCGCCTCATACCGTTCAAAATTTAACTCATTTTCAATTTTTAGAATTAAAAATTTAATCATTCTCAACATTTTTCTGACCAAAGCTAGAAAGTTTTTTATATAATTTATATATATAAATTATATATTAATTATACATTAATCTGATTTTTTTTCATACAATGACAAGAAAATCCGAAGTTTGATATTTATTGTATATTTTATATATAAAAACAGCATCTCAGTGAGTCTATAATTTTACTATAATTTATATATAGCCAAAAAAAAATTTCTAAAATTATATAAAATTTATATACAAATTATAGTATAATTCTAATATTTTTATGATTCATCAAAACATTGCGTTTTTCCAATTTTCTTTGTCATACGGGTGAACATTGGTCTAATTATTCTATTTATATTTATTTTAACTTATTATAACCAGAAATTCATGTTTTTGTCATAAAAATAAAAGATTAAAATACTGTAACGTAGATAATTCTAATATACGATGTAACGGAAAAAATTTGAATAAGCATCAAAAACGTAGATAATTTAATAGACGGTCATTTTAAAGTTAATATACGCTTAAATCGTCTATTAAATTATATACGTTTTTGAATTAAAAATAAAGAAAAATTCATATATTTTCATTTCTAATCACTAAATTCATATCTAAATATTAGCAATTTAAATGTTTTTCACATAAGTACTTATTTCAAAGCAAAAATAGGTTTGTCAATGTATAAATTTTACTCAAATTTCTAATAAAATTTTGAACTTCTATTTTTCGTCAATAAACGCTAAATTTGAATGTTTTTTTCGTCAATATACGGTTTCTCATTTTCTTTTTTCGTCAATATACGGAGGGTCATCGTATATTAGATTTATCTACTTTACAGTATTTATGAAAATTCGGTTGGTGTCCTATAAGCCCCATGTTCCGGAAGGAGTTAAAATACTCCATTTTTCAGTGAATTCTTGAAAATTAATGTTTATTTTTAAGTTTTATGAAATAAAGTTTATCATTCTCTTTTAATTTCCTCTTTCTCTTTCACTCAATTTTTCATCCTAAATGTCGGGCATTTCATATCAAAAAATCTTACTCTGAAATATTTGAAATGTTAAGAAAAGGTAATGAAATGTTTAAAAATCTAACGTATTTTGAACCCCACCGCATTTTTAAAATACAGTTAATTGTCTATATAGTAAAAAATAAGTTGTACGTAAGAATTCTATATAGTGACAGGTCAGTTTCTATGGATCTACCGTTCCTGTATTTTAAGTAATTTAAGGGACACTTGTAGGAGTGCTCTCATCAAAAAATTTTCCTCTACAAAGTTGTTTATAAACACACATTTGTTTGTTTGAAAAATAATATAAAAAGGGTATACACGTCAATTTTATGGACGCCCGTAAATGAAAAAATTGTTAAAAACTGAAGAACGTGAAGCAAAAATAATTAAATAAAATAATAAATTATGATAATGCGGGAAAATCGAAAATTTAGAATTTGGGGGTAATTTGGAAAATTTGGGAAATGTGGAAAATTCAGAAAAATAAAATAATTTGAGTAAAATTCGGGAAAATCTGATAATTTTTGAAATTGCGGAAAATTTTGGAAACTCGAATCGGAAAACCTCGAAAATTCGGAAAGTTTTCAGAAAATTGAATGATTTTGAAAAATTTCAATACAAGGTAACACAGACGGACACCTCAATGTACGCATTTTTTCAATTCGACAGAAATGCGTCGAATACTTTTTTAACAACAGATTTACGGTTTAAATGAAAACAGATCCGTAAACTGTAAAATTGACGAGTTTACCCTTTATGTTTTGTCGTTTTTGCGTACTGTAGCTGTACTGAATTTGAACTGAACTGAGAGAAGTTTTCAATTAACAGTGCATAAATATAACTGTATAAAATTACTTACCTGTAAGCATTTCTGGTTTAAAATTGGTATTTTATTCTAAATTGAATTTTGAAATTTCCTTCATATATTTTCATTTTAACGAAAACAACAAAATAAAATATGAATGAAAATTAATTAAAAATTAAAAAAGTTTAAAACATCCAGAAATGTTTATCTGTTTATTTGAATTAATTTAATTGACTCAATTTCATCTCAGGTTTTCTTTTACAAGTAGTCATTAAAATTCACTGTTATTTTTTATGAATTCTGAAGTACTTTTTGTTGAAATTGTTGCAAAGCTTTTGGATTGTAAAAAAATTAAAACAACATAGTATGCCAAATTTCAAAATATATCTAAATTTTCATTTTCATACTCATTGTCAATGTTCAGTACTAATATTTCAAATTATTTGTGTTAACCTTTTTTTTCATGTCATATACACATTTAATATCAATTTATTGGAAAAAAAAATGTCTCAAACGACATTCACAGCAAAAGAAATTCTTCAGCTTGCAATTGGATATGGCGAAGGAAATGTAAATTTTCACATGCTTTACATATTACTGCAAATTCTCATAAACAATATTGATGGCTTGGATGCGTGTCGTATTGAAATACCATCGACCTTGAATTCTAGTTTTTGTAAAGGGAAGGAAAATAATGAAATTGATTCAAATTCACTAGTTCTTACTGAATTTTTGGTTGACAAAGATGAAAAGAAAATAATTGAAAAATCAACAAAAAGTAGTTCAAATCAAAATGAATTTGACAAGCTCATTGTAAACGCGAGTCATAATAAGTTGAATGCATTTGATACAAACTCGTTGAAAGAAATTCCTACACCAACAAATACTGAAACGAGGTCAAACACATCTATGGCAACAAAGGAACAGGAATTTGAAAATGCGAATAGTGAATTTTTGATTTCAAATGAAAATAATGTTGATTCAATACAGTTTGAATTTCTATCAGAAAATAAAACTGATAAGGATTTCATGGAATTAGAAAATGAAATCAAGAAATTAACAAATACAGTGCATGAGCTTTCTAGAAATTTAAATTCGTTAGAATCAACTGTAGCAACATTAACCAAAGGTAGTGAATTAGGTCAAATTAAACGTAAATTAGATGACTTGGAAAAGTTTTGTGTAGGAAAGTCTGAGTTGAAACAAAGCACTGAACAAAAAAATTATAATGAATCTGAAAATAAAATTGAAAGGGTAAATAATTACGTTTCTATTTAAATTAAATCAAATTTCACACGCTTTGAATTTTAAACAGCAATCCAATGTGACAGAAGCAAATAACTCATGTACATCACAGGCAATGCCACGGGTATCGGCTCTCAGTAAATTGGATATTTTGGTACAAGAGGTGACAAAGCTTAAAAATGATTTTAAGGAAATGAAACAAAGTCCGACACCTGACACAGAAAAACAGCCAATTGATGAATCACGTCTTGATAAAATTGAAGCAAAATTATCAGCCTTTGAAAAACTCTTTGCATCCCTGGAGATTCATAACCAAAAACCCAAAAGTGAAAATAATTCCCCAACTAAAGTCAATGAAAGTCTCGACGAAGTCCAACTCAGCATCAATACAATTAAAAGTGAACTTGAAAAACTAGGTGATTTATCAGGATTTTTACTCTCTGAAAAAGATGCAGTTGCTCAACAACTAACACAGATAAGCAATCAAATTGAGTCAATCAAGGAAGACAAGGCCAATAAAGATGATGTACGTGAAGCATTAAGTGAAAAAGCTGATTACAGTGCAATTCAAAATAAAGTTTCGCATGAACGGTTTGATGCAATTAAACGTGACATCAAACAAAGTATACATGAAACGATTCAAACTTTAACTGACAAAGAAGCAGCATGGACTCAAACAATTGAAGATGTTCAAAAATTACTTGGATCAAAAGTAGATGAAAGTGATTTAATTCCACTGAAAAGTTACATGAAAATTCAAATCGAACAATTGCAAGCCCAGTTAAAGGACCTTCAAAAAATTAAAGATGAAAATGAAGCAGCTGGTACTCACTCCAAACTCTTAAAAGATGTGAATTGCATTTCATGTAATGCAGATGCAATGATGCGACGTATGGAGGCATGTCATGGAATTCCTAAACATGAAAAATGGCATCCAGTTATTTCATTGAAACCTTATTTGAATTGCAAATTGGAATCGGTTTGTGATAAAATTTATGATTGTAAGCCACTAAATAGAATTCATCATCAGAATTATTTGTGTAACCGATATTGTGGTGGTAGTCATACAAAATTCAGTGTTTATGATAGAGTAGCAAAACGTGCATATACGAAACATTATTTTCATTAAAAGGATATCAAATTATTCCACGAACTGAATAACTGAAATATTTCCCGTAAATAAATTTGATAAACTTCAAAGCGATACAATTCAAGGTAAATAAAAAAAAACAACTGAAAAATTGTACAATACTCCTGTTCAAGAAGTTTTAAAAAAATCCAACTTTTGATATCGTTGAAACTTATCATTGAATCATTCCGAATAGTGCATTTTGAAATTTTATCGATTTTGAAGCTCTCAGTTTTCAGTCTTATCTTAAAACGAACGCTGACCTCATTAAATATTGAAATCATTGCGGGATTTTGTAAATTTCGCGTTTTCAGCAAATTTTGAAAACTCTTCAATTTTTAAAACTACGCCATTTTGAAAATTTTTTACTCATTCTTTGAACTCACACTGACTATATGATATAACAATTTTAAAAAAATTGCGTGATTTTGTAAAATCGACGGATTTTGAAAATTCCATCATTTTCATAATTTCAAATTTTGTGGTTTTTGGCTTTTTGAAAACTACGCAACTTTTCACGATCATGGAAAACCGGCATTTTTATAAAATTGTACAATATTTTAACAATCAGTGGTTTTCCGGTATATTCACCAACTTTTGGGCTTATAGAAATTTCACAATTTCTGAAAATACCACGATTTCAATTTTAATGAAATAAAGTTTTTTTTTTTAATACAAAACTAACTGCGCCACTAAAAAGTTTGATTGTGTGACTGATTTACACGAGTGTATTTACATAAAACAAATCCTAATTTGAACGATTGTCAACACTACTAAAATTTATGTCCAAAGTTAGCAGGAAATGCTCTTAAAATAAAAAATGAAATGAAACTTCATCTTAAATTTGTACGACGCTTGTCCGTCATATTTATTTTCTAATTTTTTCTTTTTTTTGTTGAATTAATATCACAGATTTAGAGTAGAGGAATGTTTTCATTATGAAATTTAACATAAAAATCTAAATGAAGAATTAAAAAAAAAGTAAAGAGGTACAAATTTTTTAAACAAAGACTGAAAAAACAATTAAGAAAATTTTCTGGACAAACTAAGGAAAATTAATTAACCGATTTCTTAAGTAACTAACATTTTGCCATTTAATGGTATGAGTGTTCATCGGATCCACCATATGATGAATATTCGTGATGACTCTCTTCCTTGTGGTGTGGAACGTGAACTGGATATTTTTGTTCAACTGGGACCTCCTTAACAATTGGTACTTTGTGTTCTTGATGAACGATATAGGGCTTTTCGATTTCTACTTTGACTTCATATGGTTTTGGTACTTCGACGGTGTATGGTACTTTTTTCTCGACAACATATGGTTTTGGGACAGGTACTTTGACATGAACTGGATATGGTTTTTCAACCTCAACATTGTATGGTTTGTCAACAGGGACCTAATTTTGAAAAAAAATGATAAGTTAAATCTGAATAAAGTTAAATTTTGCAATGTCTTACCTTGACTTCATATGGAACCTTCTTTTCAACAACTACTGGATATGGTTTTTCAACTGGGACATGGTATGGTTTTGGTACTTCAACATTGTAAGGCTTATCAACTGGTACTTTGACTTCATATGGGACTTTCTTGATTACAGTGTATGGTTTTGGGACAGGTACTTCATATTTGGTTTCATATGGAACTTTTTTGATGACTTCATAGGGTTGTGGAACTGAGACCTTAACTTCATGAGGAATCTTCTTAACAACTTCATAAGGTTCTGGGATGTGTACTTTCACTGGGTATGGTTTATCAACTGGGACCTTGACTTCATATGGGATTTTCTTAACAACTTCATAAGGTTCTGGTACATGGACGGGATATTTCACAACTTGCTTAATGTGAACTGGGACCTTTTTGATGACTTCATAGGGTTGGGGCACTGGTACCTTGACTTCATATGGTACTTTTTTCTCGACAGTGTATGGAACGTGTTTGGTCACGTGATATGGAACTGGAACCTTTTTCTCAATTGTAATTGTTTTGATGTGTTCATGGTGATGCCCGTAATCGCCATATGAATCATATAATCCACGTTTTTCTAATTTTGATTCACTCTTTTCCTGTTCAGGAGCTTCTGATTCTGATTTTTTGTCAGCAGTTGCAGCAGCAAAGGCTGTTGTAGCCAAAATGGCTAGACAACAGGTGGTCAAAAACTGTTTTAGAAATTAATTTAAAAAAAATCATTAAATTAAAATATTAAAATTATTCGCATGAATTCAACACTGAGATATACGAAAAAAAAATATGTAAACATTCAGGAAATGTCATACAAAACTTATACACCGATTGAATAACAATAAAATGAAGTAAAAAGTGCATTAATTTTTTTTTTGAACATGTTGATTGAGTAACACACATTTACATTCATGTAATTTATTTTGTTAGGCGCCTCTTATTAAGTAATTTTATTTTAATTTATCTGTAATTAATCTGAGTTTCACTTTATTTATACAACTTTTTGTAATGCATAAATTGCAAAACTTCTATTAAAGTAATTATGAGTTTATAGTCCTTTTATAATTCAATGCATTTGTAAAGCAACATTGTATGGTAGTTTTTTCATATATATTTGACTGGATCTCCTTATTATCGTCATGATGATGAAATTGTGTAAATTGAATGAATTAAATTGTAAAAATTATTTTAGATTAATATCTTTTTTAATGTGATTTGTAATTGCATTGAAATGATTTAATATTCCAAAAGAAAATGACGTTAATTTACTACATTTTAATTTTTTTTTGTTAAAAATCTTCAAATTTTGACAATTTCAGTTAATTTTTTGATTTTTGGGAATTTTTGCGCGTTTTTTAACGACTTTTCTCGGTTTTTAATAAAAAATTGAATAAAAAGTCATTTAAACTCATAATCTAAAAGAAAATTCGATTATAAGCCCAATTGTGGCTTTAGTAGGAAAAATTGCTCACCCGCTGAATCTAAAATATAAAATTAAACCAAAAATAAAAGTTCCATCTTTTCTTCGGCAAAGAAAGGGTTAGCAAAAATTTAATTTAAAATTTCAAAACTTGACATGCTGAAAATTCATTATGCTTGTTTTGATCAGTAAACATCTAAATTCAGATGCAAAATTTAGATATAAAATTTAATATACATCGAATTTTTCGTTTGATTTTAATATTTATCATCAAATTCCAAGTTATATCCTGACCATATTTCAATAATATCAAAACCGAATGGATAAAATAATATTGCATATTAAAAGGAATTTTATTGATATTTATTTAAGTTGTGTAAATCGCCTGAATATCAGCAATATTTATGGACTCTTAAAATAAATTATAAATGGAAAATTTTATTAATATGAATATGATTATAGCATAGATTTAATAAATCAAAAGAATTTATAATTTAATGCACAGATGTAATTTTTACATGAATTTAATTGCATCTTTTTTTCACAGAGAAAATAATCCATTTTAATCTTTTAATGGTATCAAAATATCAGATTACACACAATGAGATTTCAGTCACTTTTTTGTTAATAAAACACTGAATTTTATATTTTTTGAATTTAAATTTCTCTGAGTTATGTTCAATCACGGGAAATCACTTTGCATTTACTTTTTTTTTTATCATCATATTACGTTTTTTTTTGGTACTTTTCATTTTTTATGTAAATCACAATCTAGGTTTTTTTTATTTAATCTTAAAAATAACACTGAAACCTACCAATTTCATTGTCTCTATTTATTGTTTTTTTCGTTTAACTTAATTTCTATATGAGAAAAAAAAACAAATAATTTGAAACGAAGTAAATAGAACAGACACTAAATAGATATTGAACTACCGGTGGTATGAGTCGCCTTTTATATACTTGAAGTAATTTTTGTTTCTTTCAAATTTTAAACGTACTTGATCCCCACCGCAATTACAAATGTACATTTAACACATTGTATGTGTATGAGCCATAACACGAATTATGTTTGTTTAGGATAAATTTTTCATTTTAATTCATAAAGCAATCCATTCAAAAGTTAAACGAAGCAGAAGAAAATATTGTGTTAGTTTGAGCTAAATGTTTGTACAGAAACCACTTTCGCTATCTAACTGTGTGTTGGAACTTAATACAGAGAGTTAAGTATCAATCATGTGTACTAAAGAAATGCATTCACATGATGCATGTTATGTCTGGTCAGGAATCTGTTTAAACATAAAAAGCAAGACATAGATCAAACACGAGTACGATTACTGTGGCTTTGAATATTATTACATAATTTTAATTTTATTCATTTCTTCTTTGCTGTTGTTTTTGCCATGGAATTTCGTTCTACTCGATGTTTTCATGTGGTGTAAATATGGGTAAAAGTGCATCAATTCATTAAATAATTATTTTTTGTGAATATTTTAATTAAAATTTAATTTAAAATTGCGTCGTTTTAATAAATGTTTTTAAAGGAGAGAAAATTTCGAAAAATTCAGGTTCAAAATTGCAAAAAAAAACATCATTGTTTTATTTTATGATATTAAAGGAAATTTCTTTACTCTTCATTAATTTTTTAATACCATGCTTGTTTTGGTTTTATTAATCGTGACTGGGTATCAAAGTAACCACATAACCAATTACCTGGTGATTTTTTTATAAAACGAGGATGTAAAAATTAATTTAATAAAAAAATTTCATTTTTTAAATTTTTATTTTTTTATTAATAATGTAATATTGATAAAATTCAATGATAGCTAATTTAAAAAAAACTCCAAATTTCACATGTTGATTTTTTTTTAAACCCTTAAAATTAATTCTAGCCCATGGGCAATATCCCGTTAAATTGAGTTTGCGAAATTTCGTATTGCTTTACATACAAAAATAATATTGCTATAAAATATTCAAAACTACGTCAAAATCTAAATCATACTCTCTTAATGAAAATCATGTAGTAATCTATCCCTTTACCGCCCCGAAATAGCGTTTTAAATTCATTTTTTTCCTGACTTTTTTGATTTTTTTAATTAAATGTGTGAAAATATAAAGTAAATATTAAATTTGATTTTTTTCATATATTTGTATCAATTTCAAATGAAATTCAAAACTTTTTCATCAAATCAAATCCATTATAAGGACCTAGGACCATTAAAGGGATATCATACAAATAACATCAATTCAAAACTATAATTAAACCAGAGGATGTAAGGGATTAAATTACTTTGGTCATAGTTAGCAATGTAATATGTGGTACATTCTTTGAATAAAATTTGATGATCACATGAATTTAGAGTGAAAATTATTTGTGCAACCAATATTTTTTTTGATTAGTTATTACACCCAATATTCATTTTAAATTTGTTGTCTGAAGTTTATTTCAAATTAAATCATGAATTTTATGCATCTCATATTGCATTTAATTCATAACACCAATCAATGATTGTATATTCGAATTAGTTTTAAATTTACAAAAAAAAAAAATTAATTGAAGTTATAACCAAAAATTTACATTGCTTTCATTTATGGACTTAGTTATTCATGTGAAATGTGCAATAAAAATATTTTCATCCATCGATTCGATACTTTGTAAAAATTAAAACCCAATATAGAAGATAATTTTTTTTACAGAATCACGTTTGAATGTGGGATTCATTTAGAAAAAATGTAATAGATTGAGTTCATAAACCTCTTTTTTTTTTACTGTCAGACTAATCCAAATTCGCTTAATTCCTATTTATTATGCATCATATAGACCATAAACAGATATGTGCAGATTACTCGCATTTTATTAACTCTTTTTTTATGTATTATTATGTAATTTTTTATATTAAATTTAACGATTCATAATATAATATGTTTGTAATAATAACATAAATGAATGAATGAATGAAATTTAAACGTAAAGTGAGGCAGCAATGAGTGAGTATGAATATGAAAAGCTGTTACATTTAAATACACACAGACACTTGTAATACTTAATTTATACAGAAACCACACATGAAAATTGGGAAACTGTAATTTTAAGAGTGGTGAGTGATCGCATTTTTGTAAATCATTTTTATATCTATGTTCATATCAATCCGAGAATTCTTGACTGATAATAGCGTTTTTTTTTTTATTTTTCAATTATATTTTTAACCATATCTCGTCTGATGGGATATTCCAAAATGGCCGACTTTTCCTAAACTGCTGAAACTTCCAAATTCGAGAAAAATCGTATAATTTTGTAAAACGTCAGAAAGCCACGGAAATAACAGAATTTTGAAAATATCGGAAATCTTCAAATTCCAAAAACTGCTAAATTTTCAAAATCCGGCAAATTTATATTCGGCCATTTTTGAAAAATCAGCCATCTGGTTGACACAAACGAACAGAATGACCTCTTACAACCCTGAAAGCGCAAAACAAAACACTCGCGTATGCGTGAGCTCTGCTCGTGATCGTTAAGCCGATTTTGAAAATATCAAACTCCATACAAATATACGTAAGCGATCGCAGCGCCGTCAAAACAGATTTTTGTTTGAGAGCCATTTAAAGTTTTTCCATCAAGTACCAGTTTTTGCCGTTTCCCTCTGGGTTCGCTTCAGAAACTTTTTACACGGACAGTGGATACCAGTTCAACATGGCCCAAACATCTCATTTCGACATGGAAATCCAATAAGTAATAATATTTCTCTTATTTAATATAAATCCACTTATAACTGAAAAATAACAGAAAACTTGTCTGATTATTATGTTGTTTGTTACACTTTTACACTCTAGTCTCTTATATTCACAATGTTCACCTACAAAATACATGTAAAAGTGGTAATTAGTTATTACGTTTATTTTTTTATTTATTTAATTTTAAACTAAAATAATTATAATTATTACGATTATGATTTATTTAATATTCATTGTTATTGCACTAAAATTGTTTAATGTATTGTTGTAATATTATTTGTTTTTTTTTAAACTTCAAAGAAAAAAAAATACAAATTAAATGAAAACAGGTTAAACAAAGTCGATCTTTAGAGGGTACAAGGTTGGTCAACTTAATATTTTAAGGAAAAAAAATCAGTTGACTTTGAGTTCAGTACACTTCAAATTTCGTTTCAAAAAAAAATGTTGCAAAAGGTTTCCTACTTGAGCATCAAGTGTGACGCATTCAATTAAATTATTAATGAGCTTTAACTTACTTATTTTGAGCGTTAGCCTTACATGGAATGCGCCTACATCGATTTTTCTCGAATATTTTATATGAAATTCAATGAGAAGGTAAAATTAAAAAAAAAAGACTCATTAACCCAAAAGAATAGAAAATTCGAGGGCTATTTTTCGATACCTTTAAATCCTTGTTCGAGGACTCCGGCTTTTAATTTGTGAAAATAACTGTCAAATTCGTTTAAATTAACTTCAATGGGTTAAATAAATTGAAAAAATGAGTTAAATTGATTTTCTTGGTAATAAGCTGTTTTTCTAGTTTTTGAATTAATCGTCACCATTAACCATTAAAACAAAAATGGGTTTCAATTCAAGTTGAATAACCTTAATTTAGATGAAATTTTCATTCACATGTCAATCAATTACTTGTCCCATACATTTTAAAGGGATGTCAACCTGTTTTTTGTCCCAACACTTCAGTTTATATTATTCATGATTTATTAAATTTAAATTGAAATTCGATACTTTCATAATTTTTGTTTGAATGATAGTCGGGAAGGTAGAGATGTAACCCAGGGGTTTTTCAGCTACTGTAACATTTGTTGAGAATTTCTAATTTGTTTTTAAATTGTATGTGAAATTAAGGAAAATTTGAAAAAAACCTTTGAAATTTTAGGATAAAAAAAGTGATAAAAATGTGGAAGACAGGGAATCAACCAAAAAGGCTTGATACATCTGGAATGAAATTCGATACAAGTAAATTTCCATCTTGTTTTTCTTGAAACGTTGTCATTGCAAGGTGACATCAAATTAATTGAAAATCAATATCTGGAGGTGATGTCTAAAATTAATTACAAAAAAGTAATTTTAGATTTATTTTAAAAATAGTTCAAGGTCACACCGCCCTTATACTACAAGAAAATAGATGGTCTTAATTTCATAATTTTTGTTGTTATTGTTGTAATAGAAAGGCAATTAATTTCAAGGACATTTTACGCTCATTTTAATTTAATTTAATCTCATTTTATTTCATTTACACACAAATCATAAAGGTAGACAACTTAATCCCGTCAATTTAATACCTTTTCAACATATCATAGTAACATTATTAAAAATATATCAAAACGTGATGTTGTACTCTTTGTCTCTTTTAATAGTCTCAAAATTTTATGTTGTGTGAAACGATTTGTTAAATTTATTTTTAGCTTCATATAACGACTTAATCGTATTTTGAATTTCAGCATTGGTAATAATTTTTAATCCAAATTTCACTTTCAATTGAATTTTAAATTTTTATTCAATGAGATTTGTTATTATTAAATGTTTGAATTGAGACATGATTTAAAGGTAAAAAGTAGGTCATAATCCTCGATACCTTTTTGTTTCATAAAAGTTTATTGCGTTTGATCGTATGTCGAGTCTTGAATTATTTTTAAGTTGATTATTGCAACCAAAGACAACACTTACAATGTTGAAGCATTGTTTTTTTTTGTTATTTCAATTAAAAATAAAATAAATGTTGAACTGATGATTGAATTATATCAAAAAAATATCATATGTTAGCGCATACATGAAACAATGAGAGGCAATTGACACAAAAACCAAATATGGTGGGTTTTTAAACCTTAAGCTGATTAAAAAATAATGTGCGGAAAAAATAAAAGGAGGAATTAAGGATTTTAAGCGCATTTCTTGTCGATTTTGAAAAAATGCGAGTGTTGTGGGCGCTTATGCCGTCTGTCTGATTGTTGTGTCAATAAAATGGCCGATTTTCAAAATCGTGGAAGTTTCAAAAATCACGAAATTTTCACAAATAGTCGAATTTTCTAAAATGGTATAATTTTTTCAATTGGTATAATTTTTTCAATTGGTTGAATTTATCTATGAAAACACGTTTGTGAATTTTCTGAAACCTGAGTCTTAACCTTAAAAGCAAAATTTTTCTTTTCTAATTGAAAATTTTTCTCCTTCATTCGTTTTTGTCTCTTCTATTAGTTTGTTTCTCTCTTGTCATCCTTCTCTCTCTCTCTCTGAAAAGAAACCAAGGCAAAATTCTTTCTTTCTCTTCTTTTTCGTCTAATTTCTCTTTTTCTTTTGTTTCTCTTGTAACATGGTTCTCTCTTTTCTTCTTCTTTTACTCTCTATCTCTCTCTCTGTCGCTTAGGAAACTTACTCTTTACTAACTTTTGCTTTCAATTTCTCTCTTCCTTCATTTTTTATATGTTTTACTCTCTTTCTCTCTCCATTCCTAATGTGACTCCTCTCATAAGAATAAACTTTTCTCGCTTTCTCTTCTTTTTTTTCTTTTTGGCACTTTCGTTAGTTCGTTCCTCTTTCCGCCTGTTCCTCCTTTCTCTTCAGCTCTTTTCAAATTTTTCTTATGTTAACTTTCAATTTTTTCATCACTCAATCTCATAACATACTGCAGTGCTGATCCACTTCAATACACTATCAACAAAACAGCTGATTATTATCAACATCTGTGTATTTATATCAACATGTAAATGTCATTACACCACTACACCATAAACGAATTGTAGGAAAAAATTAAGAATGAATTTTGCCAACACGTAGTTTGGCCATACCATATCATTGTGTGCATTTTCAATTTTAATTTCTAATCCCATCCTTCAAATTTTAAGTTACTTTAATGATAAGACTATCGTGTGCTGCACTAAGAAACTGCAAAAGTAGTTTAGTATTTGAAAATTATAGGCAAAGTTGTGCTTTGATATCGGCATTTGGAAAACAATTCGAAAATAAAATACAAAAAAGAAATATGTCGAGTTCTGACAATTCACTTGGAAATAAATTTGGTCTTCCCAAGCGATATGGAAATTTTACACCGAGTGTTTGGTATGTGATTTATGAATTTAAAATTTTTTGTATTAATTAAATGAATTTTTCAGGGTTGAATACATTCAATTAGCAGCTGAATATAAGCCACTCAATTTAGGACAGGGATTTCCTGATTATCATCCACCGAAATATGCTCTTCAAGCGCTTGCCGATACAGTGTTGAGTCCAAATCCATTGATGAACCAATACACAAGAGGTTATGGGCATCCTCGTCTTGTTCAGGCACTTTCCAAGTTGTATTCTGGTCTTGTTGGACGTCAAATCAATCCAATGACTGAAGTACTGGTGACAGTTGGGGCTTATGAGGCACTTTATTGTGCCATTCAAGGTCATATCGATCATGGTGATGAAGTTATCATAATCGAACCGTTTTTTGATTGTTATGATCCAATGGTACGATATGCTGGAGGTGTTCCAAGATTTATTCCATTGCAGCCTAAAAGCACAACTGAAGTTATTTCATCTGAGGATTGGGTGTACGATGAAAAGGAACTTGAAAGTTTATTCAATGAAAAAACGAAGATGATTATTTTAAATACACCGCACAATCCACTTGGAAAGGTCTTTAATAGGAAAGAATTGGAAAAAATCGCTGAATTGTGTATCAAATACAATGTGCTTTGTATCAGTGACGAAGTTTACGAGCATATGGTGTTTGAGCCTTATGAACATATTCGGATTTGTACACTGCCAGGCATGTGGGAACGCACAATCACAATTGGCTCTGCAGGTAAGACATTCAGTGTCACTGGATGGAAAATTGGATGGGCATATGGTCCAAATTATCTTCTCACAAATCTGATGACTGTCCATCAAAATTCCATCTATACCTGTTCAACTCCGATCCAAGAAGCAATTGCACTGGGATTTGAACATGAGCTGAAACAACTCAATTCACCTGAATGTTATTTCAAGTCAATTTCAAAGGAATTGGAACCAAAACGAGATTATATGGTGAAATTTTTGAAGGAAGCTGGCATGATTCCAACGATCCCTCAAGGAGGATATTTTATGGTTGCAGATTGGGCTGCCCTTCAAAATAAGGTGGATTTGAGTCAGGAGACAGATAAATACAGAGATTATAAATTCACGAAATATATGACAAAACATGTGGGATTGCAGGGAATTCCACCTTCGGCATTTTACAGTCCAGCCAATAAGCATTTAGCCGAAGATTTTGTTCGTTATTGTTTCTTTAAAACAGATGGAGTCTTGCAACAAGCTGCTGATATTTTGAAGAAATGGAAGTAAAATTTAATTGAAATAGAGAAATTTTTATGATTTTAACAGAGCAAAGCTCTAATGAATTTTCGGTATCAATATTTTGTGATGGTAATAAAAAAAGGCATTTTACTAACAATTTTTATCTATTTACTTTCATGATTTCTTATAAACCCAAACACTGTCAACTCCGTCTTCAATTCTATCAACTAATTTTAAATGTTTCTCTTCAAAAGGAAATCGACATGCAATTATTTTTGATTTTTCGTTCAACTCCCTTCCCAATTTCGATTCTAATTCGGCCATCATTTGTTCGACACCAAATATGACGACACAATCATAAGAGCTTGTATTGAATTTCCACAGATCTCTCTTAAAAAACTTCGTCTTTCCTGAAACTCCATTTTTCAATGCTGATATCCTTGAAAAAAGTACAAGAAATAAATTCAATTCCACACCATCCGATTTCCATCCTTTTTTGGCAGTTTCGATCACAATTCGACCGTCACCAGAACCAATATCGAGTAATTTCCCCTTTTCTTTGGGTAGACACGAGAAAACATTTTGCATTTGCTTTGAGGTTGCTGGAACATATGGCAAACAATATTTACGAAATGCAGGTGCTACAAAAGGAAAGCAGACGACACTGATTCCGACAGCGGTGATGCCTAAATGATGAGTTAAAGGTAAAAATGTGAATGTCAGTCAATAATTTTCAATTAAATGAAAAAATTTAATTACCTGACAGTCCAATTAAATATTTTCCTATTCCAGATGACTTTTTATTCAAAGAATTCGGGGGAGCATTACTTAATTTTTCAAACTCTTCCATCTTTCATCATAATATGAACATATGATCATATTTACATAATTTTGACAAAACATTTCAACTTTTGATTTGTAAACAATAACATTTCTATTTAAGGCTGATCCAACTATGAGATTGATTCCAGTCCAAAGATCTCTGAAAAAAATTTCATGTATAAATTGATTATGAGTTCTGAAATCAAACAAAATTTAACTGAAACTATTTACATTTAAGATAAATTTTACTGGACCTTTGTATTTTAAACAAATTCTTTCCATTTGCGTAAATTCTCTTCGTTTGAAGGTAGCGTGACCTTGTGAGGGTTAAGAAATTATCAGCCGGTATCGTTGTTTTTGTTATTAGTCATTAAAAATTACGTTTAACTTGTGATCCTGATTTCTTTTCATTGAAATGGGAGTCCTCAAAAATTTTATCATATTCACGTCTTCCATACTAGCCTTTGTGCCAATTATTTATATTTTTTCGGATTGGGACAGGAAGCACCGAGTTACAAGTAAGACCAAGGAAATTTTCAATGTTTACATATTTTAATGTTTTTTTTGTTTTTCTCAGGATATCTGTGTCGAAAATTCAGTGAGTATAAAGAAATATTTAAAAAATTCGGCTCCTGACTTGTGAACTTCTGATATCAAGAAATTTTCTACATTTTTACGACTACGGATTGTCAAAACAAATAATTTTTAATAATCAAATTTTTTTATTATTATTTTTACATTGCTAACTGACTACATTCAAACCAAATCTAAAGATTTTCAAGCATTCTAGTTCAATACAACTGTCGTATTAGGTGGTGCGTGATATTCTTGATGTCGCCTCGCATGTTTGACCATGTCATATTTCTGTGTAAATCTTTGATCACAAATCCAACAAGCATACGGCCGCTCTCCCGTGTGTATCCGTCGATGTATCTTTAATTTTTCTGCTTTGATAAACCGTTTTGGGCAAAACTCACAGGCATGTGGTCGCTCGCCTGTGTGTTTCTTCCAATGATTTGCCAAAGAATCACTCCTCGTATAACTTGCACCACATTCCGTGCAAACATAAGGTTTTTCACCTGTATGAGATCGCACGTGCACAGCAAGATCCTTTTTCGTGTAATATCCCTTTGAGCATTCCTCACACTTGAAGGGCTTTACATCACCATGACGAATCTCGTGATTGAGGAAAGTTTGTTTATTTTTAAATGCTTGTCCACATTGCCCACATAAAAAAGGACGCACATCCGAGTGCACAGCTAAATGTTCTTTGTATTTGTAGCGCTTCGTAAATTCTTTGCTGCAAGTTTCACATTTGTAGATTTCCTGTTTGGGCTCTTTTTCCTTTTTGATTATTTGAGGTGCGGGATTTGGTTCACCATGAACAGATTTCATGTGTTTTGTCATCTCATAACGACGATTGTATTCCTTTAAAGAAAAAAATTACATTAAATTTAATTAAGAAACTTAAAATTCAATGAAAATTCACCTTATTACAAACAGTGCACTTATATTTGATATCAGAATGCATCAAGTAATGCCGTTTCAAATTCCTCCTATCTTTTAAGATAGCCGAACATGCTTGACACTGATATTGTCCAAATTCGTTGGGGTCTAGAGTTGGATCATGCACCAATTGTGTTGGATCTGATTCGATATTGTGGTCACGTTTTTTATGATATGTCAATAAATCGGGTCTTCCGAATTCCTTATCACACAAATTACATTCGTACTTTTCCGTTTTGTGCGTGTACGTGTGTCGTCTGAGTGCTTTTTTGCCGGAAAATACTGTGAAACAAATGTGACAAGTATAGGGCTCATTGTTGCACTTGTTGTTTTCAATGTGGAGACGGTAGTACTTTTCCGATGCAAAATGAACGTTACATTTGTCGCACTGGAATCGAGTTGAAGGTTTGACTTTGATTTCTTTCTCTGAATCATTCTCAGAATCCGTGTCTTCTTCTTTTTTTATATTGACATGGACGACTGAGAGATGTCTGAAGTAATTTTTTCGTGTTACTAGGACTTTATGACATTGATCACACTCAAATTGAATTGAACATGATTTACTATCATAAAAATGAGCTCTTAGCTGTTTTTTGACGTTAAATTTCTCCGCACATTTGTCACATTCATATGGCGCTCCTGGGACTGTTTTTCTTTCCTCTTCCTCCGCTCGACATTCATCCTCAGAATGCTTTCTCATGTGTGCTGTTAATTTATCTGGACGATTGTAGGCTTTTTCACACAGTGTACATTTGAATTGTTTTCCCATGTGAACATATTTGTGCCTCACCATCGTTCGTTTATCTTTAAAGCATTGTAGACACTCTTCGCATTGAAATTGCTGGACAACGTTTTCCTCTTCAAGTTCACATTTGACATTCATTATCGCCGGATTTTCTTTATCTTTTTCATCGACATCATCTTCATCATCACTGTACTTCATTTCAGCTGCATCCGGAAAGTCTCCTTCAAATTCCAAATATTCAACTTCCATCACCTGATTCGAATCACCATCATCATCGGGTTCCGCTTTGACATTTACCGTCTCAGTTACTTTCTCAGATTTCTTTTTATTGTTGATATTCGTTAAAATCTGTCGCAAGCTGATATCGGAACGTTTAACACGTTCCCTGAAGGAAAATGCTTGATCCACTTCATTGAGACAAACCTGACAAATTTTTCCTGGCAAACCATCATTTGTTCCCACTTGAACACCACAACAAATTTTTATTTTTTTAAGTGTTTCAATTTCATAGATTGAATGCAGTTCAGCCGTTTCAGACATGCACGTCCTACATATTGAATTGAAGTTAAACTCCATTTTTACGGATTTAATGAAGGAGTTTTTGGCAAGATTTTGAATTTACTGCAAATTAACACATATTTTCCTTTATACAATGTTATGCATTCAAGAAAATATGATACACTTCTAAATTTTGACATTAAAAAGGGGGCGCAGCATCGTTTACATGAAGTACAGTAAGGTCTCGATTAACATGAAATTGCAAAGTTTTTTACAAATCAAAATATTTTTAAAGTTATGATTCAAAACCGAAATTTTTCTTTATTTTTATGAAGTTCGTTGAAAATTTCCCTTGAAATCTGGAAAATAAAATCATAAATTTCGCGTAGATCGAATGCTTACTGTACAGAAACGTAATTTAGACCCTTCACGAGGTGCGCTGTCTTCGTTCATTGAATTCAAATTGAACATGTGACTAAAAACCGTTATTACATGTAACAAATTTACATCATACCACAAATGGAACTTTCCATTCTAATTCTGTAAATTCTAAATACGACTAAATTAAAACCACAAATGTTTTGATAAAAATCTCAGAGACTCATTCAAATGCATTTCATTCACAGTTACATCAAAATCTTGTAAAGTCAAGACTTGAATAGATATCTATCGCGGAAGAGTAAATTTAATTTCATTGAAATTAGATTTCTGATTAAATTTAAACCTAATTTTCATAATTTTTTTGTGATTTTGCAAAATTAATTTTACATTCCACGAATTGCATTCAACTGATATGGTCAAATTTTCTTCAACATTATCTTGAAATCAAATCGAAATTTAAAATAAGATGGCATTTTCTCTTCCATGGACAGATTTATCGCTTGTTTGCATGCCATTACGAACTTTGGATGAGTTGCTTAATTTTCATAAGAAGCCGGCTCAATGGAAAACGTTGGTCGAACCACTTGCTTCAAGGGCATCACCAAGAAAATTAACTGAGTTTGGTGAGGAAGGAATCGAGGTTACCGTGAATCAAGAGGAAAAACGTGAAATTTTGGTCTGTCATGATTTTAAAGGAAATTATCGGGAAGACAGTTACATAAGTGAGGCCACCAAATGGGATGGATATCGATTTTATAATTGGTATTGTGAGTATTTTATCACTTTTATTCAAATTTGTACATTTTTAACGGAAATTAATCGATTTGATTGAATAGCAATCGATATTTTCTGTTACTTCAGCCATGATTTGGTCTCAGTTCCAACATTGCAGTACATTAATGCAGCACATAAACATGGTGTCATTGTTTTAGGTAATCATTTTGAAAGAAATCCGCGTAATTTGAATTTAAATTAATTTTTTCATTTCATTTTAAGGCACTTTTATCGTAGAATTCAGTCACGGAGCACTCATACTTGAAAAAGTCCTGGAATCACGAGAGAAAATGGAACAAGTAGCTGACAGTTTAGTCCTTGTAGCTCAATATTGTGGGTTTGAAGGATGGCTTTTGAACATTGAATGCCCTGTAAAAAAAGAAAAAGTTGAAATTTTAATGTAAGTTCCCACAATAAACCAAAAATCACCATAAAATTGACCAAATTTAACAAAATCGGACTAATTTTCAATGAAACGTTATTTAGCATTTTAACTTTCAATATTTTTTTACTTTTACAGACAATTCGTTGAATATTTAACTACTCAAATTAAACGAGAGATTCCAAATGGACGTGTAATTTGGTATGATAGTGTCACTGTAGACGGAAACCTGTTATGGCAAAATCAGGTCAATTCAAAAAATTTGTAAGTATTTCATTTTAAATTAAACTTTTATTCCAATGTTTTTTTGATTTTAGTACATTTTTTGAAAAAAGTGACGGAATTTTCCTGAATTATAATTGGACAGATTCAGCCATCGAACGAACACTTTCTGAGGTCACTCCATCTAAGCGTTTTAAAGACGTTTTTGTTGGTATTGATATCTTTGGTCGTGGACAAGTAGCTCAACTCAATACACATAAAACGTTTTCTCGCATTCCCTCTCAACTCTCAGTTGCGTTATTTGCAACTGGATGGACTTTGGAATCAATTGAAATTGAGATGAAGGAACAGCAACGATCCATGGGCACAAATGAGCTCAATATGAGATTCCTTGCCAGAGATCGTAATTTATGGTCATCCCTTTATTCCATGTTGGAAATTTATGGACCGAATCAACTTCCGTTTTATTCTTCGTTTTGTATCGGATCTGGTGAGTTTTTCAATCGATGGGGAATGAGAGTGAAACGAAAGCCATGGTTCGATTTGAGAAAGCAAGAAATTCAACCAAGTAATGTAACATTGGAACGATATTTCGAGGATAGTTTTGATGGAGGATCCTGTTTAGTATTTTATCAAAAGTCATTTAACAAAATCGAACGTCTTTTCATAACCGATTTCGGATATTTCAAGGACTTACTTGTCAGTTACTCGTTCAAACGAAATTACAAGCTAATTAATGTCAGTTTGGTGTTAAAATTGAAGGCATCACCTACAGATAAAGAGCAATTTCATTATTTGGTGGATAAGGAGCAAACAACTGAAATGGAAGGCGTTGTAAATAGAGCAGTTGATGACGAAGAAGTCAAAACTGTGATCGATAAATTGCGAGAACGAGGAGAGCGCCATCTACCATTTGTAAATTCCATAAATGGATGGGAAGTGAGGTGAGTTAAATTTTAAGAATTTTTTAAAAATAAAATTAAAAAAATATTTTTAATTTAGACATCATTTAATTCAATGTCATCGAGGCCACAAATTAACTGACATTGGAATTCGAATTCAAAATGAAATGCAAGCCATTGAATTTGATAGCCAACTTCTCTTAGGATCAATTTCTGTTCACGATACCAGCGACTTGGCTTTGATCAATTTCGATTAAATTTGTATTCCATGATTAAAAAAATTTGAATTTAATTGAAATTTTATTTCAAATATAAATTTATACTAATAGTAACATGAATTGACTGTATTTAGCTATTCGAGGCATTTATTTTTATTTATTTGGTGGTCCATATGAGTTCGACGGTGAATTTTCCTTATATTTGATGAAGAAAACTTCTGGTTTCGTAGCTTCAGTTGTCGCAGGAGTTTCAATAGGTCGCTCCGTTTCAGGTTTCTTCACCAAAACATACACCAACGTTTTATGCTCATCTTGTGCAGGTAATTTAACAGGTTTAGGCGTCGGTGCATTCGGTGTTTTGATAAACACAATTTTATAATGTTTTCGCACTTGTTCAATTTCTTGTGGTGCTGTCTCAATTTCAGGATATTCTGGAGGTGGAAGATGCACATACACATTTTTCGTGATCAAGGTTTGTTTGCGTGGAAGTGGCGCCCCGTAATTGTCAGTTGGAGGTATGCCGTAACCCTTCGATGGTGGTGGCGCTCCATACGAGTCTGGAGGTGGAGGCGGCAAGTATTCCGGTGATTGTTGTTGTTGTTTTTGGGATGTAACACGAAATCGAACTGGAGGCTCGGGACGACCTTGAACTACAATGAAAATTGTTGTGAAACATATTCCAATCTGAAAGAATACAAATTTAAACGTAAACTGGGTTAATTGATTGAAATTGAATTTGAAATAGATATTATGAAATTTCTATTCAAAGGACATGACTTGCTTACCAAAATTGATTTCATTATTTTAAATTAAATAACTTATGGACGATCAGTTGTTGATAAAAGTTTGCAGTAAAATAACACAAATAACGTTGAATGCATTGAGTTTTATAGGAATCCCCCGAAAAAACAATAAAAAAAAACTCACATTCACAATAAAAGTGCAAGTCGACAAATTACGTGATAAGCAAATTCAAAAATCAACGTCAATTTAATGCAAACGCCATGTGCCAAACGATTGTTTTTGTATTTCATTTTTGGGTGAATGAGTAAGATTGATTTTTTTCTATTTAGTATTCAAAGTGAATATTTCAAGGTATTTACACATTTAAATGGTATATCGATAGAACGATGACACGAGCAGCGATTTTCATAATAAAATGAATAATAATAATAATAATTTTGGCTTAACATGGTTAATATTATTCTTTAAATTTGATTTGGATTTAAATTTTAATTGAATGTAACGGGTAATAAAGTGACGGAAAAAAACAAGTTAGGTAATAAATTTATTGATAAATTTAGGGTGCACCCGTGCAATGTCATATGACTGGAATTTTTTTCTGACTCTGCCTTGTAATTCAATGAAAATTTCAAAGTAGAGTCTCCATAGAGCCTGCATCAGTGAAATATCCCTGCCAATCTTAAGCTGAAGCTGTTGATACGGAACCAGGAACTTCAGGAAGGGCAATCAGAAGGTTCGAGTCTGCCTTCTAGGCTTAGTCCGTTTAGTTAGGTGGAGAGCTTCAATGAAATCTTCTTTTCCTTTAAAACTCAAGTGACAATTTTAACTTTAAATTTTTTTCATTAACTCAAAAAATTTCATTGAGAAAATATTCAGACGATACCACTCCCAAACGTATTTTTCATGTAAACACTCAACAATGGGCTTTTAATTTTTTCTTCTCTCATTTACACCATACAACCATAGAATAAAAATTATTCAATTGAAAATAATAATTTAAACACATTGAATAATATTTGTCACATAACAATTTAGTTGGTGAGATTTTAATCGCTCTTGGATTTTTGCCACCCTTCCATATCATATCTCATCACATCATTCATTTAATTTCACACAAATATACACACAAACATTTAACACGAGAAATGAAAATTTATAATTTTTGTTACAATTGAAATAAGCTGCCTTTTGGTTAAATATCACAGCATGCGCACTTGACTCTTTTATTTAATTGAATAATACTTTTTTTTAACACTCAATGAACAGACAAACAAACGAACACCCATATGTTGTAATGTGTGTGTGTCTGTGTGAGTAGAATAAATCCAGTTTAAATGTTATCTCATCGTTTCATAGAAATTTATATTTAATATTTTAATACAATGGTAATTGTTTGTCAACATAAGCATTGTGAATGAAAGCGATATGAAATAAGGGGGAAGCAAAATATAGATTACAAGTTTTTATAAGGGAATTATGGAATTTTGTTATGTTATTATTATTTTATTATTAGGTGGCATATTATCAATATTTATCTCGTGTGTAAAACTTTTTTATCATTTAATTAGTTATTTAAATGAAAATTAAATAGTTGTGGGATTTTCCGAGATATTTGGTCGGTGCTAAGTGAAAAGAGAAAAATATATCAAAGTTAATTTAATTCCACACTAATCCATATGTTTTTTTCCATATCTTTGATTGACTGACTCGTGTCTTGTGATTGTTGACATTGCGATTTCATTGTAGTTGGGGGTGGTTTATCTTGAAATGAGAAGTAAGTCACACGCCCTTTACTTGTCAATTTTTTTTGGAGTGAAGTCAAGTGAACAAAATTAAGGAGATTAAGGATTTTTGTTCATGAGAAAATTTTGTTAATGCTATGAATTGTAAAAATTGTTTATTTTGAGTAACTTGCATAAGGAAAAATTTCAGGTTTTGAAGCTCAATTTCGAATTCGAGTCTGATTATTTTCTGATCATTTTTCGATTGTTTACTGTCCCAAAGATTTGAAGTGAATGAGCTCATAAAATTAAAATTAAATAAATGATTAAACTCACTTCTGTGTTTAATGATCGTTGAAACCACAAATTACTTTTCCACACAATTCTTCTTTTTTCTTCTCTTCCCTGCACTGGCACATTATCGAGGGTACTCAACTCGCAATCAAAACAAAAAAGCGTGAATCCTTTCATCTCATTTACACTTTTTCAATTAAGTTGTTAGAGTTTTTGGTTATTTATTAAATTTAACAATATTAAAAACCATTTATTTGTAATGCATTGTCAAAATAAACCATCAAACACAGCATGAACAAATCTAGTAATAATCACATCTGTTAACAACTTAACACTTTTATCCTTTAATTTTTCAAAAATATTTTCTCTGTTTAAAGGATGATCCCTTGTTTACTAACTCTATGAATAAAGGATAATAAAGTAATAAATTATGATATTATTATGTTAACACTTGTTATCAGTGATGTGTGACATTTATGTGGTTGAATCTCCTGTTAAGTTTTTGTAAAGTTGATACAAGGTATGTATTTTTCAAAGCGAAATGGTGGTTCCATGTTATGATGTGTTTGAATAAATAACGCAATATAAAGGTATTTACAAGTCTTTGTTGGTAAGTGTGTTAAGTTGTCAAATATAGTAACAAATCACGGTTGTATGGAAAGTTTTTTCTCTGATAATTTTTCTGTAACTTTCAGTCTCTGAAGCTGGTAGGTACATCTCGTCGATAGAAAGAATAAAAATACAAATATGATGAAAAGTGTAAGTTTTATTTAAAATAAATTGATTAATTGAATAAATAATATTTTTTTATTGATTTCAGACAATGTCTATCTTGATCTGGAAAATATTTTTACGATAAATGCTTCCTGCAGTAGCATAAAAAAGAATCAATATATTCGTTTATGATTCTGATACACCACCAGGTGTTGAGGACCAGGCAACCCATCCTAAGGTTACCTAACCAGAACCAAAACTATCATAACCGTCAACAAGCGATAAATTATCCAAAGCAGTCCAACAATACTAGTGTAACCCAATTCCCTCAAGGAAATTTTCTTCAATGACCTGGAATTGTTCTATCATATTTTCATAGTTTTTTCCGAACTTTCACTACCCGCCTAATCAGCCGTATAATTCATCCACCTCATCATTTCATATCCAACAAGAGCTCCAGCTAAAATATTTGATGAAAAGGATTCACAAAGAGGGATGAAGAAAGCAAGAGTTTATAACCCGTTAAACAAATAAGGACTCGACAGCGTAACTGTGAATATCATGAAAATGTTGGAAAACATATTGGAAATTGCATTAAATTACGATCTGAATTTAATTATTTATTTATAGTTTTTAACGCTCATGCTTTTCGTCTGTCTGTGTCTAATAAAGCTTATGAGGATGTGTCATGAGTGGCTAGAGCATTAAAAATGTTCAAATACTTTTTATAAAAAACGTTAAAAAAATGTTTTCTTAAGTAACGTCCGGTGAAAACATCACCACATATCCTATCTGACCTTCTGACCAGTTTTAGGAGTATGAACGAATCTCAAGTTCACATAAAATTTTTGTAGTCAATTTTTTTTTAAAACAAAAATCTTTCTGAAGCACCGTGATTTACCGCTTACACGATAAAACAAAAAAGTAAACAAAATATTTTAGAGGGATCATCGAGACAAGACAATTTCATGAATTCACGATGGATTTATCGTTGTTGTATTTTTATTCATCAAATATGTAACATATGTTAAAATTTATTGCCGTCCAAAATAGTATGATTCAAGAATATTACATGAACCTGATTTCAAAACAACTCAACCAAATATTTTCCTCAAATTATGATTTTATTCATGGAAAATCGTCAAGAACAAAAAATTAATCGATGTTTTTTCTGGATATTTTTCCATTATTTAACATTATAATAGAAATTTAACAAGACTCAAATGAATAAATTTCCATGTTAATTTTTCATTTAAAAGCTCATATTTTCTTATGTTCGTTAAAAGGAAAAATCCATTAAAATGAAACGCATGCGCTTATTTTTCTTTTGTTAAATGTGTCAATGCAATAATTAACTAATTCCTTTACAGAACGAAAATAATTTTAGCTTACATTTGAATATTTATCATAAATTAAATTGAAACAAAGAATAAAGAGGTGATTACAACGTTTTTATACAATTATTAATCAAATTTTCTTTCTTTTTTTCCTTTTTGAAGCAAAATCGTGATGAAAAAGAATTTTTCGTTGTTTTAATGCATGAAATGGATCGAAACAGCTATGGTTATGTTTTTTTTTGGCTAATGGTAATGCCATTTTCGTAGTTAAATGCTCATTATAACCAAACGCTATTTAGTAAATTTTCATTTACATTTTTCTGTGTTACAGGAAAAATGAGGGACAGAAATATTTTTAATGTAATTTTTTTTGAATTTCTATATTTTAGGAGAATGTTGGCTCGATTTTTATTGACCTTGAAACATCGTGTAAGAAAATTTCTTACTCATTAAAATATTAAATTCATCTCTCACTTTATTTTTGAGGCTCTTATATCTATTTTCAAAGAATTTCAATGAAAATTTCCGAGAACCCAGAAACCACCATACTACTTTTTCGTTCTTAACACCAGTAAAGTGTTATTTAAGCATGTAAATTATGTATATTGAATTAACTCCGCCCCATTTTTACGCTATTTTTCCTTACAAGTATACAGACAATTGTTCAAATTCACCTCTCTACTGACATTTATTCACCACACACGCACACACACCGTGTGCTCTTCATACTCAAATAACAGTTTACATGTCACAGTTCCAGACTGCAACGGTTACGTTACGCCTCAATATAGTTTCATACAGTAAATATTTTCACATAGAAAACTATAACCAATCACCACACTCATATCCCGCAATATCCTATCAAAATATTTAAGAGGGTTGTATTTCATTTTCTACACTTGTGTGTATCATGTGTGTGTATAAAATTCAATTTTACCGTGTAAAAGCCTGAGAAATTTTTTTGTTTTTCTTTCAATTCACGATTACATACTCAAAAATGTTTCATTTTACGCTACACAACATTTACGTATATTCCGGCGTAGTCTGACTGTTGATTGTTTATTTTTATAATATTTCCTCCTTTTACATACAAACACACACACACACACACACATCTCATGTTTGATGTTGGTTCGTGAGGTTGTTTTGTAATGTTTCTGCAGTTTGTGCGCGTAACGCATTTGAAACAGTTGCCGATACGGTCCTTTTTTCATATTTATTAAATATTTACGGTGCTACTTTGCTTACGAGTAGTAAACGGTTTTCTTTTCGGAACAGGGCGTTAATTTAATTTGAACAGAAAAAAAGAAAAGGAACGAGTAATGAAATTTAGTCATTATTTGAAGTCTTGTAACTTAATTTTATGAAAATATTTATTCAAATTTTGAACTTTGGTGGTGGTGGAACAAAAATTAACTGGAACATCAAAGCAAATAAAGTGATTAAATAAATATAAATCAAGGAAATTTATTGAAAAAAAAATATTGAAGCAATTTTTAATTAAACATTTAATAAATTGAAAAAATAATTTATGACTAAGTTAAAGCATTAAATTAAAAAAAAATCAATCAAATATTTAACATAATTACAAGGTAAGTTTCAAATTTAAAAATGTCTCTTACACGGTAAAAACAAAAGTTGCCGTAAAACTTGCCGTATACAGCAAGTTGTTGCCGTATACGGCAACTGTACGACAACTCTACGGCAAGTCTACGGCAAGTTTTTGAACTTTGTACTACAGAATTTTCATTTTTTGAAATGTGATATTTTGATAAATATTTGTCGTAGAAAAAATTCTAAATATGTTTTGGAAACAACAGAAAAACATCTTTTAGAATCTTATACAACATTTTAATTTTGTAAAAACATTTGAGTTTTAGAGCGAAAATTGTAAATTTTTGATACAAATTACAAGAAATTGATGCAAGCCGATATGAAAAAATGAGTAATATTTGTCATAGAAAACTAATTTTAATTAAAATGTTCTATAAGATTCTAAAAGATGTTTTTCTGTTGTTTCCAAAACATATTTAGAATTTTTTCTATGACAAATATTAATCATTTTTTCATATCGGCTTGTATCAATTTCTTATAATTTGTATCAAAAATTTACAATTTTCGCTCTAAAACTCAAATGTTTTTACAAAATTAAAATGTTGTATAAGATTCTAAAAGATGTTTTTCTGTTGTTTCCAAAACATATTTAGAATTTTTTCTACGACAAATATTTATCAAAATATCACATTTCAAAAAATGAAAATTCTGTAGTACAAAGTTCAAAAACTTGCCGTAGACTTTGCCGTAGAGTTGCCGTATACGGCAACAACTTGCTGTATACGGCAACTTTTGTTTTTACCGTGTATGCAAATGCAATAAATTGCATTGGAAAATGTTGCAGTGAAATTAAGTGGAAAAAATTCTAAATAAAAAAATTAGAAAGCATTGTGTTTGGTGAAAAGTTTCTGAATTCCTAACTGAAATTTTTTTTAAAACATTTTGGGTGAGACTCTCAAAACATTGGAAAATTGAAAGAAACGGAATTCATCGTTTGAAAAATTTAGAATTCTGAATGTTTGCTTGAAAACTTCTAACGGTGTTTTTAAAATTAACCCGTGAGGTAAAATTTTGAGTCTGATCTAATCAATCAAACATAGTTCGTTCATTTATCCAAAAAACCTCCATAAATCCTCTTTCCAATGTAAAAATATTAGTTCAAGGACAACGAAGTGGAAGAAAATGCATTAAAAAGAATCTTTTGATTAAAATTTTCGTATCGGCCTGTACATAATTGATAATAATGATTGAATGGATTTACTTCATGTCTATTTTTTGAAGTTGCTTTAGTTCTTCTTTTTCTGTGAGCAATGCAGAAGTATCGAGAGATTTAATTACAGACTTAGACTTTTGTAACTTTGAAGTCGGTCAAAGATGTTTTTCTGTAAATAAAGTTTCTGAAAAGTTGTTACTCTCAGCTAATGTTAATTAAATTCTTCACTACAAAAATTGTCTAAATTGCACACACAGTTCTTTGTAAAAAGTTTTTTGGTATTTGAATATATGATTATTTAGAAGATTCAGATTTTTCAAGACCTACGCTAACAGGTCACATCTTTTGATGAATTTGTCTTGTTGTGAAAATTGACTGAAGTGATTTTTATTCAAATTTTTTTTCCATTTTACAAGGAGCAACAGTGTTGAGTCAGTTAAAATTCAATCCTTACCCTCGATTTTTTTTTCTTATAAGCGCCATTTCATCATTATTTTCAGAAAGTTGCATGACTTGATAAAGCTTAATTGCACTTAAATGCCTTTGATTAAAAATTTTCATTTCAACCTTACAACATTTCATCCAATGGTGTGTCAAGAATTTTAATTCCATTACATTTACTTAATAATTAAATTACGAACATGTTTCAATTAAAATTCAGTGATTACTATTCATTTTGTTAATTTTAATTTTTTTAACTCATTTACATGCACTTTCTTTTTAATTCTTTCTCCTTTCATTTCAACCTACATTTTCTTGAAAATTTAAAGGTTTCATTTATAAGCTGTTCAATTTTTTTGCTTCTATCAAATAATGTAAAGTAAAATTTAAAAAAAAATTGTTACAAAAAATATATAAAAAAAGTAATGTTAGTGTTTTAGATTTTCCTCTGATTATGTTGTGATTAGATCGCGTCCATAAACGCCCTTATATGAGCAATTTATTCCTCTTTAAATGGATTTTGACACGCTATTGCAGGTGAATTACAACAACAGCAACAACAACAAAACCCTTCTAACTCATAAAGTATAAATTTCTAGTATTAATAATGATAAAATATTATTGTACATTAAAATACTTTGAAAGTGAGTCCTTAATTAAAAGTGTAATAAAATTGTTTAGATTTGTGTTGAAGGTTTGAGCACTGGTTAAATGGAAATTATAAAATAAAATATATGAAAGGAAATATAAAGGAAATGAATTTACAATGCAGATTAAATTTTTATATGATTTTATTAAGGGTTTTTATTCAAGTTCTATTGCATTATGATATGAAAACGATGTTTGTGGGTGTAAATTATTTTAATGTGCTTATGAAAAATTACATAAATAATCGTGTTAAAATTGATATCAGTTGTTGTGTATAATTATCAATGAATATGTGATGAAAGAATAAATTCGAACTTAAATTGCAATAAATTACTTAAAGGTGATCTGATCAAAACGAAAAATTATTCGATAAACTGATTTGTGTGAACTTTATTGAATTGAGTAATTAAAGATCATTTGCGAAACACGATTTTTGAAGAAATTATAAATTTAAAACGGATATCAGAGAAAAAAAATCACTTGAGATAATTGTCAGTTCATAAAAATGTAGTTTTTAACGGCAATAAAACATTTTTAATGTTTTTTTTGACGATTAAATAATTTGAGAAACATGTCATTAAATGCTCGTAAATTTCGCATAAAATTAATTAAATTGACAAGGAGGAACTTGAATGAGTTTGTGGCTTTAATGAAGATGGAAACGAAGAAAAAACAATAAAATTGACAAAAATTGCTTATAGAATTTGAACAGGTAATTTCATTGAACAAACTTTTAATAAGAAAATTTCATCGAACAGACATTTGGTAAGAAATTTTCATCGAACAAACCTTTAATAAGAAAATTTCAGCGAACAAACTTTTAATAAGAAAATTTCATCGAACAGACCTTTGATAAGAAAATTTCATCGAAAAAACCTTTGAACAGGAAATTTCATCGAATAAACCTTTGATAAGTTAATTTCATAGAACAACCCGTTGATAAGCAAAGTCATCGAACAGACCTTTAAGCAGGAAATTTCATCGAACAAGCCTTTAATAAGAAAATTGCTTCGAACAGAATTAGAACAGAAAATTTTCATCGAACAAGCCTTTGATAAGTAAATTGCTTCGAAAAGACATTTGGTAAGAAAATTTCATCGAATAAACCTTTGATAAGAAAATTGCTTCGAACAGAATTTGAACAGGAAATTTCACCGAACAGACCTTTAATATGAAAATTTCTTCAGAAAAACCTTGATAAGAAATTTTTTTTATTATACCTTTGATGATAAGATTTTTGAGAACAGAATTTCATCGAAAAAACTTGATAAGGAAATTTCAATTTTTTTTCTTCCAAAAAACTTATACATGAATGAAAATCATTATAATAAAAAGGCGTTAATTAATAAAATTATCATATTTTCACAGTATAAATCCCTTTTTACCTCGAACGCTTGTTTATTTGGTAATCGTATGCTCATTTAATCATATTCATAAATAAATAATAATAATCATAAAAAGTTAAATGACTTTCTAGTTCAGAATCAGAAATGAGCGAGTCTTGTTTATTCAAACATTAATTCTCTGTGCTTTCTGTTGAAAAGCAAAAAACGATGAAAATAATCATAATAAAGGATAAACATATAATAAATATGTATTTTTAATGTCCGCGGCGATAATAACCACTTAAAAGCTTCAACTCGAACATACACACAAATTTTTGTCATTATGAATGAAAAATAATTTTATTATGAAAATCCCCGTTAACTTGACGATGTTATGACATTATTAAAGGTCAAAACAAAACAAGAGTAAATAATAATAAAATTTTTTTGTGATGAATTATTCATAAATTATAATCGGTTTTAATGAAGTGGCCACCACAGGTGATTAAGAAAGGTGATCACAGAACAATTGTTTTTGATGTGTTTGTTTTAAGCTTGTACATTTTTTGTGAGTGTTTCAATGTTTGTTCAATTTTTGTCATATATGAATGTTGAATTAATATATGGACTGATTTTTTTTGTTATCTTGATTTAGATCTATTTTTTTTACCTCTATATTAAAATAAGTTCATGAATATGATTATTATTGTAATTTTGGTTTATTATGGGTCAAAGTGAAATGTAGAACATGAATTAGAAAAAAATGTGTTAATGAGCAGATAAATGTTTGTTTAGACATTTATCACAGTATTTGTAGTCAAGCGTATATGAAACGCTCTTAAAAATGTAAGGAGAATCGAAAGCGCATTCTTACAACTTCAATGATGCACAGAATTACATACAAACGATTCCTGTAGACATCGAAAGATTTCGCAAACTCAGAATTCTGTAACGAGCAGATTGCATACTTTTAGGGGTTATAGAGCTATAAATTTAAATGAATTCTATTGAAATTTTTTGAAAATTCAACATTTCCTAACTGATTTCATTTTTAAATTTAAATTCTAATTTTAACGAATTTTTCTTTAAATTTATATTTTTTCAGATAACTCATCACACTCGTGAAGAAAAGGAAGACAAAAATGCCTCATACAGGTAAGGACTAACTTTCATTTTCTTATTCAAGCATTTTACGCTTTTAGTTAATAGCAAAAAATTGAATCAATAATTTCATGTGAAACCGAAACAAAACTTTTCATAGTTAACGTTTTCTGCTATAATTTTAATGTAATCTTGTAAGCAACTTAATAGCTTTAAGAATTCCAAGAAATCTAAAAGTCCTTTGAAACGATTTATTATGCAAATTAAGGGTGACGATGACAAACATAACAATTTACCAAAAAAAAAAAATAATATAACATGAAGGGTGCCCACCATATAATCATCATTAAACTTCAAAATCTGACCAAAAAATTATAAACCTTAAAGTAACATAAAATCGACATAGAAGAAAGATTTTTGCATGCCATACAATTTTAAACAGCATTTTATTTTTATTTTCCTTGTAAAATAATAACTAAGTAAAATCGGGTTGAGGTTCATTATTATTATTATCATTATCATGATTTAGAAGAAGATCTGAAACATTGGACGTTAATAAAAACGTTTAGAAAATATTATTTTTTGGCCTAATTTTAATGTTTGATTTTTTTTGCTCTTGACCACAACAAATTATTAAATTGAGAGTAGTTGCAGGGCAAAATATTATATGGTTTTTTATGCTTACCGTTTAATTTTCATATAAGTGCTCCTTAGATTATTATTTTGCTTCATTAAAAGTTTGAATTTCAGCCTTGAGGGAATTTTGTGTATTAAATGTATTTTTATTTTAAATTAGACCAAATTTTTGCTTAGAATTGTTCCACCTTATATAACATTTTTGTATGGGGGTCAAAAACCTTAATTATAAATAAGCATTTATTACCTTCAGGATTGAATTTTTTTCTTATTAATTAGGATTGCGTATGGTCTGGCCAAATATTTTGATATTTAATGATTGCGTGATTTTTTAATGGTCTTTTTAATTTTAATTTTAACTTGTTTTAGTTACATTTTAAATTGACATTATAAGAAAAAATTATGATTAAAAAAAAATAAATAATAGTTGGAGCAAGTAAATGCCTTGGAATCCTAAAACAAAATTTATTGTTGCATGTGCCAGAAATTACATACAAAATCAAAAATTTGCGATGGTTTACTTCGCCTTCTGGTCATTTTTAATGTTAAATTAGTATTAAAAGTGCAACAAAACACAGGTGATTGCAATGAAGCATCAAAAATTGATTCCACAGATTCTTGCATTGCTTACTTTTGTTCTAAGGAGAATGACTCGTGTCTAAGTTGTAACACATTTAAATGAAAGAATTGTAAAAAAGTATGAAAAAAGTTGTAAAAATGAAATATTATTAACAGAAGTGAGCTTTAATGATGATTTTTGAAGGATTGCGAATAACTACTCAAAAATTTAGCTGAAGGCATCTTTTCGTTTCATTAAAAGGTTATTTTGATAGTTTTTGGATGATTTTGAGTTAATCTGTTTATCTGGGAATTTTGAATACCAAACGATTATTGTTCTCTATTTTGGCTTCTGATGTTATGATAAAAAATTTCTCCAGACCCACTTATCTGAACAGGGGCAACTACAAGCATTAACTTAATTTTTTTTATAAAATACGTGATACTGCTATTGATCAAGTGAGCTTAATAAAGGATCTTGGTGTTTGGTTTGACCCCAAACTAAACTTCAAAAAACATCCGGACATTACTATATCGAAAGCAAGGAGTTTAAGAACGTCCACACAATTAAATGTCTATATTCCTCACTCGTTTTGTCCATCATTGAATATGGAAATGGCATCCAGCAACATTTCAAATTGATGTTAACCGACTAGAGTCAATTCAGAAGCAATTTCTCCTCTTTTGTCTGAGAAACCTAGGTTGGCAAGATCGTTTTCATCTGCCTCCTTATAAACATCGCCTAAACTTACTGAACATTTTCACTATCAGAGATCGTCAACAGATTGCTTGCTGCTCATTAATTTTTGACTTCTTAAATAATAAAGTTAACTCACAACCTACCAAGGATAAAGTCAGAATAAGAAATAAACTATACAATTTGAGAGCTCAGCGTCCACTGGTAAAAGTCAAGGCAAACTTACGATACAAGGCAAACAATCCCATTAATCGTTGTATGACTCTTTACAATTAGTTGTGTCAAGACATGTCTCTAGTCAGTTCTAAAAGAAATTTCAAGATTAATTTAAGTATAACTATAAGACAAAATTATAAATGAGTATTAAATGAGCCCCTGAGTGGACCTTTCGGAGAAAATAAAGGGGAAAAACCCTTGAATCGCTCTAAAATCATTTATTTCCATCTACAGAGTATCAGTTCATATCTTGTACTATTTTCAGTACTCTCTCAAAATTAATTCCATCTAAAAAAATTTAAATTTTAATCACCATCAAAAAATTAAGCTCAAAAAACCTTGAAAAAATTTACTTACCACAAAAAGGAACGAATCCGAATATTAAAATCATTAAATTTTTTATTTGCCTTTCAGCTGAATCAAAATCTAACTCGACATGCAATTACAATTTTTTTAAAATACCAGCATCACCATCATATTCCTTTAAAAGATCATTTTTTCTGCCTATTATTAGTTTATCATTATTAAATTTTTACTTTAAATTGTTTGCAGTTGTTTTAAGCAGATTTTTTTTGATAATAATACCAACTAAAGCGAATAAATAACAGGGTAAATGATAAAATTAGAAAAATTAAAAAAAATTAAAAGACCATTTTTGCATGAAATTGAAGTTTTAAAGTCAAAATTTTAACAGAAATTGAAATATGACAAAAAATTGAATTGATACAGTTAAATGAAAAAAATACATTAACGTCTCCTTTAACGCCCCTTAACTTTATTACCAGGTTGCACCTTTTTGTCCTTAATATAAATTTTTTCTTATACTTTGCAAGCAATCAAACCACTATATGAGTCTAAAACAAAGTAATTATTTACTTTTATCATTCATGATAAATCTGCTTTTATAGTTTTTTTTGGACGTAATTCAGAAAACAGACAAAATGTAGACATAAAAATATTTTTTTTTGAAGTTATCTTCCTTAATACAGTTATATTTTTGGGTCAGTTACTGCGCTTGTAAAAATAAAACAATATCAAATCATCATTTCTTTGGCACTAATGTCCTTTAATTTTGCTGTAATTTGGCAGGTGCTTTATTTTTTTCCTCTCATATATGATTATTATTAAATTTTTTTTCTTAGACACGTGAGTACTAATCCCTATCTTACTCGTGCGAGGTGCTCACCGGAATCACACACATTTAAGACATTTTAAATACATTTTTTTATTTACAAGATGCATTTACGAGGTTAAAATTAACAAAAAAAAAAATAATGTGACCTTAATTATTTATTTTCGGTACCTGAACAACGAGCGAATCATGATAAAATATTATGCTCCTTGATTACAGAAAAAAAAACAATATAAATAAATTTCATCACCGTTTGAGTGTGTAACTCAAAGCAAGACGACAACATTTCTTGATGAATTTGAAGTGCGACGGCACACTTTTCATTTTTTTTCTTTTAACACGTTTTTCGGTGTTTATCAAAAAAAAAAGTTAACTTGTAACAGTGGGTCATTGATTAGATTTCACATAAATTTGAAGAAGTTTGTTAATTTTATTAATTGGGATCATTTAACGGATGACTTTTAATGAGTGGTTCGGGTTCCATGAAAACCGTGTGCACCTGGAAAAAAAATAGGAAATGCAATTCGATATGAATCACATTTAAATTTATAGTTCTTTAAATGGACCATGAGAAAAAACCTAAATGCTTATTTTAAAATCAAATTATCATAAATAATTTTATTCTGATATCGAAAACGATATTTTCTTCACTGTTCTCTCTTCAAGTGTTGAATCAAAGTCTTGAAAATCTTGATTTTTTTTCTTATGATCACAAGGTAAATAAAAGAACAAAAATTACTAATTCAATCAACGTTTTGATAATTTTTTTCTACCCCACACAGATAACCGGAGATTGTTATTCAAAGTCTTATATTGCACCTTTAAATTAAAATTAAAATGAAAGAACGTAAAAAGACAAGCAAAGAAATTTTTATTTTATTTAAAGCGAGAGAGAATGAAGCACCAAACCATAAACGGTTCATTCTAATTTGTTCCATTTTTTTTCTCATCACTCATTTTTATTAACTCTGGTTTTTTTCTCATCGATTTCAATTTAAATTCTAATTTAATTGAATTTAATGCGCTTTTGAAACCGATTTTCCTGGTTGTCCGTGTGGGATTTGACGTATACTGATGATTATTTTGAAATAAATTGAAAATGAGTTTCGATGCACTTTGAGATCGAAATGCTCCGTGATGATTCATTCCACAAAAGGAGTTTTTTGATAAGTGGGGTGCTTGCGGGACATTTGCAGATTTTAATTTAAGGCGCATTTTTTTGCCGATTTTAGTGCAGAATGACTTGTCAAAAAGTCTAGGTGTAGTATTTCGAATGGGATGCGGGACGAGTCTGACTTACAGAGCGAAAAGGACCGATCACGATAATGCACTTAAACGAAAATGTTCATGGATCCCATTTCCCAAAATTTTTTTCCTCATTTTTATTATCAGTCTTTAAATTTTATCATATATTATCGTCATCATATCACATCACTTTTAAACACAACTCATCACCACTATATAACTGGATGGCATCTCATCACGATTGCACGCTTTGCACTTACACATTTTAAAAATTACATTATTATTTCTTAACACAAAAACGCATATTTATACTCTTTGGTCTTGTTGTAAAATAAGCGCGTTTAAAAAAATAAGACTAAAAAGAAATGAAACATAAAAAGAAGAAGATAATAATAATGAATAATGCAATCAATGCAATGTTCACACCTTTTATTTATTATCGCAGAGTGTGTGTTTTTTTTTGTCATCATGTGTTATTCGACAATCAATCGATCTTTCTGCTACTGTGTGTTACGATATGTGTTCAAATCGCGATTGACAACAAAAAAATTATGAAATAAATAAATTTTATTTTCATGTGAAATAAATATTTTTCCTTATTTCTTTTTATACTTTTATTACTTATTTTTTGTTCTTATATTTACAGTTTTTTCTCTCTCTTGGTCTCTTTGAAATTTAGTTCTGGTTTAGTTTTGTAATGATATAAATAATAAAAATAATAATTGTTGTTGTTGTTATTGTGCGTTATGTGTGTACATGAGGCTTTTTGTGATAAATTTAAAAACAGTAGCAGAAAACTTTTAAAAATTAAATAAGTGTTTAAAGGTAGAAAAAAAAACAATGTTTTGGAATGGAAGACAAAAGAGCATTAATAAGGTGAAACCATGTAAAAAATTATCCATAAATTATGAGGAAAAAAAAGTTAAAATGTACGTCAAAATCACACCTCGCCTATATTGAAAGGCAGACAAGGGTGGATCAAATATCGATGAAATGAAATTTCTTTTTGATTTTTAATTTACAACGCCTTCTATGCAACATGGTTAGCTTTGAATTGACCCCTTTGGGTGTTTAACGGTTTTGAAATAATTTAATTTGGATGATTTTTGGTTTGAGTCGCGTTGCGAGTGTTTGTGGCCCATTTGCGACATTGTCGTTTTAGTCTCTAGCTTAATTATTTCCTCTTTCTCTCTCTCTCTTAGAGCTCGCTTATAAAACTAAACGCCAAGACGGGGCTGCCTCTCACTTTTTAGAGTCACCCTTATCAATGAATATGCACAAGAAAATTTCACAATAAAATGACCCACCCTAATCGACAATACTTGCTTTTACTATTTCTACTTCTAATTCATTACATTTATAAAAAAAAAAAACTGTATCAAATTAAAGAAAAGGCCAACAATTACAAAAATAAATCATGATATGAGTTGTTTTTGCACACTTAAAAGAACACGAGGAAAGTTTTGCTCTGAATTGTAATTTTTTTTAATCAATAAATTGATTTTTTTATATTCATAACATTTTATTGATGATAAAATCAATTTTAACATTTTTAAATGTTTTCTAAGATAATTTTTTTTTAAAATTTCATCACCTTTGAATTTGAATTCAGGTGATGCACCTTCAATTCACTAATTTTTTTTCACTTTTTAAATTGAAGTCCCAATAATTGTTAACAACATTCTCTCATAGCAGGGTCACAAAAAACAAAAGTGTTTGAAAAATGTTCAATCAACAAAATTTTTTTTCACTGCTAACTTTTAAAATTTTGGCTTGAAATATTTTTCATGTGAATGTGATTTAATGCATTTAATTTATAATATTTTTTTTTATTAATATTTTTTATGCTGTTTGATTATTTATTTAAAGACAATCAAGAAAAGAGACTTTGAACACTTTTGCATGAAATTCTTGGGATTATTACAGCGTGTAATATAAAATTTATACTTAAAGGAGGTAGACATAAATTGGCAAAGTAAACGGTGAAAAATAATAAATACCACGACGCGATCAATCCATTTCAGCGTTCCAGTCTGTAAAATGTCATTTATTTTGTAAATGATTGATTAAATGAAAATGAAAAAAATAAAATATTTCAGTAAATTAAATAAGGAATCATTCTGATCAGGTCTTGCTTGTAGAAAAAAAAGTACATAATTGTGATAGGAGAGAAAAAATGTTTCAACGTGATCTTATTTCACCGTTTCTTTATAATTTGTATCACGTTTAATCAGAAAAAAGAAAAATAAATGGGATTTAATTAAATAATTATGAAAAAGGGCATGAAATATTCTTATTAATAAAAATATTTTTTATTTTCAATTAACAGGTCAAGCTGGAGTCAATCAACTTGGAGGTGTTTTTGTCAATGGACGACCTTTGCCCGATTGCGTTAGACGTCGCATTGTTGAATTAGCGTTAATGGGAGTCCGACCATGTGATATCTCAAGGCAGTTGCTTGTCTCACATGGATGTGTTTCGAAAATATTGACACGATTTTATGAAACTGGTTCAATAAGACCCGGATCGATTGGTGGCAGTAAAACCAAGGTATGTTAAATGTGTAAAGGGGACTCATTTTCAATTTCAATTCAATTTAAGATTTTATTATTTGATAACATTTCTATCACCTTTTTGTCCTTTTTACATGTGTCCATGTCTATTGGCAATAATATTTAAGTAGCGGTCTTTGGTCTATGTAATAAATAAAAGGACGATTAATGATAAAATGGGTAAAAAAAGAGGACATGACAATTATCTAAAACAAGTGCATGGCACGATATGATAAAAGTTTACTGTTTTCTGCCCTTAATAGACCGTAAATTTTTTTTTGTATCGAATTTTACTTTAAAGTTTACAACAAAAATTATATTTAAAAATTTTTGTGCACTCGATCCAATCCAAATGTCCCTTTTCTCGCTACTCAATTTGAATTAAATGAAGTGACTGCTTAGAATGACAGAACATAAGCTAAGGCCTATGGTTAATTAGCCCGAGTGCAGTCTTTAATAGCTGTCCCAAAGGCTAAAGGGATAGAACTTCACATCTTGACCCATTGCCATTTTTGTTGAACTTTTTTCACCTTCATTTAAACAATGTCTCATCGTTAAATAAAAAAATGAAGTATTTGAACTATGCAATTAAATTGACAAATATTCGTGTTTCCTTACTCATCGTCGATTTCTGGTAGCGATATAAATGGAAAAAAATGATACAAAATTAGTAGGACAGGATATTTATTATTTATATAGATTACATGCTTATCTCTCGGTTTTGATCAACAAAATTAATATAAAATATTTCAAAAAAGTACTAATTTCGTCATAGAAAAAACATAAATGTCATGGGTTTGGGTCATCAAATAGTTACAAAATGTACTTTAATACTATTTATCGTAAAAATAGCGTTTTTTTTTCAATGTAAAATTTAATATTGTTTCAAGTAAAAGCGTATAGCGTGTCAGGATAAACACAAGTGTTAGGTTGTCAGGTTGATGGTAATTAAATAATAATATTTTATCATTTTCTCTTGAATTCCATTGAAATTTATTGGTATGAGTCCTCATTTCATGTTTAAATAAAAATTTTAATGTTATTTTCATTGTTCAAATAGCAAGTAGCAACACCAACAGTTGTGAAGAAGATTCTCCGATTCAAGCAAGAGAATCCTGGGATGTTTGCCTGGGAGATTCGTGATCAACTTATTTCTCAACGAATATGTGATCCAAATACGATTCCGTCTGTGAGTTCGGTGAACAGGATATTGAGAAATGGAGGGTTATGGACAGATGATGTCACGTCAAGTAATTTAAATAACGGTAAGTTGAATTAACTAGAGCTTGGCTCGTTTCAGTGATCTTGGGATCCTTGAAGGAGTTTTTAAATGAAAGTTTTTCCTGTATCACTTTGCTCATGGGGCGATGAAAACCGCAGGAAACTGCATGACAACCGTATAAATTGTAGGACGCACCTACATTAAAATGTTGAAAGCATATGGCACCCAATGCGATTAGATTTTGTAATATTTTATGATATTCTCAGAGTGTGTGGCTCGTGCAAATGACGTCAGAGCTTTAAATTAACCTATTAACCGCTGCTTGTTTATTTCCAACCAGTAACTTTGGAGCCGAATTTGTTCTGAAAAGAAAAGTATTCACTTTTATACAAAGAACCAATCCTAGAAGAAAGTTTTAAGCGGTTAATGGGTTAACCGGTTGAGCCCTGGAATCAAAAATCAAGGTGCATAAATAATTCGAGGCTTATGGAGCCTTATCAGAAAATTTTAAAGAATTGGCCAATCTACGTAAAGTTCTGAGAAAATTTATAATTAATATCTTTCATAAAACTCAAAACATTTCAATTACCTTAATAAAGACAAAGCACTTACTTTAAATACCCTCATTCAAGCTCTAATTGCGGCCCATAAAAAAAATGACATGATCATAAAAGTGTAAAAGTAAATGATAATTCATTTATTGAATCGACATGATGCCACAAATTAATGGGCTGTCTTGTAACCAATAATTTAAGTCATTTCGGCAAGCACCTTTTAACATCAAAAGACAATGCAATTGCAATCACATTGCAATTTGTGAAGAAAGACAACCCTTTTAATGTAATTTACATCAAAATTTAATGATATTAATCATGGATTTGATGTAATCAGATGTAATTTTACTTTTTAAAATGCCTCATGCCAAAAAAATCATTAAAATCATACCAGCAGAATGTGTAATTATTGATTATTTATTTTATTTTATGATAAATATCTTATTTTTCTTCGGTTGTCTCTAATATTTCATTTTATCACTCTCGTGGTTCCTTTTTGCATATTCACATATATATTAAAAGTAAAATAAACGAACAGATAATTGTATGTTTTGTTGATTTATTTTGAGGAATAATTGTGTGAGCTCACATGAAAGAAGATAAATAATGATTATGTTTAAAGTTCGTGTGTTTGTTGTGAAGATTCTTCAATGAGTAGCTGATACGAAAGCGATAACAGGCAAATTAGTAATAATTTAATCAATCTTAATATATATTTGCAAGTTGTCTTATCTGATCAAGATGTGCGTTTTAATGAATTGCAGTGCATTTTAATTTGGGGTGACCATTTGTACACGTGGTTGCAAAAAAACCGTTAAAAATTTTAATTTCATGATGAGGTTTCATTTTTTCATTGAGTTCAATGGATTGGAGTCCAATTTCTTCATTTCATGGAATCAAAATTAAAGTCACCCTACTCCGAAATGTAAATTGAATGTAATTGCAAAACATCTTTATTATTACTTTGAAAAAATTGGATAATTTTACGTCTGGAGGTCTTGTTTTGTTCAGTTGTTGTATTGAATGAAATTGAAAATCAATTGATCAGTTAACACAAATTTAATGATTATTTTACTTGTAACACGTAATTTAATTGATCAATTGAGTTATAATCACACCAAGATCACACGCAATGTTCAAGGAAGTAATTGAATAAAAAACGATTAATTTTAAACACAGATTAAGATGCTTAAATTTCAGGTATGTAATTATGAGTAATAATTTTTTTTTCCTTTTAATATTTTCAGGACAAATTAAACCACCATATTCGGCCGCCACTGTCAGCAGTTCACCTGCTCCATTACCAGGACATACACCTCAATCATCAAATTCATCTCAATCACCGTATAATTCATCAAATGCCTCAAATCAAAACCACACACGACTTTCCACGGCATTTTCAATTCCAAATCATTCACCTAGTTACGGAACAGCTCAAAGACCCGGAACTTCTTCAATGAACACCATACGAAAGGATTTGCATCCTATTGAACCCACTTTAAATAAATCCCTCCTTTCATCACCAATTGACTTTCACAATCTTCCCAAACATTGGATTTGGAATACGACAAGTTTGTTGTACGCTTCATATGCAAATAATCCAGATCATCTTCGTTCAAGCAATCAAGACCCTCATCATCACTTTAATTCGGTGATTCCTGGAAGTGCATTCACGAGTTTGAGATCACCAACTGGAGGAAATGCAGCGTTAGGTCTTTTGAGGACAGCACATTCAGTTGGACGGGAAAGTGTCGATTTGGTCAGCACTAGTGATGATTCACTGACAGAAAATGATGAAATTAAGGTAAATCTCCTTTAATTATATTCAATTTAAAATAAATTTCATTAACACTTTCTTTCATAGGTGGATAACGATGAAGATGATCATAGACACACAATTAATAACAATAATCTCAATTCAAACAGTAAGAAACGCAATCCGTACTCCATTGAAGAAATTTTAAAGAAACCATCCGGAAAACGAATTCGATTGAATGTTGAAGTCACAACCACTCCAAGTAATAATAATAAAATCATTACATCACCGATTCTTCATAATAATATGACATCTGAAAGGAATTTGACACAAAGTAGTGACACGGAAACAGATGAAAATATCGATGTAGTTGAAGATGAACAAAAAATCGAAGTTTGTGATTAATTTTTCATTTTATTAAGATAATTTAATATAAGAAATGTAAAAAAATGATGTTCACTATTAATTTATTTATTGACTTCCTTCAACGTATTTTAAGTAATTATTAATTAGGTTAAATGAAATCATTGTTAAATGTAATAAAATTTAAGAAAACGTACTTTAAGGATAAGGATAAGGCACAAAATGTTAAATTTTTCTCAATTTATATGACATGATGCTATTTAAAAATTTAGTAATGATAAATAAAATTGATGTTTTCCTTGCAAAATTAAATTGCCTATCTTTAGGAGACTCTGTCCATAGAACGGCTTTTCAATATGTCTCAAAATCGATTTAAGTTATTTCTCCTGGCAATTATCATTTAAAAATTTAAGTGAATAACAGCTGATTTAAAATTAAACTGATATTAAAAGATTTAAGTGAACGATGAAAATTCATTGCATACTTTCAGGATGAATTTAGATTTTATTTGAGCTTAAGTCAATGTTGACTTAAAATTTAAGTCTTATGGTAAAATTTGTAATTCAATTCAGGCGACTTCAATGACGTGAAGTCGACGAAATTTCCAGAAAATTGATTTTTTTTTTAAAGTCAAATATCATTGAAATTGAATCAAAACACTTAATTGTTATTTTTTCTCATTATTTTTTTTATTTCCATCTAATTATCATTAATTTTAACCTTAAATTTAATTACAGCGTTGATCTTATGAATTATATTTATTAAAACTCTGCACTCTGATATTATTTTTCCTTTTGTAAGTTAAATTTAATGTACTTTACAATTATTTTTTTTTTGCATTTTTTGCGTTATTTACCTATTTTGAACTAAAATTTACTCCTGTTTCAGTTTTTTTTTGTTTTTGTTATTATTGACCATAAAACAATTTTTTAATTTTATTTTAAATTAATTACCATTAAAAGAAATATTATTTCAGTACTTTCATGAGTTATTTTTTTCCTAATTAATATTTTAAAACTTATTTTCTACTTATGACATTAATCTGATATTACTTTTCCTTTATTTCTTAACGTAAAATTTGTAATTTCATTTAATTTGACATGAAATTATTTTATCACAGTTTCATTTTTACTCTAAAATCCTTTTTAATTTAAAGTAATTTTTTTATTATTATTTAATTTAATTTTTTTTTTCATGGCATTACAAGGTTTTATTTTTTTATTTTATTTTAATTGAACTTTAATGTTTGAATAGGCAAGTTTTCTATTATTCTAATTTTTTTTTTTTAAATTTGTTCTGAAATTTTATTAATTTTAAGGGAATAAAACTTCATTTAAATTAATCTTAAAATCTAACAAGGCACTTTTTTGTTGATAATTTTATTGAAAAAAAATATTCAAATGAGCATTTCCTTACAAAATTTCAGTACATTGAACTACCAGAGCTTAACTTTTTTAAGATCAGGCTTATCTGAATTTTTTGATTAATTTTTTTTTGATATGGGCACATTTTTTAATTAAAATTTAAATTATATTCTAAATTTACATAATTTCATTATACAATTTTTTTGTTAAAACGATAAAATTAAAATTTACATATTACACAGTCGTCTCATTTCTATGAAGTAAATGTTTGCTTTCTCGTTGTAAGTCGTTGTAGTACTCGTGATCTGAAATTGTTTCAGTTTCTGTGGGTGATAGCGGTATCCCAATTGTTTGGGTTGGAGCTGTCGATACAGTTTCAAGGGATGACGAATTATCACTTGTTCCTTTCATATATTCAGGATTTTCGACACTTGTTGGATTTGTGGGTGCTCCAATGAGATCCATGTAACGATTTGGACCTGCTTGGCTATTTTGGCATGTTGGCATAAGATAATCATCTTCATCCACCTGAAGATTTAGGCGCAAATTGCCTATTGCAATTTCACGTGAATTATCAGTCTCATCTGAATTAGATCGAAGTGGATCTGAACAGTAACGTAATGACTTGATCATCTCATCTGAGAGATCGGATAAACTGACGCTTGGCAAGACGGAACTTCGTGATTTTGGTTGAAGATATTCTTCGGCTTGAACAAGATTACCGCCAGCATCTAAACTAGGTGCTAAAGTACGAATTAACTCTTTTTCATCTTTACTTGTGTACGATGGAAGTCTCATGAATTTATCTCCTGGTATCACGAGATATCTGCCGGGATCTCTCGCTTTCTCTGCAAGTTGATCGGCGAGTTGTTTAAATGTAGGACGTGCTTCGGGATCTAAATTCCAACACAACAGCAATATACAATAAATATCGAGAGAGCAAATATCAGGTTGAGGTAATTTTTGACCATTTTCAATTAATTCTGGGACTGTATTGGCAGGAATGTTATCATAAGGACGTGCGCCGTATGTCAATAATTCCCAAATTGTGACACCAAATGCCCAAACATCACTTTTGCTTGTGAATATTCTGTGACGAATACATTCCAAGGCAAGCCATTTAATTGGCATTTTACCACCAGCCGCTCGATATTCATCGGAACCATATTCCAAGAGTTTTGCCAAACCGAAATCTGTGATTTTAACGCAAGATGGAGTTTGAACAAGGACATTTCGTGCTGCCAAATCACGATGAACTAATCTTCGATTTTCCAAGTATTCCATACCTCGTGCAATTTGTGTTGACCAGTTCAGGAGTGCTTTTGATCCAATTTTATCTTTATTGTTTCGTACATAATCAAGGAGACATCCTAAAGGCATCAACTGCGTAATTAACATCATTTGATTTGTCATACAAACTGCAAGGAGTTTCAGTAGATTTGGATGTTCAACTGATGCCATTATGTAAGCTTCATCTAAAAATTCTCGACTTGATTCAGCACTTGAAATATCCATTAAGACTTTAATTGCAACTGGAATTTTAACATTTTCACCTTCTGGTACCCAAACACCCTTAAAGACACGTCCAAAAGCGCCCATACCTAAAATCGCTCCACGTCTTATTTCAGCTTCTTTGATCATTCGCAATTTAGTGAGATTTGGACCAACATTTGTCGGTCTCAATGGTTCAGAGTCCTCACATCCAGCTAATACCATAGTCATTTTAACAGCTTCCTGTTTTTCTCTCAACTTTTTCCGTGTCATGTAAATACAAGATAAGAATACACAGAAAAATATTACAATGGCAATCAAGAAGATTGTAGCGTAAAATTGTAATTTCGTTTCGCCTCCACTCGTACTCAGTTTAAGCGGTTCTGATGCACAATGGAATCCATTGGGACCATGAATTTTATGTGGATGTGATTCGGGACATTTTTCCGTACAATTAAATGTTGTTGAGTTATCAACTGGTTCACCGTTATAAATTTTCAAATTGCGACATTCGTCACACATGGTTGGACCAACACCGTGACATCCTCTGCATTCGGAATCACATGGAATACAAACACGATTCTTATTATCGGCATAATAATCAGATGGACATTCATTTCCACACAATTCACCAATTTTGTAGCCAGCACATTCCAAACAAACACTTTCATGGAATCCATAGCCCTTGCATCGCTTGCAAAGTGGATGACATTTGCGACAAACTTGTTTATTTGTAAGGGTTTTAAATGCCCCGTCTTCTTGGGGTCCAATCCAATCATAGTAATATCCATCGGGACATGTATCGTTTTTCTTGAGACATCTCTCGACTTTTGTCTCATTGTTAATTATAGCACTATCACATGTAATGCAACCATCTGGAGCAATCGTATTTCTTGGACCACGACAACCCACACACGTTTCATGACATGGCTCACATTTTCCACTAGCGGCATATTTCGATTCAGGACACTGCTTAACACAAAAATTACCATCCTTGACATTTTTACATGCAGTACAATCATCGTTGTGAGGACCACGACACGAATCGCGACACTCCTCGTGACATTCACCACACGTGTTTGAATCGATTTGATAGAGTCTGGAAATGAAATTTTACTATTAATACAAATTTCGTACATTAATTGATTTTAATACAAACCTAGCTCGACTATTACAATTCTCCAGACACATATCCTTATGTTTGTAGTGTTTGCATTGCAAACATTGAGATGGTCCAGCACCCCAACATCCAGCTTTTGTGCATTCCTTATGGCAGGATTGACCATCAAGGGCTGTTTAAATGAAAAATATTTTAATATTTTGAGTCAAATTCAAGAAAAAATCCTTTTACATACCACACTGTGTCGAATTTTTGTTTGATTGAATGACCGAATCATGATCCTTTGAGCGTTTAATGACATTCCAGTCAATATCTTCAGCGTAACACAAATTTTGGTTCTCAACAATGACGATCGAACCTGAATTGACACGTTTCAGTGATTTGAGTCCCAAAGATTGGAGTGACGTCTAAATTAAAAGAAATTTAATTGAAATGAAACACAGAATTATGTTAGAAAAAATTTACCTTCACAATATAAAGCGATGCGAATAAGTTTTCTTTGAGTTCTCGGCCGCCAATGACTTCCAAATTTCTGAAGTATGACAAATTCTTGAAATTCTCGTCATGTCCTTGAATATTCAAATAACCCGTGATTTCTTTCAATGTTGAGAAGACTTCTAATCTATCTGGATGCAATTTTGTGTAACGTTCTCCGAATGAGAAATTTGCATAGACATGCTGATATCCATTGAAAGTTTGATCGAGGATTTCAAGGGAACCTTCGATTACGGTGCAATTGATGTATTTGTCGATATTTCCTGAGTGAACGATTTTTTCTCCTGGACATGTTTTTGGACAAGCGCCATTACATGGCATACATTCACCATCTTTTGCCATTTTATTTGGAGGACACGTTCTCACGCAAGCTCCTTGGTCTTTGAGGAGATGTTTTGGACAATCTCTAACACAAGTCGCTCCATATGCGTACTTTCCATCTGGATTTGGTTCCCATAAGTAATTTGTCGGATTGTATCGTTGCATTGGAGGACATTCCTGTTTACACACACCATCATCATAGAAATTGCGACATGCCAGGCAATCACGTTGTGTTGGACCCGTACATCCACCAGCACAGAACAAGTGACAACAATCACGTGGATTTGGACCAAAACACCTGCCCTGAGCACATTGTGCCGGACAATTCACTTTACTAAATTTCTGACAATTGTGTGCACCTTCACCCCAACATCCACCATTACAACTGTTATGACATGGCGGACATTCACGTTCCGGCGACGTAAAATTATAACTATACTTAATTTTCGCATTTGATCCTGTCAAAATTTCATACCAATCTATTGTCTTGATATGACACAAATTGTAATTATTAAAAATTCCTGCACTTCCACTCAAAATGTCACGCAACGCAGGCAATTCAAGTGTATGCATTTGTGATAACGTTACAAAAAGTGCGAATTCCTCCTCCATCACATTGACTTTGAACAGCGTGCGACCACGGATGATTTGAAGACGTGGCAAAATAACATTTTTCGTATCGACATGACTGATTAGTACGTAACCGGTGACTTCGCGAATGTGTTGAAGGAAACTCAAATCGTAAGTGTCATTTTGGATCCACGTGAGCTCAAGATTGCCATCAACATAGGTGCAGTTAATGTAGCGATCATGTAAATTCTTGTAATGATAATCACGATTCGCTGGAACTGACATTCGTCCATTTGTGCCAACACAAACTGAAATGAAAGGAGAAAAAATTTGAAATTAGTTTTACGGTTCTTTTAATGTTATATTTAAAATGAGCTATTATGAGATTTAAATCGTATTTTAACCCATCCGGTCTGCTAAATGCACCAAAAAGTGGGTTTAATTGCATTGACGAATCATAAAATTTAATTATAATGATAAATTTTAGTCACATAAATACATAATAACCATAAGTACCATTCATGCTCATCAACTGTAATTAAAGCCTACACACAGATGATAAAAAAAAATCATAAAGTTCGATGATAAAATTTAATTTTCATTCAAATATTCTCAGTGTGCTCATCTTCTGAGGTAGTTCCAAATTCAATTGATGCAATTTGATGTGATCTTTTAATTTATTGATTTTTTTTGGTGATTAACGAGGTTAAATTGATAATTCGATAACAATAAATTTTTATTGTTACACTCAAATTAGTCAAAAAAAAATGTAAATTTATTTTCATAAAGTGTCATTTTCCACCTTCGTATTGTCTTGTTATATCATAAAATATATATTGAAAGAAAAAAAAATTAAAATTTGGGACAATATCGAAACTGTTTGAACTCAGCTATTAATGCATAAATAACAGTTAATGTTGTCATCATCATCATCTTTTTTTTTACTTTAATATTTCTTCATGGCTTAAAATGTGTTTCTTTTTTTGTTAATTTTGTATCAATATTTGAATAAAAAATTAAAAAAAAATTACAAAATCTGTTCAATGAGTAAACATGAATTTCCTAGGAACGCACTACTCAAGTCGATTCCATGAAATTATTTCTCTTAAAAAATTGAATATGTGTTTTTTTGTAACCTTTCAATTCGAATTGTATGACCACAGATGGTATTTAGCTAAAATCAATACACAAAAAAAAAAAATACAAACAGATTAAAATCATAGAGCATTGATGATTGGGGTTAATCATCATCACCATCGACAGTAAATTCATCAATTATGTGCGTTTATGAGTATTTAAATGTCAAATTTCTTCAAAAATCTTCATCTTATACAAATTCTTGTTACAATGCGATACTTCCTTATAAGAATTTGACTTCAATTTAACATTTTTAATGTTAAATGTGTAAATTTCAAATACGAGAGACAATGAAACAACTCAACTACGATGACTTTTATTGTAAGAATCGTTACAAGTACCAATAAAATTGAATGAGTGACTTTAAATGAGCTTACAAAGTAAATTTAAAGAGAAAAAGCTTTGTCTCTCTCATTAAAACTGTTATTTACAATCGTTTGAGTGCCGACACATAACACGTTCATGTGTATATTGGTGTAAAATTAAATTAAATTAAAATATTAAATATAAGAAATTCCAAGTAGCAGTGTGGATGTTTTAAAAAAAAATAATAATAAAATTAAAAGGTAAATAAAATGCTAATGTGTGTCACAGTTGTTTATATTTATTTATGAAGCAATTGTGATTACTAAGAAAAAAATATTTATATACATAAAATTAATAATTTATAGTGTTAAATACAGCAATTTATTTAAATTTTCATAAGAATTGATATTTTTTTACAATAATTATTATTATTATTATTTTTACTGGAATATGCAGGAAAAAAAAACATTCATTACGGAGTCTGACGTAATTCAGTGCCACTAGTCTCCAGTTAACAGGGTGGATTGTTGATTGATGTTAAGAAGTTGAAATGAGTCAGTCAATACAAAATACTGTACAAATAATGTTGGAAAGGTAATTGATATTGGATTGTATTGAAAACACAATGTTGGCATGGAAAGAGTTGAAATACTGCAAAGAAGGGCTCTCAACAACGTTTTCTAACCGAAGAACACTCTCATCGTGGCAGGTGGTTCAAGATGATCCCGTTAAAAGAACTTCAAAAAACGCATGTTGAACTTTAAAAAGAATCGCATACTGATTTCACTGCTTCAAATGGTCTAAGCTCCTTAACGCTCATTTCATTGTGACATTTTCATGTTGAAAATTTAAAGTATGACACAGGCAAAGAGTTGACTATCGTCTTGAAAGATTGAACCAGAGGCGAATTGAAAATTATTAACGGTCCTGGCGTTCTGTATGATTTTCTTTAAAATTTACGCTAAACTAAACTTTTACAAGACGATCGACTGCGGTCTTTCGACCATTTGCCAGATTACCCGTGTGCCTAGTCCGCCACTGGGCTGAACCATTTCGAAATTTAAACTTTCCTACTTGACTCAGATTCGTTTATTTAAATCCTCTTAACGTATTCTTTAGCTATGAGCTGTGAGCAATACTTATTTTAAAGAGACACCCGATTCATGCGATATTCGTCCAGATTTCATGTAATTTTTTGTCATAACAAGGCATGGTCATGTTCCCAAATCCAATTCATGCCTAACACGAACTTTTTTCAACTTAAAAATCAATGCAAATTACATTTTAACTATTTTCCAAGAATTTCAACACAATTCCGATATAAAAACATCTCACATAACATGAAAAAACGAAAGACTTCAACGAAATTTCATATCAAGTGACGAACCTTAATCGATGTTTTAAATTAAAAGCGTTGTGATGAGTCAACTCACACTTTGTAACAAAATCAATACAAATCAGCATGATTTTTTTCTTTTTCAATTCAGCCAAACAATTAATCAACGTAATTTAAGTGTAAACTTAACTCTCATTTACAAAAAAAAATGTTTTAATATTAACAAAGTAAAAAATACTGAAATTTAATTAAAATACATTTTTTGCTCATATTACAAGGTATCTGATAACATGATAACAAGGAAAACATATTTTTTTGGTAATTTATGATCATTTTGGGCAAAATTTATAAAAAAACTTTTATAAAAAAAAATAAATATTTGAATATGAGATAACATCACATTTAAATATTAGGATACACAATGCCATGTATGTTAAAAAAAATATGATTTCGTGGCGTATTTTCTTCTTTAATTCTTAATTTCTTTTTCGCACCGAATGCGGATTAATATCAATATAATTAATTTTATTTCATTTTATTTTATGGCCTTTTGCTTCTTCTCAACTAATGGAATGCCCATTTTAAGACGGTTTTTCATTTCATTTTGAATGTATGTGCGAAAAGAGATTTAAGCAGGTATCAAGTTACATAAATTTTTGTCACAACAAATTATTTGTTTTAAATTATGTTGAATATTAATAAGGAATTAATTTTCAAAAAAAAGACGTCTTTTTTCCATTTGAATTTAAATTTAACTTAAAATTTAATCAAGATTTTTTCATTTCAAATTTAATGATGATTAAAAGCGATGACAAAATCCATGAAATATTGAATTTAATTTAAAATTCACTTTGGTTCGGACACCGTAATCAATATCTGACAAATTGAACTGTAAAATTAAATCTATTATCCGATCATTTTTCATACTTTTTATATAAAATATAACAAAAAAATGTCTTTCACGTTACGTTCAGTGAGAAAAGGCATGCCAGAGGTTAAATTATTCAAATATTTCTTGATACCTTTCAATGTAAATGTGATCAATTTCAAGTCATATTATGAAGAGATAATAATTTTTCATTACTTTGAGTTAACGTTACATTTATTATTCATATTTTGCGGCGTCAAAGCACGTTGTGGTCATGCAGAGTTAGTAGGAAAAAAAATTATAGATTTTTTTTGTTCGTTAACTTTTCTACGATATTTTAAATGAAATGAAATAAGAATAAAAAACGAAGAAACAAAAGATTTCATACAAAATTTCTTGATAACCAGCCACGAATATCTCTCTCTCTTGAGATGAAAAGAATACAAAAAAAATAATAATAATAATATTAATAAACAAAAACGTTTAACGTTTAAATAATTTTTTTTGTTGTATTCCATTTAAAAAAGGAGAGAAATATTTATTAATTTGATTGATGGCTTATAACATTTAAAATGTGTACATAAAAAAGGGCAAATGGAGCGAAATGAAGAAAAATCGAGAAGAAACAAAAAAAGTCAAGTCATAAAATGGCTTTGTAACAAATTTGAAACAAAAAAGAACATAATATTTGATGGACGTTTCATTTTGAGGTGTATGCTGATGCCTCTAAATGAATGTGGTTTGAAGTCCTTCGTACAGTGCACACACATCACACTTCACTACGGGTTACAAGAAATATATAAAATGAAATTTAAAAATAAAATAAAAATTTAAAGAAAAAAAAACTCAGTCCAAAATCTAATTATATCCTATTTTCTTCTGAAGTTTAACAACTTCAAAAATTACAAGTTCTTTGATAGTGAACTCAAAAACGAAAAACAAGTGAAAAAAATATCAAAATCTAGAACTTGTACGATTTTTGTTTTCAATAATCTATCAAACATTGTTCTAATCAAAAATTGTACAAGTTCTAGATTTTGATATTTTTTTCACTTGTTTTTCGTTTTTGAGTTCACTATCAAAGAACTTGTAATTTTTGAAGTTGTTAAACTTCAGAAGAAAATAGGATATAATTAGATTTTGGACTGAGTTTTTATTTTTTATTTTTAAGTGTTACTTTTGATTTATAACACTCAAAATCATTCGATGCATATTATTAATTTTTAACTTATAAATGACTTCGACTCTTTAGAAGTTACAGTGAATATAATAGATATCTAATTTATTGTTTGTACATAAAGCACATTCCTTTAAGAGGGACATTGTGATGAAT